>PVKB01001121.1:0-379000 GCA_004027205.1 Ctenodactylus gundi
TACAGTCAGAACTTACCCGTCATTGGACTACATGCAGCATGGCATGCATCCTGTCTTAGGTTGTCTTGAATGCAGAGAAATCTTACCCGTCTTTGGCTACCAGCCCAATTACACACCAAAACTGGGGGGTTTGCCACATAGCTTAAGACCATGAATGTTAGCGGCCAGAGTTTGTAATCATTCCATTCCACTACAAATATAAGGGAAAATCAAACATACGGGAAAAATCTGGCCAGGAGGGAAACATACTGAGTTCAGCAATAATTAGTTCAACTTAGGATGGCTCAATGCCTTTTCAAATTAACAGTAAATAAATAATTAATCAAATTAAATTGTCCATTATCTTGCCATGTAACATAGGGGGTATTGACAGCCACCCCCAATTTCCAAACATACAATTGTCTGTCCAAAATCAGACCACCACATTCCCATTGACAATGCACAATGCTGGAGTGGGAAGTGATCGAGGAAAAAGTATAAGAAGAAGAAGATATGTCCACTGGATTTGATCAGTCCAAGATATAGCGAGAAGTAGTCCCTTTTGTTCCCATATGGCAGGATGCAACAAAGAAGAGTCTGGAACAAAGGTCCAACGAAATTTTCCTCACTCTTCGATATCAGCATCATCGTCAGGTTCAGCAGCCACAGGAACTTGTTCAGCGGTCCAGACCAGTCGCTCAGGAAGCCACCATGCACCATCCTCTTTCTAAGAAAAAATATAAACATGCCCTCGACCCCATATAAGTACGGAGTCAGGTCCATTCCATTTTCTGAAGGACTGTTTGCCATACCCTGGGGTTGTTTGCAATCATCCTTATTTAAGGGAATTGTCTGCGGGGAGAAACTGTATTGCCCCATAACACTGCTGCTTCGGGGCCTGGGGCGGGCCCCTCCTCCCATTTCCCGGAGGGAAAGGACTATCCAAATTGAAAGGATTACCCAAATGGTCCCGTCTTGATTTACACTCATTAGCCCAATGTTTACCTCTATTCCAGTGAGGGCACAGTCCGGGCTGTTTTCAATTTCAGAGGTACTTTCCCAGCCCTCAAGATATCTTTTAAAGCACCCTCCATGCGGACACGAGACGTCTCCGAGCCCATCTTATAAATAGCAAATACTCTGCTGCTCCACCTGCAGACCTCCCCCACTAAGCGGGATGCCTTGCAATACCACAAACTTTATTCTCCGCTGCTCTACCGGCAGACCTCCCCCCACTAAGCGGGATGCGTTGCAATACCTGCAAACTTTACCGAGATTCCCGGGTTTCGGCACCACTTGGGGCGTCTTCGAGCAGCAAAGACACCACACGAACTCATGAACGCTGACTCGACTCCACGACAACTCTTTATTCCGCAAAGCCCAAGCTTAAATACCCTTCCATACCCACATTAACATACAAGCAATCTAATAGGCTAACATTAGCATACAAGCAATCTAATAGGCTAACAAACTCTCCAGACCCATCACCCCTCCCCGGGACCTCCTCCTTAGAACAGTCCTGTGGTTCAACACCTGATCCAAATTTCAAGCAGAACACCTGACTTAAATTCCAGACAATAAACGCTTCTTCGTGGAAAGGAACGTGGCCAAGGTCTGCAATGCTGAGGCTCTCGGGCCCTGAGGGCCCCAACAGTGCTTACTCTACATCAGTTGTTTTATCTTGTTCAATCCTCCCAAAATGAGATGAGTGGCAGAGAGTAGCTGTAGGTGATCAGCACGCCAGCCTCAAAGACACAGTAAGTCCCCTTCATCAAACACAGAAAGGGAACACGATAGGAGGAAGGAAAGTGGATCAAATAGGAAACAATTATGACCATAATAACTAGGAAACTAAGCTTAAATGTAAATGGACTCAACAATACAATATTAAAAATTGTCTAACACAATGCTGAAAAACAAAGAGGACTCACAGCAGCAACTTTAAGACTTTTTATAAATCTATAAAATCAAAATGTTGTGGAATTGTTTAAAGAACTGACAAATAGATTAACAGAAGAGAGACCCAGAAATAGTTCAAAACAAATATTATCAACTGACCTTTGACAAAGTAGTAGAGGTGATTCAATGAAAAGAACAGGCCTTTCTACAAATGATGCTGGACAGCTCAGCACAAGTACACAGAAAGAATGTAAAACAGGAGAGAGGGAGGAAGAAAAAGAATACAGACTTTACATCTTTCACAAAAATTAACTGCAGATGAATGATAAACCTAAAACTATACAACTAGAAGGTTTCTAGAAGATAGCAAGAGGAACACTAGGCAATCTTGGGTTGAGTAATTAGTTTTCAGACAAAACCCTAAAGAAATTAGCTGGACTTCATTAAAACTAAAATTTTCTGCTGTGAGAAAGATACTGAAGAGAATGAAATGATTAACCATAGACTGGAAGAAAATATCTGCAACCACATCTGATGACAGAGTCGAACCCAAAATAAAAGACAAATTCTTAAAACTCAACAACAAAAAAACAAACAACCCAAATAAAAATGGGCAAAAAATTTGAACAGTCAGCTCATTAGAAATAAAAACAAAAACAGATGACAAATAAACATAAAAAGACACTAAATACATATGCTATCAGGATGTTACAGGAGACTATGTGGAAGGGAGGTGGCTCTCTGGGCCTTCTGCACATTCTGTTTGATTTTCTGTAAACCTAAAGCTATGCTAGAAACTCAAGCATATTAATTTCAAAACTCTTCCTAAACAGAAAATCCTAGACAAAGCCTCCACTGGGGAATTCTTCCAAACATTTAAAAAATAACAAATCTCATAATATTACTGCAGAAAAAAAAGAAAATAAAGAGGAGGAAATAGTTTCCTCCTCATTTTGAGAGGCTCTATCACCTTGAATAAAACTTGACAAAGGTACTAAGGAAAGCAGAAACACACACCAGTATCTCTCATGACATAGTTGCACCCCTTACACTCTTACTACTGGAGTCTGGCTAACTCCACTGTTGAAAGCAAGAGAATGCCACCCACAGCCTAGTAGTAAGGAAAACAATCCACAAAATCATGACTGTGGAACACACTAAAATAATCGAAGCTGTAAGATAACCAAATAAATGAACTAAATCCCAAAGATTAACAAGGAGAGAGGACCCTCTTCAAAAAGAGAGAGAATTTCACACTATTTCGGCAAAACGCAAGGGAAAAAAGCAGCGGCTGCACAAGAAATCAACTAAAATGTTGACTATTATAAAGTGTGCGCTAAGGTGTCAGTTTGAAATAGCTTGGGGCCCAAAGAAGGGGAATTCAAACTCATTCGTCTACTCGTTTCCATAAGCAGCCACGCAAAAGTTTAGGCAGAGCAGGGATCCACTGAGGCAGCACTCTCCTGTGCACAAACACATAAGAAAGGTAAACTGCCACTGTAAAAGCGAGCAACAACGTGCCACACTGGCCTCTCCTGTGGGGCCACGGCCTTAAATCACAGACATGGGAGAGCCATACATGGGAGAGCTCTGAAGGGAACGCAGTAATGCATTACTCTTGGATGACTGTAAACCATCTCTGTCTCAGGAGACTAAGAAAACTCTCTTGGGCCCAGAACCCGACAGATGTGTCTTGCACCCTGTTCCTGCCACAGACACAAGGCAATGTTTGGTTACCAAAAGGAGGAGGGAAGGAACATACCATAGGTAAGAAAAACCCACACGCAGGCACAGGGCACACGGACTGCGACAGGAGGAAAAGACTTGTGCACTGACCATGAGTCCAGCATGGTCTAAAGATCAGCCAACTGCCGGGGCAGGGACAAGTCACGGAGAGAGCTCCCACCTGAGGTCATGCAGGCAGGGGTGGATGAGAACTCAGAATGCAGTGGAAACACGGAGACAAACCCTCTGGTACCCCAAGATCTGCCCAAAGCACATGGCGAAAGCACTGGAAGAATCTGAAGTCTGTGGTACATAGAAGACAGCAACAACAAAACCGAAACTAGCCTGACAAAAGCTTCCAACACAGGAAAGACAGAATACTCCAAAAGAACTATTGAGCTACTTAACCTAACACACACTTATAGCACAGCAACAGCAGAATGAGCACATTTTCCAAGTGCACGTGGAACACTAAACAAGACAGAACTTACTCTGGATTGTAACAAAACTTCAGCAAACCTAAGAGGGTTAGGATTAGACACATTATGTTCTTGACCATAATACAATTACACTAGAAGTCAGAAAGAAAAAGAAGAAAATCACCAGAAATCTGAAAACAGTCCATTTCTAGATAACCCATTGATCGATGATAAAGTCACAAGGAAATTTGTTTAAATCTTGAATTGAATGAATATGCCAGCAGAATGTATCTTAATTCATGAGACCCACTAAAAGAGTACATAGTATTACATCAGAAGATAAAAATCTCCAACCAGTAATCCAAATTTCCACCTAAATGACTGGGGGGAAAAAAGCAAAATCCCAAGCAAGAAAAAATAATAATAAAAGAAAAAATCGGAGAGATTAAACATAGAGAACAATGAAAACTACAACTAGTTGTATGAGGAAACCACTAAAATTTATAATTTTTTAGCAAGACTAATTAAGAAAAAACATAAAATACTCATTACAACATCAGGAATAAAGGAGAGGCTGTCACTAAAAAGAAAACAGTATTATTCACCACATCAATAAACTGATGTAACTCTTTTGGTGCTTTTTTTGTTCTTTTGACCTATTTGTTTATCATTATGCCAATACTATACTATCTTCAATTTTGTAACTTTACAGCAAACTTTAAAATCAGGAGAACCCAACGTTCTTTTTCAAAATTATTTCTAAAATTTATACGGCAAAGCATAGGAAGTTAGAATCAAATTTTAAACTGCTACAAATCCAGGGTTTGGGATTTGGATTGGGATTATGTTGAATTTGAAAGTTACTTTGGGAAAAACTAAAAGTATTCTTAATGATACTGAGTTTTTGATCCATGACCATAGTTTATCTCCACCCTTATTCGTGTCATCTTTTTTTGCCAGTGTTTTTCAGATTCGCTATATTAAACTTGCACATTTTTCTTTTTCCCCAAATTATTCTTTTCATTATTACAGATTTGTGACACAAAATAATTATATTCAAATTTTGGAATTGATGCCTGTATTAGTCCATTTTACATGGTGATCATCTTTACTTCCCTTCCCCTTTTCCAACCTCTTACGTCTCCATAATCATTTTCTCTCTTCACAAAACCTGTCTTCCTGTTTCCTACCATAACACTTTTACTTTATTTACTTTATTTGCATTTTGAGTTTCTCTTTTAAGGAAACCATGTGATTTTTGACCTTCTGTCTGATTCAGTTCATGAAGCATAAGTGGTCTCAACATGCATCTATTTTCCCGTAAGTGACCCAAGTTTATCTTTATTTATAGCAAGATTATACTCTATTCTATCACGACCAGGTCTCATCCCATGCACTCCCCTGTGGCCCAGCCCGAGCTGATAGCTGGTAAATCTTTCACATGCAAGAAAGAAAGATAGCTTCACTTTGTTCATTCTGACATGTATACTTCTGATTTCTTTTCCTGCATCATTGTGCCAGATACCTTCAGTGCAATGTTATGTAGACTTTCAAATTTCAGATACAGGAAGATCTTCTATTTCACTTTTCTGAGTCTTATCATGAATCGATATTAAATTTTGTTAATGTTTTTCCTGCATGTGCAGTGATGCTTGTGTGTGTGTGTGTAATTGATTTTCAAAGTCACCAAAGAAATCAGTGTGATGACAGGATAGGTTTCTCAGTAAGGATGTACTAATTATACTGGATATCTATATCAAAAAAATTTTTGAGTTAAATCTTTTTTAAGTTAGAAATTTTTTTAAACTAATTTTTGTATATGGCATAAAAATTAAATGGCTCATAGATGCATATATAAAACCATAAAGGTCTTAGAACAGACAAACATGAGAGAATTCTTTGAGACCTTGAGTTAGACAGAGACTTTTAAATAGGACATGAAAAGCACAAATTATTTTTTAAATTATTTCAAAAGTGTGATATCAAAATTAGAAGTGTTTGCTCTTTGAAAGACCCCATTAAGAAAAGGAAGTGATAAGCCACAGACTGAGAGGAAATATTTTCAAGTTGATTATCTGATGAAAGACTTGGGTCATATATAAAGAAGCTTGGCAGTCCAACAATAGGACACATACTTTTTAAATCAGCAAACATTTCAACGGACTATTTCAAACAAGTAGAATTAAAGGAGAAAATCTTTTAATAACATTAGTCATTAGAAAAATGAAATTAAAGCTGCAGTGATATACTCCTACTATTTAAGTGTAATAAAATTAAAAAGCAATAAATTAGAAGCTATTAAGGATATAGAATAACCAGAATTCTCATACTTGCTGTTGGGGATATAAAATGGTATAGCTATAAAAAACAAGCTTGGTAGTTTCTTAAAGAATTAAATATACATTATAGGAAGAATGGCTCAGCAGTTAAAGAGCTTGTCTAGCAAGCGCTTAAGCAAGCACTAAGTACCCGAGTTAACTCCTCAGCACCACATAAACCGAGTGTGGTGGCGCACACCTGTAATCCCAGCACTCTGGAGGCTGAGACAGGAGAATTGCTGTGAGTCCAAGGCCAGCTTGAGCTACATAGTGAGTTCAGGACCAGCCTGGGCTATACAGTAAGACCCTGTCTCAAAAAAAAAAACAAGAATTAAATATACACTACCATACAATAATTCAGCAATTCCACTCCTGCATATATGTCAACAAAAAAAACAACAAATATCCGGGCAAAACCATATATATCGTGGATAAATTTGATGATCTCTAAACAATCCAAATCCAAATACCCATCAACTAATCGTGGATAAATTGGGGGATGTCCAAATGATGAAATATTATTCACCAATACAAAGGAACAGAACTACCGAAATATCAGCTTGGACAAATTTGAAAAGCACCACGCTCAATGACAGAGAGCGGGTCCAAAAGTTTACACACTGTATGATTTCATCACCAAAAATAGAAAGGAAGATCAGATCAGCGTGTGCATTCGTTGTGCCTACCGAATGAAAAAGTACCGGACAGAAGACGCGTGGACCCCCGGAGGGCCAAACCACCGCAGGGAGGTGCCGCAGGGACGCCCGGGCGCGGGGCCGGGGGCGCCTGGGGACCCACATCAGCCCGCCAGCCGGAAAACGTAGCGGAAGGCGTGGCCCACGCTGTCGCAGGAGCCCTAGAGCTCCGAAGAATTACGCCTCGTAAAGGACAAATAAACCAGCGCGCGGCGGCGGCGGCGCCGGTCCGGCCTGCAGCAGGGCGCCCGGCGCTCCACCCCGTTTAAACAATAAATAAATCAAAATGAGCTGCCGCCCGCAGCTGGGTCTGCGCGACCCGGGCCCGCGGCGACGTGAGGCCTCCGCGCGCCCGGCGGGGCGGCGCGGGGCGGCGCGGGGCGGGGCGGGGAGCGGCGGGGCGCTCGGGCCGGCGGGCCGGGCCGGGGCGGGGCCGAGGGCGCGAGGCCGCTGCTCCCGCCGCCCCGCCGCACTCACCCAGGCCTGGCGCTCCAGCTGGGCGTGCAGGCGCGAGCTCTTCAGCTTCTGCACGATCTGCGCGATGACGAGCGACAGGTCCGAGTCCTCCTGCAGCATCTCCCCGGCGCTGGCCCGCCGCGCGCGGGGCCGGGCCGCCGCGTCCCGCTCAGGACCCCGACACTTCCGTGGGACCCGACCGCGCCGGGACTCCGCCGGCGGGCGTTACCAGGCAACTGCCGGCCGCGTGCTCGTCTCTCTCCGGTCCCCCCCGCGCCCGAGGTTCCCGCACCTACGTTCCGCTGGCAGGAAAGCACCACTCGTCTCATTGTTCCTATGTGTGCGCTCGCGTGTGTGCGGGTATGCGTGCGTGTGTGCGTGCGTGCGTGCGTGCGTGCGTGTGTGTGTGTGTGAGCATTTGTCTGGCATCTCTCGATCTCTGCAGCAATCGGGCTGCAGATGTAACGATGCGGCAAATTGCAACAAAGAATCTTCAGGCTCTGATGCTGTCTGTGTATACCTAAGCATCGTCCTAACCTTCAAGAAATCTGCCATCTAAATTCCATATACTGACTTTCATTCATAATCCATCAGTTTTCAACTTGCATGAGCACAAAGTATTCATATTCATAAAATATGAAATGTCTATAAGGAACTAGATAAAAATTTTGTATATCTAGAAGTAACTGATTTAACTAAATGATCTCCTTAAATGTCAAGGTAGCCATAAAGGGGCCTAAAAAGTAATTTACACATTAGAATAACTTTGACAAAATAATCAAGATTTCAGTTCTATGTGTTCAAAAGTTTTATCAAAGGAAAAGTAGCATTCTAGGGAAACATGACCAGTATGTCTGTGAAAGCTACTCTAGACTAACTATATCAGATTTTCAAGTGCTTGGGAATCACAAGAGATCGTTGTTAGTCCAGTGTAAGTTTGGGTTCAGTAGGCCTCTGACCCGGTCAGGAAATCTAAATTTCTCACAAGTCCCAGTAGATGGTGATACGAATGACCCAGAAGACTCGAGCAGGTGAACAACATGAAAACCAGGAATCACATGGCTCACACCCCTGGTGTCTGGGTATCACGTCCTGCCACTCCTACTGCCACCATTCAGGGTATTGTGGTGATAAATACAGATTCTGCATAAACCACTTAGTAAAGATTGTTTATCACACCAATTTTGGGAAGAATCGTGCAGAAAATAAATAGAGCACAGACAGTCAATTACAAACTGCACAAAACACATTATTTCTTTATAGGACATTCCCCCTAACAATTTTTCTCACAACTTAAAATTTATCCAGCTCATAGAGGAGTAGATTCCTGTACTCCTTGCTAGGGTATTTTGGTTGGTTGGTTCATTTGCTGGTTTCCTTTTTTTTTTTTTTTTTAAGACAGGATTTTGCTATGTAGTCCAGGTGAGCCTTGAACTCATTACATAGCCCAAATCCCTTGAATTCACAATCTCTCTACCTGGGATTAATTCATTAGAGTCCTCTGTGATCTTAACCCATCCATCTTAAAATCCCCAGCATGAACCTCACTTTGAACAAAAAAAATAAAAATAAAAAAGAAAGCTGTGGTGAAAGTACCTTTGAGACTGAAACAAGATGGGCTGTGGGTGGGAAGTAACGAAGAGATAAAGATGCTTACTTGGGTTAAGAAGGACCATAGAGCAAAAAGAGGAAGGGGAACCTGTGCGGTGGGAGAAGAAGCACAGTCCCTGAAGGTAGGAAGCCTCCCAGCCCCTTCCCAGAATGCACCCTGGACTTGAGGAGCTCTTCCCCATTGGAGTTTTGGTTTTCTCATCAGTAACAAGAGGGTAAAATACTAACCTGGAAGATATTTGCAGGACAAAATATGCCCAGGATTAAAATACTAGTAAGTTCAATACTAAAACAGACACTTTAGTAAAAAGAATGGCCAGAACAATGGACGGGGGTGGAAAGCAACTAACCATAGCAACACATGTGAAAATACCCACAACAATTATTTGCACAGCAGCTTAAAATCAGTTTTTCAAAAGAATAACAATTTATAGTGTTAAATCAACAATTAAGAAATTTAGATTTGATTGTGAAAGCATATCCAAGCAAAAAAAATCCAAGGTTTAAAAAACATGTTTCTTAACATCCGCAGAAGCAGGTTGTTGGACTATAATTCAATTCCAAAATGCCCTCTGCTCTCTTTTCCCAATTCAATAAGGCAAGACCTTTCAGAACACCTGCCGTAGGCGAGGGATGGCAAGGAAAACAAGGATGAGTAAAAAATGGTCCATTGCTCAAGGAAAGAAATTCTTAATCCTAAAAGGATGACACACCCAGTACAGAAAGAGCTGTCATGATGCACAGGACTGTTGGGTTTCTCTTCTGCACATGTGAAAATTCTGTCACGTAAAGGCCATTGTTCCATAAGAAATGAAGGTGCAGAGCCCCTTCTCCCTTCTACGGGGTGGTTCTGCTTTGGAAATCCTTACCGTAAGCACCTCGAGTCAGTGGAAAATGGGGGGACCTCTGTTTCTCTTATTTCAGCGTAAACGTGATATTAACAGGCCAATAGCAAATGTGGCCCAGTTGTGGCCCAGCATCTGTGAGGTTACAACCAAGTAAATAGAGACAAAATGTAAAGAGCTGAAGATGAACGTGCCCTTAAATTTTCTTCCCGTGCAGAACAGAGGTGCTTCTGGCGATTCGGGCTGTGACAGCCCACCCCTGTCTTTCTCAGACCTCCTCTGCTTTGATACATTTTACACAAATGTGTGCTGGATCTCACTAGAGATGGGCAGTGTATGGGTTTGAAAAACACACAGCACAGGCACCATATGACAGGGCTGTGGACCACATAAAACGACCTTCCAGGCTAACACAATTGAGGTACAATTAGGGCGTGGCCCAGAACCTTTTATTTCTTTATTCACATGAGTGCAAGTTGCATGCAGACACTCCTATCATTGACAATGAAAAATATTTTCAGCTGTTGTTTTAGAAGGAAATACTGATTTTGCCATGCTGTGTCTCCAGAATTGTACCAAAATAAATAAAACTATGTGTTATGTTTGTCCCATATGTCTCTGGAGTCACTGTCTTTGGGAACAGATAAGCTCATAATGATACCCACTACCTGTCAGTTTCTGGATAGTTTGTCCCTACCTGCTGACACAGGGCCTTGGGCCTCTCTTCTAAGTCACTTCCAGTTACCTCTGAAAGAAGACACGTTTGGGTTCCAGAAAACACCTATACACAACTTTTTGTTCTTTCCTGTTTGCTTCAGTGATGCCTGCCACTCTAATGCCACCATACAGGGTGCAGTTTTTGGTGCCACCAAAACAGCAAAACCCTAATGATGCTTATGTCCTAAGTTCCAAAGCCCTTCATGAGAAACAGCTTTTTTTTTTTCCCTGACAGCTAATCATACCTCTTTTCTGAGCCCAGGTTGAGTATTAGACCATGTTATTCTCTTGCATGTGAATGAGTATTTGGCCACTGGCTCCAGAAATGTAAGGAACTGTTGTTAACTGTATGGCAAATACAAAACTTACGGTAGAAAATCCAAGGAACAGTGTCTTAATTTATAGGACACTTACTATTACCAAGAGGTCTGGAGGAGAGTCCTGTGCTTGGTTTCCTATCCCAACAATGTCACCAAGGATCTAAGCTCTTGCCTCCCTTTCCATTCTGCTACTTTCACATTTTGGATTTCTCCTTCCAGCTCATTGCCTCAGTTTCAAGATGGCTGCTGTCATACCAGCCAGATTCCACATTCTTCTTCTACAACCTTGAAAAACAGAAAGACACAAAATATTGATAAAAGATTCTCAATGACTGTGTGTGCCTTCCATAAAGCTCTCCAGACAACAACCCCCTCTGTATACCTTATTGCCTGAAGCTACCTGAGAATCATGTAGCCAACCTACCTAAAATGGAATCTAAAATGTTGATCTGAATTTTTTTTCAATTCTGGGTAGGCTTCACCATGAGGTCTGTTATAGTCCCAAGTGACATCAAAACTAGTGTGGTGCTGTGCTAGGAACACTTGGGAAGGGGCGTCCTTGTCTGATATTGTGGCCAACCAAATCACAAATGAACCAGACTGCTTAGAGTCAGCCAATATCCAAATTACCTATTATACACAGAGTCAGCTCTGTACAGTTCAAATCCGAAATCTAGGTTATATTACTCACCTCTGTGGCATTTTCTAAGTATCATGGTGACATTTGAAAAGCTAAAAACAAATAAAGGTGACCCGTCACAAAATAAACTCTAAGACTATATGACAAGAGCAGAATATTGTTGTATAAATAAACTGAAAATTGGTAACTTGGGAAGAAAATTGCTTGTTCTTGAATTGTTTTCAGCCTAAAGCCTCCCTGTATCTGAAAACTACTCTGCTGGGATTCTAGGTTATTCTCTTTGGTTGTACAGCCAAGAGTGAACATTGGATGTACTCTACTCTCTAACATAAGGGGTCCTGTTGTGATAAGAGGGTTTCGCTGGTAAAAAGTGACACCCTAGTTTTCTAGGTACTTCCTCCAGGCTTGGGCACTGGTTTTCATTCTGATCAATTTTTCATCAATTCTCTGCTAAAAAATCTGCTAACTTATGCTCTCCAATCTACATACAACAACAGCAGCAACAACACATATACAGTTTCCACTCCAGATATTTACTTTTAAATAATTCTTCTTTTACATGGGCTTTTCTCCATGACCTCTTAGAAAATTTGCCATCTTCTTTATTCCCTTTTACTTCTTCCAATTTTCTTGAAAACAAAGCAACTTATGCAAGGCAAGCAAATTTCTAGAAAAAGCAGCAGCTGCAATGTTAGTACTGAGATCCAACTGAAGATTGCAATGGGGCCTGTCTCTGTTCATATGGAGGTTGACAAGTAATTCGTAAGGTTGCCAACGCAAAGTTAGGATCAAGTTATAGGCCTAGAAATGTCCAGTAAAGTGGGAGAGAAATGTGTGTCAAGGCAGAGTGCAGAATTGCAGGGCCTCATTAGCAGACCCATGGCAGACGCCACTAGTAGGGCAAGCCCCCGGAGTAGGGCTAGGAGTCTACGGCCAACACTCAAATTCTGTAAAGTGGAAGGAACAGGGCTACAGACCCTGCAACAAAGTGCACGACTTGGCAAGGGGAATACTTCTAAGTCGGAAACTGATTTGAATGTTTGATACAACAGAGAAGAAAGAGGGGGAAGGACTAAGACTGAACTGAAGCAATGGGTCTTAGCTTAAAATTTTCCGGATTTCTCATGTTATATCATAAAATTATGAACATTTCAAAATATGCCTGTTTGATGTAATATGTCTTGAAAAATTAATATCCTGGGAATCTGTGTTATTTTTATCCTCAGTTTTTAGTGTATTCCCTAGCACTATGCCCCCATAGTAAAGACTCAGAGAAGTCTTGGTAACACTTCACTCAGTGGCCACAGCCATACTCTACTCATAATCCACCTGTTTGTCTTCTTCCCTTCTACTCTACCACTGTGTCCTAAAATCACCTCCAATATACCCTCCACACTTTGGTTCCTCTCTCAACATCCATTTCTTGGAGAATTCAGCCTGTGCCTAGAGTAGTACACGATACCTTGAAGATGTTCGTACTAAGAAGTGCTCACTGCAGAAAGACAGCCACGGCCAGTTTTCTCCTTGGCCTGCTGCTTGCTTTGTTCTTTCAGCTCAATGGAATCTTCCAAACCTAGAGAAGAGAAATAACAAGGGGATGTATCATTCAAGGTTCCCCAGAGGAGCAAAACTGAATAGGAGATATGTCTAGATAGATTAGATAGATGGTAGAGAGATGATAGAGAGACAGATAATAGACATATATATATATATATATATATATATATATATATGGGACAAAAAGAGAGAGAAGAAGAAAGGAGAGATAGAGACAGATTATAAAGATTTGTCTCATGCAATTCTGGGGCCTCACAAGTCTGAAATCTACAGAGAAGACCAGCGAGCCAAACACTCAGGGAAAAGCTCATATTGCAGGCTTGAGTATGACATTCATAGGACAGACCAGCAGACCCAGAAGCCAAGCAAAATGTCTGTGATACAATGTTAAAGCAGAATCCTTTCTTCTTTAGGAAAGTTCAGTTTTGCTATTAAGACTCTCAAGTTATTGGTGAAACTGTCGTGCTGTAAAGTCAGCCGATTGTATGTGCCCATTGCTCCTCCTACATGCCTGCAGAGCCACACCTGGATCAGTGTTTGACCCAAAGACTAGGCGTCGTAGCCTAGCTAGATTGACACATGATATTGATCGTCTCAACAAGTACACATGCTCTTGACACAGACCTTTAACTGGCCTTGCCCTGGTCACATTTTCCTCCCAGAGTCTCACTCCACTTTGATGCCCTCCTTAATCTTACTGACAGCCTGACTCTGTCTGTGACATTCACGTTTTCATTCTCTGTTTTATGGATCTCCTTGGACCTTATTCTGGTGCAGCGTGCTCTGCTTATGGTGTCTCTGCTGAGATGAACACAGGTCTTGGGGGCTAACCTCTTGAGCTGGGTCTAGCCCCTGTCATGATGAGGGATGCAAGTGTCTGGGCCCAGTGGTGCATTGCACCAGGTCTCAACAAGATGCAAGATTCTCTCCAGAGTTCTTGAACAAAACCAAGTCTAACTCATGGAACTGAACATTAAATATACACCAAAGAGCACTTTGGTTAAGAGAAAAGAAATGGCAAAACCCATCTACAGCCCCTTGCTAGGGGATAGGGGAGAGGCTGAGTTGGTGTGACTCACCACTAATATTTTATTCAGAGCATTTCTTGGGGTGACATTAATGTCAATGCATCCTGGAAACACTTTAAAAGGGCACCTTTGACACATTACTTCAGATAAGTGAATATTACCATCTCAATTGACTCACTTGCTGGAGTCACCTGACACTACAAGTACAGGAAAAGGACAGGAAACGAGAATGGTTGAAAAGTACACTTGATGGTTTTCAGGAGATGAGTAAAGATGTAAAATTGCTGATGAATTTTAAGAATTATTTTTACATTCCTACAACACCAACTGTCAGAAAAAAAAAATTGGGCAAGACCAAAATTTCATTTTCTTTTGACAAGAGTGAAAAAAATTTTTTGTGAGAATAGACGTAGAGATATTGTTTCAAGTCACACAACATGGTGGAGGCAGGGTTCCAAGCCCACGTGTGAGCTTTCCAACAACTTGTCCTGTGATTTTTCCACTCTTCCAGATTGTTTGTGCTCATGTGGTGGCTTCTTGTTGTGTTTTTTCTCTCCTTTTTCTTTTTCGTCTCAGAGATTCAACAGGGAGAAAAAGAAACTGATACTGCTTCATTTAACTCCTGGAGCCCTCACAGAGAGTTATTGTCTAATTGTTATAGATTAGGGAATTAATATTTGCCAGGAATCATAACAAACTTAAGAATAATAGAGGTGGAAAATGAACCCAAGTTGTTCACATTTCTTCTCTGAGGTTGTCTTAGCTACTTTTTCGTCCCTGTGACTCAATACCCAACATCCATACCTTAGGGAGGAAAGATTTATTACAGCTTACAGTTTCAGAAGGTCAGAGTCCATTCACAGGTGAGAGGCTGGAAAATGGCAGGAGTGCATGGCAGGGCTGGAGCTGAGGCAGGGCTGAGCCAGAGCCCCAGCAGCAGAGTTCCTTACATTATGGTGGAAGAGAGACTGGGAGGAAGGGCAAAACCATCACACACCCCTTCAGGTCAAGCCCACACCTCTTCCAGCCAGAACCCACCTCCTAACCGTACTCAGTATCCATAGAAACATGAGACTTTGGAGGGCGGAGGGCACTCCAGACCCAAACCACGACAGGGATAAATAATAGCTTTGCCTCAAAAATGTCTAGGTGCAGGAAGAAGGATTGTTTTGGGGGACAAGATTCAGTCTGCTGGAGAAGTGACTTTGAAAGTTGTAGAGAACAGTCGGACTGCAGCGGTTGAGAACAATTAAGTATGTACTTCCACATAGCTAGTAGGTGGATTTTAAATGAAAATCTCAACACAAAGAAATGATATTTTTGAGGCGAAGAATCCATCAATTACCCTGATCATATATGTTGTATATATGTATTAAAATGTCATATTGCATTCTCCAGAGATGTACGTATTATGTGTTAATTAAAAAACATTTACAAGCTCTCCAAAATGCTCAGGTCCCACTTTTCTCCTGCAAGCCCAATGAGTGATAACAAGGACATCCCCAGAAGTATCAAAAATCTTCCCTTCTAACAGTGATGAGATTTAAATTTTGATATATCTACTGACTTAATAAAATCTTAAAAGGTATAAAAGAAGACACGATTTCCTCTTAGGGACTGTGCATTTCTGCCCATCTCAGTGAAAAATTCCTCTGCACATCTAAAATCTTCCTCTATGTTATTAATTTCTATGTATTAGAATAATAACATGATTTTATTAAGCTTAGAGATATGATCATGAAAATGTAAGAAACATGATTAGTAAGAAAAAAAAGAAAGTGGGATTCTGCAGTAAAATAATACTATCTTGATCTATTCTTGAAAACCCATAATGTTTCCTCAAATAAATGGATAGACCTAAGGGTTGGTTTTTGATATTTCTCATTTCCAAGTTTGTAATAAAATTTCAAGAATTATTAGTGTTCCATCTGAAAGCAATTATCTCCTCAGCCTCTTCCTTGATTTTTAATAAGTCTTATTAGACTTTGAAGTATGGAGGCGTTAACCCAAGAGACTATTGTTTTCCTGGAAAGACAGTTGTGAGTCCAGTATTTTGCTTTAGTAACTAAATGACCTGGCCAGAAGGACTGGGATTTAAAAATAAAAAATTACCAGTTTCAGTTGCATTGCTTCTGTCTTTTCTTTTCCATGGTGTTTCCCTTTCAACTAATTTTAGCTAATATGAGTTGTTTCATTTCTTGTCCTACTAAAATATGCTCATTCATTAAACTAGTCATCTTTGAAATTTGTGCTTTAAATTTCCATATTCCAATAAGAGAAAAATATTTCTTAATGATAACAGAAGTTTGAATTTGATGGAGTTTATGACAACACATGTGGATGATTTTTTTTAAAAATTCAGATAGTCATATGATATTTGCAAACAGCTATGTATTTGTCATCGTATAGCCGAAATAACCAGACAACTGGCTAAATTTGGGAGGTTTTGTTTTGTTTTTTCATTTTCAGTTATTTTACAGATGGTTCAGGGTAGATGCAGCTAAGGAAACTTTGAGTCAAGATGCTCGTTTCATGGCAGTTTGCAAACTTCTACTTGAGACACTGGCGTTTCTCAGAAAGAAGAGCCCTGGTTTCTCCATCGGTTTACCTAGAAATTCTTTTACCTGAACCTTGAGTGCAACTTTCCTCTTTAAAATGAACTTCTGAGCTTTAAACACAAAATGGAAATACAGAGGGGAAAAAAAGTAGAGATTAGAAGCTTCACCATTCATGTAGTGACCAGAATGGAGAGTCCAACTCTTAAAGACTAATTCATCTTCTGAGAGAATTTCCAGGGATCTCCGGATGCCTGGGAAAACCGCTATTTCTCCTCTTCTCTCCCAGGCTGAATTTTTTTTCCCCAAAGAAATCAGGTTCATCAACATTCTCTACCTTCAAAGTATATAGGACAAGTGAATTTTGGGTACAACAATTTCTGGGCTTGTAAAATGGTCCCTTGTGATAAGCAGACAGAGGCCTAGCAGGGATACAGGAGAACTGGCTCTCCAGGTTCTGCTTAGAAATTGGGAGCATAATTCTTTGAGTCTGCTCCTCCTCTGAAAGTATAATATGGCTAGACAAAATGATCTCTGCTATGGTTTGGGTCTGGAGTGTCCCCCAAAAGCATCATATGTTTGGAAGTAGTAGAACCATGTGCTGTTGGGAGATAGGTCCTGGCTATAGGGGCAGACACTTGGCGCATGACACCCAGGGCAGAGCTTTTAGGTGTCTCTTATGGACTTGTGGGGCAGGAAGTCAGAGAAGGGCACTCACCCTGGGTGCTGGGGAGGGGTAGAACGCTGGTAGCTTAAACTAAGAAAAGCAAGGAAGAAGAAACATTGTTCCAACTTGTTCCTAGGAAAGCTCTAGACTTGTTTGAGTCTCCAACATCGGCTTGCTTTTGTTTCACTTGGCTTCCGACTGCAAGGCTGTGAGCAGCTCTCCTGCCTCTGCCCTGTGCGACCACTGTTGCCAGTTACTACAAATGAACCGTGTGAGACCTTCTGAAACCATAAGCTAAATAAATCTTTCCTCCCTTAAATCCTGGATGTTGGATATTTAGTCCCCGAAACTGATAAGTAACTGAGACCATTCCAAAGAATTTCTATCAAAAAAAATCTCTCGACAGTGTACAAGGAGCCTCAACTGCTCAACATTGCTGTATACTGAAGGAGCTATGTGATAATATAGTAAAAGAATTCTGTTTTAAAGAAAAATCTGTTAGCTTTTCTAAAATTCTGCTATCTGTTAAATTTAATAAATACACAGGAAATTACAAAAGATTCGTACAAGCAGAAATGATGATCTAGGAAAAAATCTGATGATCATATTTTACTAAAGTAACACATTGATAGACATTAATGGGAATAGTAACCTCCTACTCTCCTGATACATTAAAATCAGATTTATTGAAATAACAACATAACAGTGCAGACAGTCTCTGTCCATAAGTAGCAGTAGATTCAGGAGGCATTCTTGATCAACTAGATATTGGATTGTCCTATGAGCTGCTTCTCCGATCATTTAGATCTTGTGGCTCTAAGTAATCAGAATGATTCAGACTTTCTTGTCCTTATTTTTATTTTTTATAAAATAAAAGATTTAGCCATGGTAATTCTAAGAAACCCAAATCTCTAAAGTGCTGAGAGTCTATGTTCTGAGTTGGCTTGAAAATCTAAACTCTAATTCACTCAGTTCAACGAGTCTGAGGAATGTATGTTAGTAGCTCTGCAGGCCTGAAGAAGGACTGTCTTGCCAGTTAACAAAATGACTTCCATAAATACAAAACTGCTTAAGAGATATCAAAAAGGACATTTCCAAGTCCTATTCCTGCTCTCCCCCAGAAAACCTCTCCTGCTGCCTGACTTAACAAAATCTGAGATTCGTCTATTTAACATAAGACCTTATCTTCTGGAAAAATATAAATGCCTCTGGAAAGGTCACACATTAGGCATTATCAGTCATTTTTACCTTTGTTTGAATAAAATTTTTTTTCAATTCGACCCTGTCTTATTCCATAAAGGATTTGAAGCTGCTGACCGAGAATGAGTTAAGCAGATGCATCTCTGAGATCAGATTTGATGAAAGCCCAGGGAGTCAGAGCAGAACACAGAAGGAGAGTGCCACCAACACGAAAAGCTCTGTGTAAATTGCAAAGGGCTGAAAAAATATTAGTGATCATTACTAATAACAAAGGGAGGCTGCGTGTTTAAAGGGAAACCTTGTCCACTTTTCAGAGTGCACTATGTCAACAAGTCAAATCATTCCTCATTTTTCCTATGAGACTTAATGTTCTTTGTCTAATTCTTCGGACGTGTTATTTTAAAAATCCATTTATAATTTGCTTTTTACCTCATTTATGTTGCTTTCTTATTCCCTGAGTGGCACCAAATTCTGTTAGCCAAAGCACTGTCTGGGACTGCTATTTACAAAGTCTCATGATCATCTGTATTTCCTGGAAGTGCAAGAATCCTTTCTCTGTCTTTGCATTAATCAGTACCTATTATGCTCAGGAAGAAGAAAAAAGAAAAACAACTTTAATTTTGACTGTTGTTTTTAATATTGTCAGAGTCGATCACAGCAAAATGGATATTTCTTGCATAATAATCAAAGAAATGTCATTTTTTCAAAGATGCAAACTTTAGCCAAGCACAAAAAAATTTCAAGATTTTTTAAAAGCTGAACTGCACCGATGGCATTTTGTTAAGTCACAATCATAGGGTTACCTTAAGAAAAATGAATCTTTGAACCTTAAATGTTAGACTGAAAAAGCCTCACCTTAATGGAAAACTCCAACAGCAACAAGAAAGTCTACCACATCAGAAAGCCAAGAAAAAGGCAGACCTTTTGGGACAGGAAAATAGTCCCTTTGGGAGGGCCTTTCTAATCCCAGTAGAAACTAATTTTGAACACGTAATTAAAATAATCTATTAAGAAACCATTTACCACTAACTATTGGCCTGAATTAGCAGTCTCTAAAACAAGATTATGGAATCAACATTAGTTCTATTTTTACGAATTTACTTTATGAAAACAAAACAAGCTTCAGTGTCCTTTAGCATAGGGATCGCTAGTACTCAATCCTCATCCTCTGGCCATGCCGCAAACTTGATGTGAGGGGTGTGCTACATGAAGTATCCCATGAGGAATTGCCCAGGTAGCCTCAGAACAACACACTGGGACATGTGAACTCATGGTAGCCTCAATCTAGACAGCACATAAACTTGAGCTGAGAAAGTGAATTTGGAGATTTTATTCTCATGTTTCAACTAAATCTACCCCCAAAACGAAACAACAATAAAATTTTAAAAGCCACAAAGAAACCATACACCAGCTATATGGCATTAATAATGCAAGAGCACACACCAAAAAATAGCAAATCTATATTTTGTGGCTTATAACAAAAGCTTTTTGTCAGACAGATAATAACGCAAAGATTGTAAAAATTATGTGTATGATTAGAAGTCAGCCACAAATCATTGAAAATATTAGGTCTG
Source organism: Ctenodactylus gundi (assembly GCA_004027205.1). Classification (NCBI taxonomy): domain Eukaryota; kingdom Metazoa; phylum Chordata; class Mammalia; order Rodentia; family Ctenodactylidae; genus Ctenodactylus; species Ctenodactylus gundi. The sequence continues at coordinate 20,206 of PVKB01001121.1, forward strand.
AGATAAAAGTTTGTATTCCATCTCTGAATAAGTGATGGCCCTCACCTTAAAAGTATTTTGTGGCTGAAATATTAATTATAGATAATCTAGAAATGTTAAAAGACTCTTAAAAATCAAGCAAGTAAGGAGAGTCCTGTGAACAGGAAACATCAAGACACTGCCTCCTCTCCCAGATAAAAGTTACAGTAGCTAAGTTGGTCTGAGAGAACTATTTTGGAGCTCTGGAATCTGCTGAAGGTTTGAAACTTCCACGTAAAGGTTTCAACAGTACCTGGAAGTTGTTTTTAGTCAAGTTCTGGCCTTAATTCTTCAGCAGATACCCACCCTCAACTTCTGGACAGGCAGGTGCATATGTTCTTGAAAAGCTTCCACAAAGTTTGGGGGAGCCAGGAGAAATCATAGACATCTGTCCTCCAAATGCTGAGGACCTGGTTCAGGCTGCTGATTATGGTTTCTGACCCCAGAGGTGACCTCAGTCAGGATCCATTGATGTTAACACTCCTTCCATTGTTACAAGACTCTCCTCCTCTGGCTGAAGTACCTGTCAGAGGACTAAAGGCTAAAACTTTTCCCCTTTTTATTTTTTATCTCTTTCCACTTTAAAGTCAGGCATTAAGGACTAGAATGTTCAAATCAACCACATACATGGGGAAAATTGGAAAGGCACCATGCACACTCAAGGAAAGTCACAGGCTTAGGGAAAAAAAGAAAAAAACTTGAGTAGACCCTAAGTTTACAGCTCAGGCTGAAAAACAAAGTCTGCAAGCAGGATTCTCCAATCAATACTTATTCTTTTATATAAATGTACTTTATGAAATTGAAATAAAACCAATAAAAATCAAAATAAAAGAACAACAATTTTTTAAAAACAAAAAGCAAGCCTTGGGGGAGAATCTGATTTTAAGAGTTGCCACAATATTTGATTCAAATATTTAGTTTTCAAGTAAACAGAACAACCAAAAGCATACTAAAAATAAAAAAGTATGGTCCATCTAATGGAAAAAAATAAACAAGCATTAACTTTTCTTTTGGGAAAAAAAACCAGATGATAAATGTATAGAGAAAGCTGTTTTAAAACTGTCCCAAAAACACTCAAAGAACTAAAGAGAGGTGTAAAAGCAAGAAAATAATACATAAAGAAAGTGGAAAAACAACAAAAATCTTGAAAAGCCCTAAAAAATTCAAAAAGCAAATACTGGAGATGAAAAGTATGACAATTGAAATAAAAATTCACTGGGTGAATTCAAAAGCAAAATTGGGCCGTCAGATGCAAAATTCAGTGAATATGAAGATAAGTTACGAGAAAATATAAGAACAGAAAAGAAAAAGAATAAAACTGAGCAGAGACTAAAGAGCCTCTGGTAGACCACTAAGTGGATGAGCTTATACAATGGGAGAGTCCCAGAAGGAAAAAAAAATGAGAAAAAAGAAAGAACATTAAATAAATGACCAAAATTTTCCAAATTTGATGAAAGGCATAAAGATACATCTAAGAAACTCAATGGACTCCAGACAGGATGAATTTGAATTCAAAGAGGCCTGTAATTGAAGCTCATTATAATCAAACTGTTGAAAACCAAGAACAAAGAATCTTGAAGTCAGAGAGACAGACAGACAGACAGACACAGAGAGAAGCAACTGGTCCTCAATACATTAGCATTTTTTGTCAGAAACTTTGGAAGCCAGAAGCAGTGGGATGAAAATTTCAAAATACTAAAGGAAAAATCAAAGAAGGGAAAAAAAAAAAAAGTCGGCCAAGAATCTTGTATCCATCAAAACTTCCTTCAAATGGGATGAAAGTCTTAAGATATTCCCAAGTAAGCAAAAACTGGGGGATTTTGTTATCATTAGATTTGTCATGTAAGAATGCTCAAGGGAGTTCTACAGGGTGAATCAAAGAACACTGGGCAATAATTTAAAATGGTAGAAAGAATAAAGTTTTTAATAAATAATTACATGAGCAACAATAACAGCATTATTGCAACAACATTTGATATCTAAGCCTGTGTTTTGTTTTCTGCCTTAACAAGATTTGTTAATGAAGCAAAACTATATTAGTTTACATATTGGAGCTCATATAAAAAAAGATGTGATTGTATCCTATCAACAACTGAAAGGAGTGGAAATAAAGTAAAAAAGAGCAGGGTTCTTTTGGGTTATTGAAGTTAACATTGTATAAAATCAAATTAGAGTGTCATAATTTGAGGATGTTAAGTTATATTCACATGGAAATGACAAAGAAAGTAGGAATGCACAGGAGTTAAAATGAGAATAGCTCAAAGTTATTCATTACAAAAACATGCATGGACATATACACGAAAGAAGGAACTATCGCGAGACATGTCGGACAGAAAAGCGTACAGAAAACATATAGAGGCTTCTTCTGATCAGAAATTACTGTAGAGGTAAAGGGATTGAATTCTCCAATTAAAAGACATAGACTGTCAGAATGATTTTTTTTTAATTTTAAAATATATGTTGCGTATAAAAGACTCACTTTAGATCCAAAGACACAAACCGATTGAAAGGAAAGGTTGAAAAAATCCAAATTCATCAAAAGAAGAAAAATCCTCATATCAATGCAATTAGAAATGAAAAAGGGGAAATTATAACAGACAAAGCTAAAATCCGGATTATAAAATTATAAGATATTATCATAGGATCATATAATTATAGGATTATAAGATGTTATTTAGAAAACTTATATTCCAATAAATTGGAGAAATTAGAAGAAATCAATAAATTTCTAAACACTATAGGAGATAAGAAACAAACCTAAAATACATAAAAATCCTGAATAGACCAATAACTAATAGTAAAGTTGAGGCAGTAAAAAAGTTCATACCAATGAAGAAAAGCAGAGGATCTAAATGATTCACCACAAAATTTTACCATAACTTCAAGGAAGAGCTAATGCCAATACTTCTCAAAATTTTCCATGGTATTGAAAGAAAAGGAACACTGCCAAACTCCTTCCTGGAAGTTAACATTACCATGGTACCAAAACCAGATGAAGACTTCACACACACATACACACACATGCACACACACACACACACACACACACACACACACACACACACAAAATAAAACGACAAGCCAATTTGCTTAGTGAATATGAAGCATTTGTAAGAAAATAGGTACATCATAAAAAAAAGTCTCATAAAATAAACCAAATACAAAAGGTTAAATATAACATGGCATCTCTTATATGAGATTGCCAACATATAAATGGCTAAAAGAACAAAATATAAGAGAGGATAGGAAGCAGAGAAATAGATTGCTTGGAGATGGTACCAGACCTTGAGAATGGCAGAAGGAGAGAGTGGGATAGAGGAAGAAAAAGGGGGGGGGGGAGGAAAGGAGGTCAAAGTTGATATTACGGGCACCATTTCCCCCAAGTTGTGTGTAACTGACATGTAAATGAATGTGTAGCACATACATATTCAAATCAAAAATGAGAAAAAAAGAAAGAAAAAGGAAAGACATCCTCTACTCCTGAATAGGCAGAAAAAATATTGTCTAAATGACAATGCTATCAACACTAATAAACAGACCTGGTTCAGTTCCAATTAAAATACTACCAGTATTTTTTTCATAGAAGTAAAAAAAAAAGAAGAATTCTAAAATGGATAAGGAACAAGAAAAGACCCAGAATACCCAAAGCAGTCCTGAACCACAGAGAGAATCCAAAGGCATCACAATCCTGGATGTAATATAACCCAAGTTATATTACAACACAACGGTGACAAAGCTACCTGGTATTAACACAAAAACAGGCAGATGGACCAAGAGAACAAAAGTATGGATGCAGAGACGGCCCTGAGTACTTTCGCCCACCTGATAATCTTCAGCAAAGGGGCCAAAATACATATTGGAGAAAAGATAGTCTCTTTAATGGGAAAACTAATTTCTACATGCACAAGAATGAATCTAGACTGTTCTATTTCACCCTCAACTAAAATCAAATCAAAATGGAACGCAATATTAAAAGAGAAAAACTGAACCTGCTGGATGATGAAACAGGCAAATCCCTTGAAGACACAAGCACAGGCCAGGACTTTCTCAACAGAACGTTTGGCACAACCGATACCTCTAGATATCAACAACTGGGGTTCTATCAAGTTAAAAGGCTTCTGCACAGCGAAAGAAAACACAAACGTAAGGAAGAACAAACAAACTGGGAAAAAAATCTTACCAGCTACTCCTCAATAGAAGGCTATTAACTAGAAGATACAAAGAACGAAAAAAATTAGACTCCCCAAGCTAAAAGACCTGATCAAAAAATGGGAAACTGAAAAAGACAGCTCTCAAAAGAAGAAGTCCAAATGGCCAATAAATACATGAAAAATAACCAGCATCTTTAGCTATCAGAGAAATGCAAATCAAGACATTTAGGTCTCACTGTACTCCAGTAAGAATGGGTTTTCTCAATAACTCAAAAATCAAATACTAACAAAGTTGCAGGGGGAAAGGAACTCATCTACAGTGTTGATGGAACTGTAAACTGTTACAAGCATTATGGAAGTCTGTCAAAAAATTCTTCAAAGAAATTAAAACAGATATCCCATTTGATCCAGTAGTGCCTCTTCTGAAAAAGTTAAACACATAGTACAATGGAGACATACATATACCCTTGTTTACTGCAGCCCAACTCATAATAACTAAATCTTGGAAGCCGCCGGTATGTCCATCACCTGACTGGTGGACGAAGATAATGTGGTGTATATACACAACGGAGTACTTCTCTGCCATGAAGTAAAATAAATTTGAATCATTTGTGGGAAAAAGATGCACCAAGCCACCACGATGCTTGGTGAAACAGACGTACAAGGTTAAGCATCTTGTGGTGTCTCTAATATAAGCAACCCAAAATATAAATAAGTAAAATAGCAAAATAAAAGAGAACAAGGAGATAGATTTTATGGAGAGGGAAGGAGGATGGGGGAAGGGCAGGGGCGGGCGTGCCGGCAGGAAGGGAGGTAAAGCGATCAAGGTGTGGTACATACATGCACCAAGTCCTCAGGCTGAGCGTAATTATGCATTGCAAATTCATACCAATAAGGAACAATCTGGCGGAAATAAAGAACTTCCTGAGGCTGATGTTGTAGTTCTGGTGTAGAACACGGGCTGAGACCGCAGGAGACCCTGATACAAACCTCAGCTCAAAAACAAACTCCTTGCTGTGCTCGTGAATGCCTAGGAAGCAGCATTCAGGAGAATTCAATAGTCAGAACCTGTGATGGGGTAGGTCTAGCAGGATGGAAGCTTATGTGGGAGTGAGTGAATGTATCAGGAGAAGCATTTCAAAGGTCAGCGCCACTGGTGGAATTTGCATGAACAAATATTAATGAGATGAGATGTAAACACAGGGCTAGGAGTGTAGCTCAGCGTTAAGGTGCTTGCCTAGCATCTGCAAGGCTCTGTGTTCAATTCTCCAGCAGCACACAAACCTGGCATGGTGGCACATGCAACTTATCGTAAGACAAACTATTTTGTTCTTCATCCTCTGCTATAAAAGTATATTTGCATATTCTTGACATAGGTTCATAGTGGGCAAAGCATCCTTATCACTCTTGAATTCGTGCATGACCCTGTTGGCCAACAGGAACTAAGAGTCTGCCCCTTGAGGAAAGGCGTGAGATGTGCTTGTCAGACTGGCTTGGTCGTGCATGCTCTGCACAGTCAGAACATGAGGGATGTGGCTGCCCGCTCGGGGACTCTGGAATGAGGCACATGGCTCCTGCCCTGACCCCACCTCAGCCATGCATAGCCAGAAGCAGAGGTGCCCCAAACCCGTGAGCTGGAAACAATGCTTATGCCATAGGCTGGAGGTCCCCAACTCCAGGGCTCCAGTCCCGGACCTGTCAGTAGCCGTGGGAGAAGCAGGCCGCTGGGACAGGTGAGCAAGGAGCTTGAGGTAAGGACAGGTGAAGCTCCCATCAGTCGCCACACTCCTGGTAGGTGCCACGGCTGCTGCTGATCGGGCCGAAGGTGGAGCTTCACTGCCCACCCTTCTCCAGCTGCTCTGAAAACCGCAACCTGCTGCACAGCAGGAACCCTCCCCCTCCCCTGCCCTTGGTATCTAAACTGCTCCCTCGTGCAAAAAAGTCGGGGATCACTGCCCAAAGTCCCTGAGGTCCTAAGCTTGCGCTTCATGCTTGCAACACGAATGAGACCATCATGCTTAGCTAAGTCAGTCAAATTCAGAAGGTTAAACAGCGCATGGTTTCTAGAAGATGAGAAACCCAGTGAAGGCATTTTATTGAACCAAATGGGTGTGATAGTGGGAGTTGGGGGGGGTGAGGCAGGGAGGGGGGTGCCAATCAGGGGCAGAGATTGTAATGTTGTTGTGATATATATACATAGAGATAGATAGATAGATAGATAGATAGATAGAGATATAGATATGTGTGTGTTGTGCACAAAATCCTCCAGCTCAAAGTAACCATTGTACATCACATATGAATAAATAATGGGGGGAAAATAAGTGCACACATCAGTTTCCGTTAAAAAAAATGAACTAATGTGGTACCCAGCACACAACACAGTTATCTCAAAGTAAAGTCATTGTCAAATTTAAAGATGATGTTCATTCTTCTTTTACAAAAATAAATATTATAAGTCTGCTGACCTTTAGTGTGATAACAAATAATTGCCATTGCAATGCTGCCTAGCAGGCATTTTTTTGAAAAATAAATATGTTTAACTGTCCTTTCAAAATAAAGCTATGTTTTGGTGACAAGTCACTGTTTTCTACAATCTATTTATACTATGAAAGATGACTTTGCAAACTTGTCACGATTTTCCACAATTATTTCATCATGTTTCTGCAAACAATTTATGATTGTTACCTGTAAAAAAAAAAAAAAAGCCCTATCCATGCACTTGAAAACCTTGGGAAATAAGCTTTGTGTTGCTTAAACTCTCATGTTGATCTTTAGATCAGCGTGTTTACTGTGAAGTTATCACTCATGGAAAAAAAGAATTCTTTTTTCTAAAGAAAGAATATCAGTGTTTTTAAACCCACCTGTCAAAAAATATAGAAATGCAATCAGCTAGTATGTTACATAAGCAGATGACTGACATCCGGGGAGGTGGAAATTTCCTAGCTGAACTTCAATTGCAGCTCTTGCATCATTGATTGATGGGAGTGAAAAACGAGCATCATGATTTGGCAAGCAAAGCAAGCGATACGCTCCTTCCTGTCGCAGCTACGGAGCTCTGGAAAGGATCTTTTTCGGCTGTGACAGACATAAATTCAAGTATCCAAATAAGCTAAAATTAGAACCAAGCCTTTTAATTGTTCTAATACAAAATGGTAAGATTTCCCAAAATATTGATGCCATTAAAATATTATTATGACTGATAATGTATTAAAATAATAGTGTAGATATTTCAGAACAAATGTTTTTTGTGTCACAAACAAGACTTGAAAATATTTTAAAATATTCATTTTGGCACAATTTTATAATGAAAGTAATAACTGGGTAAGCAATTTATAGACAAGTGGATATACGTGTACACAGACTAGACCCTCAAAAGTATTTTACTGTTAGAAATAACTCAATCAGAAAAGTTTCAGGACAACTCACCTAAAAAAGGAAAAGATTTTCCAACTTTCTTACCTGCCGAGGTCTTAGCCACGTCCTTCCTACCCAACATTCTTAGTTCCCCTTTCTGGTCCTGAATGCACAGCTTCTCCTCTATTGAAATCGAACACACAAAAGCATCTTCACTTGATCCCATAAAGATCTCTACCTGTAATACTAAAATTTATGGGAGGCTGAGACAAGAGGATTATAAATTTAAGCCCAGACTGGGAAATTAAACAATTTAGCTACACTCTCTCTCAAAAAAATTTTTAAGTGGGGAGGCCTTGGATTAAATTGTGTGTGTGTGTGTGTGCACGCGCGCGCAATAAGTGTGTGTGTATATTTACATATCAGATACAGCTGAAGATTGGTGAGTGAGGGATGCTTGCCACCTCTCTCAAGATGGTTTGTTGGTACCTCTAGCTCAAGTACATATACACTTCCCCTTTCCTCATCCCTGAGGTCTGACCACATGACTTTATTGTGAGAAATTGTCACTTTGGACACGAAAACCAAATACAGCAGACATAAATCAGAGATTAGAAATCCTGAAGCTTGCTGTCTTGGCTCCTCTATTGGGGGATGGGGAGACAGTGCTGGAAATACGAATGGATACTGGGATGTGTCTGATATTGACTACCTACCTCCTCAGCCCTAGGCCAAGCATCCTGGCGCAAGGCCCCACTCTTGACCAGATTAAAGACACCTCACTCGCATTTTTTTCTCTCTCAAGTTCCAGTGCCCTGGATCTTGCTCCTATGCAAAGAAAGCTAAACTTCAAAAGTCTCATTCAATTTCTGCCCATAGGGAAGACCAAGCTTTCATCTTCTACCGAGCAATTCAGTTCAATGGCTACACATTATGGTTACCTGGGGAGCTTTTAAAAACTCTTAGCATTTGGAAAGCACCTATGGAGATTCTGATTCACATGCTCAGAACTGGTGCCAGGAACGGCTGTATTATAAAAGCTCCCCATGTGGCGTAATGTACTCTCAGAATAAAGGAGGCCTCACTTCTATACCCTGTTTTAGCTTCTCAATTCCAGCATCAGATTTTTATATTCTATTGCATGGCTGAAGGCCTAATCACTCCTGTCTCCCACCAGAAATGAATCTGGATTTATAACCTTTACTGAAACAAAAGACAAACAGAAGCTTTAAATATATTCGTTTTTCCTTAACTGCTGCAAAGATCTCAGATCAAAGGCTCAAAGTTGAGTGTTTGCTGAGATTACACATGTGTGGCATCATACCTATCTTATTTTTGTTTGTGATAGACCATTTTCTCTTGGGTAAAGGTGACTTGGAATTATATATATATTCTCCTCAAGTGTTAACAAGGCTCAGGGCAGTAATCAGCAAGCAATATGACCAAGCTTGAAGATGTTTTCGCCCACATAATAAGAACTAAATTATTTTTACCTTTATCTCATAAGACATCCATCAACATGATTCTCCGGGGTGACTTCAGCCACCTCTCAGTCTACCTGTGTCACATCTTTCTGGTATAATGAAGAAAATCATTATCAGATTTTTATTAACTGTCCAAAGCTGAGTGCTAGGAAGCAGTAGAGAGAGATGCATATACTTGAAAAAGACATGTTTACACCCCTGGCCAGGAAACGCAGTGTAAGTGCCTGGGAGTTGGATGGCACCATTTTATCTCCACCATATGGAGGTTCCCAAAGCTAGTTCACTTTGTAGGATACTTTCACAAATTCCCCAGAGATAGCCCCAAGTGGTTGCAGCTTCCTTAATGTCATGAGACACTCCCCCACAATTACTTACGATTCTTCTGAAATCTGGCCTTTCACTCTCTCCATTGGGTGTCACATTACATAGTGTCAACACGGGACTGAGTCAGAGCCAATGGAGTTGGGAACTTCATACTCCTCCCCAGGGTGTTTCTCCATGTTTCTCTCTCCTCACCAGCAGTAGAGCAGCATTCTTTAGGTGGAGTCCAAGACTGCCCTGTGCTGAATCCTCTCAGTGTGTCCTACAGGAAGCACCTGTACAGGCCATCGGTGAGTTACAGTTTGCTCACAGTGAGAGATTTTTTTTTTATTTGTTCACCTCATAGTTACTTTCCACCATCACCAGCCTGAAGCATTTGTCAGAAATTGATCATCTCCATGTCCTTGAGCTCTTTTGTCTCCATTAGGCGCAATCCCAACATCCAAAATGTGACTCGAGTGGGAAGGCAGCCTGCTCCTCCCTGTCCTCATTGGAACAAGACAACACAATACTGTAGACAGTACCCTCCACCTCAACCCTGCAGGCTCACCTGCTACAACATCACAGGGCTTTCAAGTCTTGTGTAGACAATCTGGCAGCACATAGCTTTGGAAAGTGAACTTCTGAACACATTTTAGTTCGGGTGTTTTTGCCATGTGATTTTAAAAATATAAATGTAGTTCAGTATGTCATCCCATAAGCCTTTGGTTTAAAAATATCTTATTTTCCTCCTTTGATTCTCTTTATAGTTTTCCCATTATTGAGGAGCAGTGGGCAATTTATATAACAGGTTTGAGCCTCACTTTCTTTAGCAGTCAAATGGATTGTTATGTGCAATTCACGAAGTGAGTATGGAGGTCAGGCAGAACCTATTCTGTGAAAGCCGCTAGCACAGTGGTCAGCCAGACAGGATGCTCGACGAGAGAGCTGCTTCCATTACTGTTCCAGAACAGAGATGTGCAAGCTATTTCCCAACTGCAAATAAATAGACAGATAAAATACCAGTTTTAAACTTATGAGTGTCTGTAACAAGAGGCCCTAATAAGCGGAGAAATTTGGTAGCAATTAAACAAACCCGAATTCCCCCTTTCTTATTCCCTGGTGCCCAGTGGTTAGTGTTTTGCATAGTGTGTTAGATGTCTAAGGTAAGTTAAGAGCTGGGAACAAAAACCAAGTATACTTTACTTCATTTCCAGCACTCTGAGCCCAGTTCTGTGTAATTTGGCAAAGTATAAATTCTACCTACCGCTTCCTGAAAATGTCTTTTTTTCTGAATATAAAGTATCCTAACTAGACTGATAATACATCTTCTCAAACAAAACAAAGAAACTATATCTAGCTTGGACTAGACAATTGGGTTCCTTGTCGGTATTTGGATAACATATAGCCCTGATACAACCAAGGGGCCCCGTCAGCCCTGCAGACACTAGGCAACAGAGGTGGTCCTGGCCTATTGTAACCCACTGGGTGGTTCATTTCACACTGTTTTCCATACGGAGCCGGCCCTTTTGCTGGGAAAGTGGATGTGTTTGAAAAAAAAATAGATTGTTCCATTCATTTCAGCTGAAATTTCAGCTATTTCAGATTCCACTGGATTTGATCAAGGGCCTACCACATATTGGGATATGTGCTAGGATCCCAACGCTTGCTGAACTAACTTGCAAGCAAGACAAAGGTGACAGGTTAAAATTCCCGCCCTCCCAGGGCATTGCAAGTTATCTTCTCACTGGATTCTGGGAGCCAGCCATTCTCCATAACAGTCTCCTCCTTGTTTAAGCTAGCTTGAGTAGCATTTTGTTACTTGCATTAAAACACTGATGAAGACAGAGGTAATATGGCTTCTTTAAATTTAGACACACACAAATAAATGACAGTCACATACGCACAGTGATATAACCGAGATGTGAAGCCTGGTTTTGTTTCCACGTCTTAACAGACTTCGCAGCACATCCGCCACCTCACAATGCAAAGGTCACAGCTACTGTTGTTCGGCAATCTTCTTCTTGCTAAGTGTCCTGACATCACCATGTGGGTGACCGTGATGAGTCCATGCGTAGCCACACCTGGGTATGAATCCGGCTTGATTGCCCATGAGCTGTATGAACTGGTAATACTACATTGCTTAAGTGAGACTCAGTTTCCTCACAGGTAGAATGAAAATAAAGACAACAGTATCACTTTCTTCACGGAGACTTTTGTAAGAGTTGATTGGGCAGGTTATATGAGATCCGTGCCGCAGTGCTGGCCCTCTAGGAAGTGTGGAGTAAATCTTCGCTGTACTAACAGTCAATCCTCAGATATTTGAAGATCCCTTTTTTTTTTCAAATTCACCTACTCTCTGTGATTTAATTCCCAAATTAATACTCACAGTGCATTTGCTGTCATTTGCGTACAAATGCAGAAGGACAAAAAGTGACAGTCACCTGGCATCCACTTCCCTCCTGGCTGAGGTTGAAAACATAATTTGCTGCCTTTGTAGTTTGGCTCTTAAACATAAACAACAGTCTGCTTCATAATGCCTGCTCTTCACAGATTTCGTGATTTTTGTTGGTGGTGGTGGTGGTGATTTTCCCCCTACCACCACCACCATGCCCACAGCAATCGTCTCGGCCAGCACGACTTCTTCAGGGTCCCGGCTTGGTGCGTGCAGTTAAAAAAATGATCCACTCAGGTGTACGTGTGGATGCAACTCATGTACCGGACCGAACAGGTTTATTTTTTCCTCCCATCCTTATATACCCACAGAAAAAACCAGGGCCCGCGCTTAGGGGAACATTCTAGCAGCTCTTGCAGGTGGTCTCTTGCACCAAATTAGAGCCCCTGCTTACAGGCCTCCTAAGTCAATTATGTTAATTGATGGCAGTCAGCCTTTTGTTCTTCTGGAGTGGCCTCGAGGCTCCTCCTCTCGGCTGACTTTGAAATTCACGGCAGGTTTCTGCCAGAATTGCAGGAGAGCGAAAGAACTTTCCTACTTCCCTACTACCTTCCCTGGGGATCTAGGAGGCGTCTCCCAAGAAGGAACTGTGAAAGTCTGAATTCCCACAAGTGCTGATGTCCTTCTTTTTACTTTTTCTTTTTCTTTTCTTTTCCTATTTATTTATTTATTTATTTTGAGACAGGGTCACACTCTGTAGCCCGGACTGGTCCTGAACGCACTATGAAGCCCAGGCTGGCCTTGGACTCACGGCAATCCTCCTGTCTCAGCCTCCTTAGTGCTGGGATTACAGATGTGTGCTACCATTCCCAGTTTATGTGGTGCTGGAGAACTGAACTCGGGTACTTAGCGCTAGGCTTAGTGCTTGCTAGGCAAGGGCTTTAACGCTGAGCCAAAAGAAGCACAAGAAGGCTGTAAGGTCCCTCCTGGAGAAACACTTACTTTAGATAAGTTTCTTTCAGAAATAAGATAAATTATTGTTGTTTGTGAATTAAATGTTAATGCCCAACAGTAAATGTCAAACAAGGTGGGCTTCAAACAGAAACACGCATAAAACAAGGTTGCATACAGATCACTTGATGAAAATGTGGTGACCAAGACCTGCAGAGACCTACACCTGTATTGTCCCTAGGAGTAGCAGCAGCTCAGGGCTTGCAAATTCAGTGTTCGTTATTCGTTTATTTTATAAAATATAACTACAGTGAGTAATTAGAATCAACTTAATAGCAATGTAATGGTATAGCAATAGTCATTCATCATTATTAATAATATGACAATCATAACTACACCTTCTGAAGCAGGACAGAGAGAGTACAGAGGAGCGTTGCCTGCTGATCTCTGAGTCTCATGGCCTGCAAGTGAAAAGCTGCCCTGGGTAAGCAGTGCAGTAACAACTGAGTGTGTGGGGAGAGACGAAGACTCACTGCAGGCCTCCAGGATCCTATTTGGTCCCTATGCCTTCTTCTGCCCTTTCACAGATTCAAGTAATCTGACAAGCTTTTGCTTCAAAGGCTTCAATTATCCATTGCAGGCTGTGGTCAACTTGCTTTGATGGAGGTCAGGGAGATGTAATTTTTTTTTTTTTTTTTTTTTGTGCTTGCTGGAAGTTGGACAGGGGAGATGTTAACATGATGAAAGGGATGAGAAAGCTGGCTCTGGAAGAAAGGACCAACAAAATCAGTAGCCTTTCCTCCCCACAAGAAGGAAGAAATATCATAGTAGCCCCCAGTAGGTGGAGGAACTGTCTCCACACCGGCTTGCAGAGCTCCTGTCTGTCTTTGGTTCAGCGGTGTGTATAGCAAAGATTGTTTTGGAGTTAAGATTTCTAGAGGGTTCAGTGCAGCCATTATGCTACTTCCTTCCCCTTTAAAATGACTTTCTTATTTTTACTTACAATAAGCAAAATATATTCGTGTCATAAAAGTTAGAATATACATAAAAGTACAAAAAAGGAAAAGTTAATCTTGCCTGTAACCCATAATTCAGATATGACCATCATTAATATTATGGTGACTAGTTGTCTTCTGGAACTTTTTTCTGTGCATTTTCTCTTATGGAAAAGTCCCTAAAACAAATCCTCAAATCGCATCTGATCCTATACCTTTGGCACGAGATTGCAACACTGTTTGTATTCTTCCAGAAACAGAAGGGCGAGACATATCAGCCAAAAGCACCGAAAAAATCGGTGCCACCCCGAGGTCTCTGGAGTTTGTATTTAGCTACACAGTTTGTTGTTTCCTTTTTTGATGTGCATTTGTCTCTTTCAATTAAATAATAGGTTATTCAATTTATTCCAGGTAGAAAAAAAGATTTTTCAGTGGCCTTCTTCCTTGGTCGCCTGTCATTGCCTAAGACAACGCTGCTCCACTACTCAGAAACAACTTCACCATGCCGAGAGAGGGAAGCCCGCCTCTCGTCCATAGTCCACACCAGAAACACCAGCACCAAGCTCCAGGAAGGCAGAAGAAAATAATGTCCCGTCTTCGAGACAGAGATGGAAACCGTGTGGGAAAGTAGTCACAGTAGTGAAAACTCGGGTTGGGCTTATCACTACTGGTGGTGCCCCAAGGCCTCCATGCCTTAGCTGATTTAAACCTGTTAACACACCAATGAGCTGAGAAACATCCCAGTTTTGTAGGGAAGAAAATGAAGGCTCAGGAGGATTGAGTGAATTGCTCAATACCACCAAGATGGAAGGGGTGGAGCAGTGCCTTGAACCAAGGAAGCTGGGCTCCTGAACCAAAAACTTGCACAGAAACTGTTGGCATCTGTGATTTGGGAATGGCACGGATAGAAGCCAAGGTTTGAGAACGCCAGGTGGCAAAGGTACAGGAATCCTCTATGTACATCTTGAGCGCTGCCCCTGGACCACAGGAGGTGGGGAGAGGCCCAGGGAAACTAGGCCAGGTGGGAAGGACTCTGACATGGGGTCTATGAGGACCTGGGTGGGAGTAGTCCAGGTACAGCTATTTTTAAAAATCCATGACCAATATTAAAATTTATTTTTATTTAAATATGAATGAACTACAGATTCAATAACATGTTAATTTATCCTTGGGGGAATTTGTGCCAGTATATGTCACTTTTGATCACTTTTCTGCTCCCTCTTATCCTGACCCTCCCTTCCCCCTCCCACTCTCAGTGTCTGTTCCCATCCTTGCAGTGTGGTGCCCCCTCTCCTCCTCTCTCTCATATGTTAACGTTTTTATGCTTGTATTTATGGCAATCTCATATTTGAGACACTAGTCAATACTTAATTTTTTGTGTCTGGTCCATTTCATTGAGCATTGTTGACTCACGGTGGCACCATTTTCTTTCACTTACTTCCTATCTGTCTTTCTTTATGGCTGCATAATACCCCATTGTGTACATAGACCACATTTTCTTTATTCATTACTCTCTTGATGAGCATGTAGGCTGTTTCCAGGATTTGACTACTATGAGTTGTGCTGCTATAAACATGGGTAGACATATGTCTTTATGGTAGGATGACTTTGGTTCTCTTGGGAGAACACTTAGTAGAGCTGTAGCTGAGTCAAACGGAAGTTCTATTCTCAGCTTTTTAAAGGAATCTCCAAGCTGCTTTCCACAGTGGCTGAATCAGATTGAAGTCCCACCAACAATGTGGAAGGGTTCCTTTTTCTCCACATGCTGGCCACCAATTATTATCTTTTTGAGATTTTTTTTTTAATGTGAGCCATTCTCAGTGGGGTAAAATGTTGTTTTTATTTGCATTTCTCTGATGGCCAAAGATGTCAAACACTTTTTGATGTGGTTGGTCTTTTGTGCTTCTGAGACGTTTCTTTTCATTTCGGTTGCCTGATTTTTAATGAGGCCATGCATTTGAGAGGCTTTTTTTTAGTTCTTTATTTATTTTAGTTATTAATCCTTTGTCTGAGGCATAGCTGGCAAAAGTTCCTCCCATTCTGTGAGATGTCCCTTCACGCTGTTGAGTGTTTCCTTTGCTGTGTGAAAACTTCATACTTTGATGTAGTCCATTTGTTGATTCTTGTGCGACTTAGGTTCTCTTCATGAAATCCTTTCCTGTCCCCATGTCTTCCAGTTTTACCTATTTTGTCTTCCAGCAGATTCAGTGTTTCTGTTTTGATATCCAATGTTTTCATTCATTCTTGATTTGATTTGATGTGAGTATAAGGTGACAGATATGGATCTAGTTTCATTCCCTTACATGTGGATATTTAGTTTTCCCGGTCCATTTGTTGAAGATTCTGTCTTTTCTCCAGTGAGTGGTTTTGGCTTCTGTGTCAAAAATCAGATGGCTGAGGGTACTGGCATTTGTCTCTGTATCCTCAATTCCGTTCCATTGAACTTCCTGTCTGTTCCCTTGCTGGTGTTACCACGTATGGGTCACATGACTTTGGAAATGTGATCTCCCATCTGTCAGCCTCACTTTGCTCATCTCCAGAGGAGTCTGATGGTACCCATCTCACAGGGTTGCTGACAGGATGTCATATGCACAGGTGATGGTGCCTGAGGTGCCCCATTCTAACTTGCCCCAAGAGTGAATGGGGTGAGTCCCCCCTCCTCATTTTTTTCCCAATTCCATAGTCTCTCAGCTTTCAGATTCCTTCTTCCCCAACATCTTACACCCTGAGGAACTCCATAAGACCATATTGCTTGCGTTCTAAGCCAATTCTCAATTTGATATTCGTATTCAAATGTGTGAACTTAACATACTTTCTAGCAAACAAAAATCTTCTAGTTATTTTATCAGGATGCGCTGTCGTGACAACCCATATCTGCTTAAGTGCCCTCAAGCTTCTGGGTTTCTCGTAACGAGCATACGTCACCTCTGTCATGGTTCTTTGGGTTGACAGGGTCCAGTTTCACAGGTTCTCCTGTTCCAAGGGCATCAGCTGGAGGCTGCTCGGAGTGCTCCCGATGGCTCGCTCATGGCAGGCAGCTGGTGCTGGTTATCTGCCAAGAGGCACACAGGAGCAACCTTGGTGTCTTCCTTGGGGACCTCTCTGCCTCTTGGGGCTCCTCATCTTGTGCCAAGCATCCCAAGATCAAAAAATCTAAGCAGCAGCCCCCACAAGGCACAGCCATGCTTGTACAGTAAAAACTTCCACTGCTGTCCCTCAAAGCTAGAGCCAGCTCACAGCTAAGGAAAGGAAAGACAAAGAATTTGTGATTTTTTTAAAGATTTTTTTTGAGTCAGGCCCATAGGTGCAGGCCTTTATTTTCTATTTATTCATTTATTTTTTTCCAGGTAGGTCATGTACCACTACGCCCAGCCTATGTGGTGCTGGGGAGTGGAACCCAGGGCTTTGACCTTGCCAGACAATTGCTGAGCTTGTGGGCCAGACGTGGGGTTGTGCCCTTGCATCTACACCGCTCACGGGCTCTCAGGTGTCACCCAGCTCATCTCTGGGTCTGACTTGTTCCTCTTCTTTCCTTCATTTTCTTTGCAGATTGAGTTTGTCATCATCTGATCACTATGTTTTAAATCTGACAGAAAATCAGAAGGCAATATATCTCCAGTAAAAGGCAATTGTCAGAGCATAGCTAACTGTGAAAGCCAAGTCCAAACATTCTCCAGTAGCTGTAATGAAAAAGAATAAAGGGGATTCAAAACAAAGAAAAAGAAAAACCCTGCCCCACACTGTCTCCACGTTAGCAGTAATACATCCAGCAATAACCTTATAAACAGAGCGGAGGGAGCTAGAGGAAAAAAATCTACTTTGAGATCCAAGTGATTCCTCTTTCTAATTAAAAGAATGTCTTAAGTCTAGACATAGATTACTTAAAATTCCTCTGAAAGCCAGAAAATAATTTGGACAATAAAAATAATTAAACTTCCCAAATGTGTAAGAGCAGTTCTTAAGAGACTTAGAAAAAACAAAAGCTTCTTCTTCAGAAATATCAATAATCTTCTGGAGTACAACAGAACTAGGTCTTAAGCAACTCTGAAAGCACTGGAATAGTTTTGTTTTGAACATAAATTCTGTGATCCCTGACGGCCATACAAATACATTTTACATACTCGACTTTGGCCTTAACTATGTGCACATTTTAAATGGGGCAAACAACACGGCAGGATAATCAGTCAAAGTATCCATGTGTTTGCTCGACATTAGAAAAATAGGTTTTTGAGTAGTCAAATCCATTGCTTGGCTCTTTTGGGATTTCTTCTATCACTCTTATATTCAGAAAGTTCCTCTTCATCCCAAAGTAGGCTCCATGTTCACCCATACCTTCTAGTCTCTTCAGGGATTCTTTATGTACACGTAACTTTTCATTCTTTGATTCCTAGAATTTATTTTAAAACATTGTAGTGGATGTTAATTATATTTTTGGCTCACCAGCAATTTTGATGTATCCATGACAGTAGTGGTGGTGGTGGTAAGTGTGTGTGTGTGAAGGAAGCTCTTACCTAACAGGTGTGTCCCATGGTAGAAGCCAGATATTTGATGTACCAGTGGTTCTTTGTAAATAGGACACAGTCAGTTCTGCCAACCTTACGATACTTTTTGAAATTTCAGTCTAGAGACTAGTGATGATTGGGAATAGAATATTCAGAGAACCTGTTTGGTGAGGATGGTGGCAACAGTGTCCCACTTCAGAAACAGCTGCGGCCAAGAACTGAGCCTCCCTGCTCTGCCTGGCTTCAGGAGGCAGTTCTGCTGGTGTATGGGGAGAGGACAGTGAAGTCTCCACCAGAGCCGACCTACTCAGTCATTTGCACTTTGTCCTTGCCTTCACTGTCCTGCGGCCAGTTTCCTGTCCTTAGGCTTCCATATCCTTTAATAATTTAATAATTTCCTTTACTGCTTCTATGAGCTGGAAAGGTTTCTGGTGTCTGCAACCAAGAACACTGACTAATTTAAGTCTGCTGTGAATTAAGATTTGAATTTATTTTTTCCAAGTAGCAAATCAATCACTCTTATATGAATTCTTTAATAATAACAATAATAATAGTTTATTTCCCCCAACTAACATCTTCTTGTCTTAACCACTGGGTTGGATTTCAGTGCTCTCAGTTGTGTTTGATTGATCAACAGTCAGTCCAATTGTGTGGGAGAGGAAGGAAAGCAGACAACCGCAAACCTTGTTCTGAGCTGTAACAGGGAATCTCTGCTTTCTGAGTCCACCCGCAGATAATTGAGTTCTTGCCTTGACCGTCATTCGTATTGTTTAAGGTAATGTGATTTTTACATTCTGAGTTACCTCTCTGGTTTTTTCCTTAAACAAAGCCAACTGAGAAGACGTCTAGTCATATCTCAGCCAAGCAAACCTCCTAATAGCAATTAGGTAATTTCCCCTACCTCTTTCGTTGAAAGTGTGGAAATTTAGCAACAGAAATATTTAACCTGTAACTCTATAACATAGGTGATGATCAGGGTTGATATCAGGCCCAGCTGCCTCAGTGTTGTTCTAACCAGGTATTCCTGTTGCCAATTCCTTCTACAAGGCTCAATCTCAAGAGGTGACCAGTCTTTAGCTGAACAGTGAGTTCAAATTCCAGGTCTGCACTTACTGGCTGTGAGGTCTTAGGTAAAAGGGTTTATGTGTGGGACAACAGTAACCTTGAGGTCTTGAGAGGTGGATGAGTTGCCTAGCTGTGCCTTAGCAAATGACCACAAACCAAGAGGCATAAGACAACATAAATGTATGCCTTTATGGTCCTGCAGCCTAAAAATCTGAAATTAAAATCTTAACAAGATTTTGTTTTTCTGAAATTTCCAAGGAATAAATTGTTCTTTGCCTCTCTTCTATCTTCCCGTGATAGTCAAAAATTCTTGGCCTTCCTTGGCTTGCGGACACATCCCTCTCACCTCTGCTTCATATTAACATCATCTTCCTGTCTCGTGCGTCTCTGTGTCCTTACCAGCTCTTATAAGGATATCAGTCATTGGATGTAGGATCTGCTCTAAAGGCAAAATGATCTCATCTTAAGATCCTTAATTACACCTTCAAAACCCCGATTTTTGAATAGGGTCATATTATGAGGTCTTTGGTAGATACAGAGTTTGAAGGACACTATTAAATCTATTGCAAAGGGAAAGGACAGATCAAAAGGTGGGTCTTGCTGAGGTCAGTGCCTGGTCCTCACATTTTGATATGGATACCCAGGAGTCCAACGAACCCATAGATCAACCTATCTGTTGTAGGCCCCAAGAATTAAATGAGGGCATCAGAAAGCCCAATTCATCAGTGATGACTAAAGCAGGAGTCAACAAAGCTAACAGAAAGGGCGAAGAGCAGGATATTTAGAGAAATAGGAACAAACTCCAAAAAGTTTTAAAAGCACAAGAGAAGTTGGGTAAAGGAAATGAGCTGCTGCTCTAGCCACCTGCATTGCCCTCCTGCTTTTGTGACAATTGATTCTGGGTCAGCTGGATCAGTCCCAGCCTCTTTGGTTCCACAGTAGCTGAATTCTTCATTTGCAGGCAGTCCTTAAGCTGATGCTGAGCAGCCAGTTCCCACCCACAGCAGCTGCAGTCTGGGATCTGTTTTGCAGGACAGGTATCTCTTGGGCCTGGCAAAGCTCTACCTCTAAGACAACTTCCAGGCAAGTCCATCAGCCTCCTCTATGTCTGCTCCTTTCTGAGGCCCCCCCTGCATCCTTCCCTGATGTTCACTACGATTCCCTAGTGGGAACTCAACCTCTACTCTTTGGCTGAATTACACCTCCTGGCCTGGATATTCCCCACCGTTGCCTGAGAGCCCTCTGGAAAACACACTGCTTACTTTTTTTGCTGTTGTTTTTCATTGATTTTTTGAGACAGGGTCTTGCTCTGTAGCCCCGGCTGGTCCTGAACTCACTGTGTAGCCCAGGCTAGCCCTGGATTTGGCAATCCTTCTGCCCCAGCCTCCCAAGCGTTGGAATTACAGGCACATGCCACCATAGCCCTTTGAATTTGGTGATTGTTAATCCTGACCATATTGCATTATCTGTATGTCAAAATAAGGCTCAGTCTACATATAAGGGGAGCCAACTGTTTCATTTCCTCTTCCCATGTGTAGAGGAAATGAAACAGGTAACATTTAATCAGCATCTGCCAGAGGGTTTTCAACATAAAGCATCTTGATCTGGAAAAGAACCATTCCAGAAGTGGGAATCACTTGGGGCAAAGGGTCACAGGATGTAGGACGAGCTTCTGGGCTCAGAACAGGTAGAAGACCAAGACCATACTGACCAAACCTACTATCGGGAGTCTCATTTAAAAAAAAAAAATCAGCCAGATTAAACTCATTTTATATATTAACTTAAAGCCAATGCTGATTTTTTTTGGATGATATAGCTGGAAAAAATGTCTAGAAATAAAATGTTTAACCATTTTTTCCCTCTGATTCTGAGTGCATGAGAATTACCTTCCCCCCCCACTATTTTTATTAATACACAAATGTAATACATAGTATTTACAATGAATTTGGGTGTTTTGTACATCTATATATCATATCGACTTTACAATCCCTTCCCATTTTCTGCCCAGAATTACCTTTTAAGATTAACTTGAAAGCAGACTAGTAGCCTTGGGGTCAAGAGAAGATAAAAAAAGTGATGAATTTTGGAAGATAAGAATATGTGGTTGGAACAATCTAAGATGTTGAACCACAAATTGCCACCATTGCCTCATGCCAGTACTGAAAAGGAGGACAAAGAGCCTGTTTTATAGTGAGACGATGGATCGAGTTTAGAACTGTGCTTTGGTCACAGCACTCGTCAGTCAGGTCACTTAGTATTCCTAGATCTTTACTGTATTTTTAAATGGAGGTTAAAAGCTTACAAAAGGAATGCATAGCATATGGTAGGCACTCAGACTAGCAGTTACCTAGGAAGGTCGTCACGTAGAGCGAGCCAGGACTTGCATTAAATGCTCAGCATGCCTTCCTTCATCTGATCATCACAACAGTGTTAGGCTGATGCTGTTACTGTTCATATTTTCCAGATGTGGAAAACGAGGTTAAGAAACATTTTGTAACTTGGCCAGAGCTACCAGTAAGTGGTAGATTTGGGAGTTTAACCCAGGCAGTGGGATTCCAGAGCATTGTGACAAACAGCAGTGCTGGTTCAAAATACACAAATATATTGTTACTGAAACCAAACAGAGAATCTATAAATAGAATAAAGACAGACTTAAGATATATGATAAAGTTGATATCTCCACCAGAAGAAAATGGGATAATTGGTTACCAACGAGAAAGTTAAAATCAAGTTTCTAACTTCACATCTTATAAAGAGAAGTAAAGTGAAAGCACAAAAAAAATTAGAGAATAAATTATTGATTAAGATTTTCCCAACAGTGAAATGAAACCCAAACTTTCCTTTATCAGGAAAACCCAACAATTTGGACTCCATGAAAATGGAGACACGATCTCTTCTAGTTCATGGATTCCGTGAGTGACCGCAGTCTAGGTAACAATATAAAACACTCCTGCGAAATTAGTAAGGAAAATTCAAACAACAGAAATACAATCAAATGATGTATCAAGTCAACTCACAAAGAAATAGTTATGGTTAATATTTATTATAAAGCAACAAATTCTTCACAAAAGTAAAAAGAGTGGTGTGAAAACAGTAACATTTCACTTTCTAATTTTTGCCTTGTAAAAATGTAAAAAAACTTACTAGCCCTGGAATTGACAAGCCTGTGAGAAGCAAGCCCTCTCATGCACACTGATGGCTGTACAAACTGACAAATTCTTGTGGACTATTATTTGATGGTATTTATTTGAAATATGGTATGTAACCTATCACCCAGAAATCCTACCTTTACAAATTGAACCTTCAGAAATATTAGTGCCACTGTGTAAGGACAAGTATGTTGGGATATAATCATTATATCATTCATGATAATAGAAAATGGACACAATTTAAGTAACCATCCATTGGAAAATGTTTAAATACATTATGGTCAAACCAAACTGTGAAAGTATTATGCAACATTTAGAGACAATGAGGGAGAACTACAGGAAGTGATCTGGAAAATACCAAATACTTTGAAGTAAAAATAAACTGTTTCAGAACAGTATAAAAACAGTCCCACTGACTCCCCAAATAGAGTGAAAATTGAGAATAAGCAGAGAGAATATTAGCTCCAAGCTTGTATGTGCTGTTTATTTTTCTAAGGAATATGTTTGAAATGCATTAAAAACAGTCTGATTATTGTTGAAGAGTTGGACTGGGAAGGGTGAGTTCATGGAAGGTGGGATTAGGTTTTCAGTTTCATGTTATTACTTGAAATGTTTGCAGTAAGTATGTATTAATTCTATGATAACAAAAATCACCGAGAGAAAAACAATACAAAACAAACAGCAAATGAAAGAGACAAGAAATAGCACCAAGGTCAGCAGCTTTTGCGGGTTTTTCTTTCATCTCTTTCTCTGCAAACACAGAGAGTGGCCCAGAGTATTTAGAAATTGAACGTGTTCCAATCAACCAGCCTTGATGGTGTTTATTCTAAGATGCTTGGGAAATGGGAAGATATTACTGCAAAGCCATTGGCTGCTATTTCTCAGTTCTTTGGGAGAATAAATGAAGCCTTGGAAAAAAGGAGCAAAGGTTGCTTCAGTGCTCAAAATGAAAAAAGCAACGACCTTGAAACTTACAGATTGGCCATTTTTAACTGTAACAAATATTAGGGGAAATTTTTTTTCTCCACACCAGGGCATGAACCTAGGGCTTTCACATGGAGCTACAACCCTGGGCCTTTTTTGCATTTTATTTGTATGACACAAGGTCTCACGGATCTCACTAAGTTGATAAATTGCTCAGCCTAGGCTTAAATCTGCAATTTTCCTGACTCAGCCTCCCAGATTAAATAAATAAAAAGCAGGCACTAAGAGAAACATGAAGTTCTGAGGTGGAGAGTGGGTGGAGGCAGGGCTGGGGGAAGAATGGGACTCAGTCACGCTCTTTGAAAGCGGTCCTAAGCAGTGCCAAACCGACCAACCTTGGAGTCAGGGGAGCTGGTCCCAGGGCTCCTCCAAGCTCAAACATGGGAAGAATGATTGGAACTCAGCAGCGGAAACCCCGTTCACTTGGAACCAGCCAGAAGAGATGTGTGTTGGTCTTCTCATTTGAAACTTCCAGACCAGACACAAAAGCGGTGACTTTTACAGCTCTGCATTCCTCTGTGTCAACTCCATAAACTTCGGTTGGCCAACTTTCAGAGGTTCCCAGTGATGCATGACTCAAATACTCATCTCCGAGGTGGTAGGCCAGCTCAACTACCCAAGGACTCCACACTCTGTGAATAGAATAAAGAAGTGACTCCAATACAAATCAGGATGGTACTAGTGAGAAAGACAGCAGACAGTTAAACAGCAAATGTCCTCTATGCTAACCAAGGGCAAAACAACTGAGTATCGTGGGCATAAATCACCCACGTCATATGAAATTGTTAAGAGGACTAAAGTAATATAAACAAGAACATTTGTATTCAAAAAGCACTGTTCAAATGTAAGATATTAACATCATCAGTGAGTTGTAAAAATAGGAAGAAAAACTCAAGTGAGCAAGATAAAGTGATTTTTAGGAATAAAGCAATCCCTCAGAAGGCTGACATAGAGGGATCTCAAGTTCAAGGCCAGCCTGAGCTACCTAGAGAGACCTTGTCTCAAAAAAGATAATCATAATAGAGAAAAATGAATTCAGAACACAATATGTCATTCATAAGAAAAAAATGAATATGGCAGTGAAAAATGTTACAAGGTCCACAAATTTAAAATAGTGTAAAAAAAAAAAGCGCAAACCTATGGCGATAAAGAGAACAGTGGTTATCAGGTATTGGAGAGAAGGAAGAAGCACAGATTTTTAGAGCCATGAAACACCTTCCCTGACACTCCAACAGTGATTGATGTCACTATATATGTGACCAAACTTGTAGGATGGACAACACCAAGAGTCAGCCTCAATGTCAGCTACGGACTTTGAGTGGTTACGCTGTTAATGCAGGTGCGTTAACTTTAAGAAACATACAGTCAAGGGGGAGGGTCACTGAAGATGAGGAGGCTGTGCATGTGTGGGGATCCCCTGGACATGAGAAATCTGTGTACTTTCAGTTTTGCAATGAACTTAAAACTGATTTTAATTTTTTTTAAGAGAGGGTCTTGCTCTGTAGCCCAGGCTGGTCCTGAACTCACTCTGGAACACAGGCTGGCCTTGAACTCACGGCAATCCTCCTGCCTCAGCCTCCGGAGTGCTTGGATTACAGGCATGCGCCTCCACACCCAGCTTATATGGTGCTGGGGAATCAAACTTGGGTACTTAGCGCTTGACTTAGCACTTGCTAGACAAGCTCTTTAACCACTGAGCCATTACCCCGCCCCTGGTTTTTTTGTTGTTGTTGGTATTTTTTGTTTTTGTTTTGTTTTTTGTTTTGTTTTGTTTTGTTTTGTTTTTTTGAATCAGGATCTTGCTCTGTAGCCCAGGCTGGTCCTGACCTCGCTGTAGAACTGTTTTTAAAGTTTCTAAAACTCACAATCCCATAATAATGAATAGAAATTTGGGATCAAGAGACACAAAATCTTGCATTTGTAGTTATGGATATCAAATTCACAGCCAGAAACACAAATATTCTAAGATTCAGACTGACCTTTGTGGTTGTTTATTGGTAAACATCTGTGGCAGATAGGAAGTACATTTATCTCAGTGGATTGGTGCACATACATACAGCAACTTAAACCATTTTTACTTCACTTTTAAAAACTTGATGATAGAATAACATGGCAATTTGGTTAAGAATCTTAGTTCTGACATTGGTGTTTGAAATGTCTGCTCAGAACTGAAAACTGGAGTCTCGAGGGTGGGAGGGGGAGCACTGACCTGGGGTAGCCAGGGATTGGGAACAGCAGAAGCCAACGACCTCAGGAACTCAGAATAGACAGCTCTATAGATCACATATGTGCTCCTCTGTGGACACACACACACAGACACACAACACATGCGTGTGCATGTACACCACACACACACACACACAGACACACACACACACGCCCCACACTCCCTTCTCAAAATGTAAATACAGGCCTACTCAGGCTGCCTCTGTTCCCTGGCTCCCAGAATGGCCAGAGTGGGAACTATACACATTTGTAGAGATAAAGGCATTAAGGTTTGTTTTATGAAAAGCAAACATTTGCCCAACATTTAATTTGTTAAGGCCTGTGTGGGCACTGACACCAGATAATGCTTATTTTCCTGGAGGGAACAGATCTTCCTTGCTTCGGGGGAATGGAGTCCTGGTTAAGGAGTGGCATAGAAAGGGGGTAAGAGAGATACTCACCTTATGGGTATTCTGCAAGGATTAAATGAATTAACACGTTAAACTCAAAGGTATAAGCAACTAATATTAACTAAAATCATTATTATCACAAGCAATCAAGAAAAAGAAGATAAAAATTACCATTTATTCAGCCTCAAAGTGATTGGAAATTTGTTCTGGTATTAGATCTGAATTGTCTCCCAAAGTCTTGTGTGTTTGGATAAAGCCTTGGGAGTTCAGTAGTTGAAAGTGCTGTTAGAAGGTGGGGCCTGGTTAGAGGTGAGTCACTGGAGGTCTAAACTGGAAGGGTGTCTGTTGGTCCCAGGGCCCTCCCGTCTGTCTCTGCTTCCTGGCTGTCATGGGCTGTGCAGCTCTCCTCCTTCATGGCCATCCACCATGAAGCCTGCCTCAGAGCCCGCCAGACCATGGACGGATCCTCTTAAAAACTCTGAGCCAAATAACCCTCTTCTCTTGTACGCTGTGGGTGTCAGATATCGGTGTCCCAGTGACGCTAAATGGTTTAGATACTTGGCTTATTTCTTCATTCTTACCAGATAGAATAGTGACAGGAACATCTTAGGTGCTTGAGAAGTTGTGAGTCCAGTGATTTTCCTTGCATTGCTATTTAAAATCTTCATAGCACCAAAAGGCAGATCCAGTCACATAATCTGGTATGTTACACATTACCCAATAAAACAGGCCCACCTTAAAATAAGCCCACAGCTGCAGTGATGGTGTATAAGGCACCCAAGTCTTTTCTGCATCAGAACAAGATGGGAAGGCAGAGTAGACAATGCCAAAAAGGATGTAGCCCCAAGAAGCCTCAGAACGTCCTTCCATGGTTGATCTCACTGGTCAAAAAGCTGCCCACCTCCTTTCCCCGCTTTCTCTGAGATGCCAGACATTCTCAGCTGCCTCTACTTCTCCACCCTTCTGTGTTCTCTACTCCCAAATTACCCCGCTTCCCATAGTAGTCCAATATTATCTTTTGTATGAAAATTACTTTTACTTATCTGACATATTAAACTAGTTTCAAGACAAGCCATAACCTGATACCAGATCTTTGTGTTCACCGTGGTTTTGAGTGCAAGTCCTGCCAAAGTCTTCCAAGAGGATCTAAATCCTTCATGTCCACTGTCTGAGCCAGTCCTGCTCCTCTGCAATGTCTGGTACTCAAGCAAGAAGGAAGCATGTTCCTTACATTCCACAAACTTTCAGTGCAACCTTTGCCCAGATGTTTGCTCCATGTCGATCGGCCGTCCTCACCAGTGTGACTCAACTGTCTGTGCTGGAACCACCGACCGGGTTCCCCTAGTCATCTCACCATCTTCCCTACTGTTCCTATCACAGTGCCAACTTACAGATCAGATGATGCCAAGGTTGTCCTCTCTCTCTCTCTCTCTCTCTCTCTCTCTCTTTCCTCCTCCTTCTTCTCCTCCTCCTCCCTCCCTCCATCCCTTCCTCTTTCCTTCCCCATCCACCATTTTTAACTCAGTTCTTCTGGGTTATATTCCTAGTCTTTTTTAAAGCCGAGTTCTTAGAAAGTTGCCCAGGCTAGTCTCAAACTTGCGATGCTCCTCCTGCCTCAGTTTCCCTGAGATGATAGGTGTGTGCCACTGCACCCAGCTTAGAAATTCTTGATTCTCCAGTGCTTGGCTTGTGACAGTGTTTGCAGGATTATGTAACACATAGGCTCAGAACTTCAGCCATTAAAAATGAGTTCATGACAATTTCTACAATATACAACATTAAAAGAGAATGTCTAAAAGCAAATGTGACTGGCCTTCCTTACAACAGAGAAGCTGCCTATATGCTCCTTGAAGCAAGGGCAAAGGTGTATTGTAAGCCACCACCTCAACTGGTTTTTTTGGCTCTAAAACTAACATTCCTAATATCTTCTACAGTCTGAATATTTCTGTTCCTCCCTCCTTCCCCCACCCCCCCAAAAAAAATTTATGTTTGGGCCTAACAACTAATGTCATGGTATAGCAAGTTAGGCCTCATGGAAGTGGTGGGGTCACTGGTTTAAGTTCCTTAAAAAATAGGCCAAAGGAGTATGTCCATTCTTCCACTGTGTGAGGACACAGTGAGCAGGTGCCCCCTACAAAAATGGCTTGCCAGACATCAAATACCATGGCAACTTGATCTTGGATTTTGTGACCTCTGAAACTGTAAGAAATAAACACATGCTGTTTATAAGGCACTCCATTTATTGTGGAGCAACCCAAACAGACTACCAAAACAACTCACACAGTTTGACGGAATTTCCCAACACTTCCTGGGAAATAGTAATGAAAAACAAGTATTTGCATAAGAAAACTATATTGGTTCGGGTTCTATCAAAAGGCAGAATTTACAGAAATTATAACAAAAAGGATCTATTCAGAAGGCTTAACAAATCTGAGGATGTAGGTAGTTCAAGATGGCGGCCTGAATGTGTCCAATAGCTGCTCAGCCGCAAAGTAGAACTCCTGTCCAGGACTACAGGACAGCTGGTGAGAATCTGCTGCAGATCTCAGTTGCTCAAAGAACAATAGTGAAGACCAGAGACTGAAGATCCGCAACTGAAGATCAGCAACAGGCAGACAGGCACGAGTCGGCACTGGAGTGAATCTGTGATGAAGATCTGCGGCGTGCAGCAAGTCAGGATCCGTAGACAACTGTGAAAGCGAGCGCTTTCCCAGAGGAAGGAGCTGTAGCAATCTTCCTTCTTCCTTCCTTTTATACTGTTCCACATCTGGATGCGTGCTATTCCCTCATTCGCCAGTTCATAAATCACTCACACTCTAATCCAGAACGGTTCTCAGTTCCCAATCTAGGCGTGGTTCCCAATCCCTAATTCAGGTGTGGTTCCTGACTGCCTCAAGTTGACATCATCTCTCCAACGATCACAAAAACAAAATTTTTTTTCCGCATTTCTCCTGACTTGGTACCTGTGTATTCATATTTCTCCATGATTTCTATTTCTCCAGTGAAAATTCTCTATTCATCAATAAGCTTGAGCTCTGACAGAAAACACTGCCAATTTCAGAAATATCCCACTTCTATGAGTTGCCTGATGTTAAATCAGTGAAATTTACAAAAGATATCTTCCAGCATGAATTCTCTGATAGGAATAAAGACCAAACCTGGCCAGTGTTGCTCCTACCTTCCTTACATAGTGAGTTCATTCATCGAACGAATGGCCCAATATCCATTAAAGAACTTGCCGCTTTCATTGCTTCATGGATTTTTCCCTCCTGTGTGAGTTCTGTAAGTTCGTAGCTGAGCTCTGTGTAAAGCATTTCCCAGCGGCCTCCCTTTCCTAAGGCTTCTCCAGCGGGGAGGCTCCTGCATCAGGCAAGGCTGGGTCCACGGCTGACGGCTCATCTCACAGCCACTCTATTCACAGGCTTCATCTTTGTTAGTAATTCTTCAGCGCTAAGCAAGGTGCAAGCACTTGCTAAAGGCGTCTGCACCCCACTACCCTCGTAGGCTTTCTTCCCAGTGTGAATTCTGTGGTGAAGAGCAAACCCCGCATGTCTGCTAAGAGCCTTCTTGTGGTGTTATCTCTCTCCACGCTGCTTTTCTCCAGCATGCATTTCTCCATGTTGAACAAAACGAGAGCCTCCTCAAAGCCAGAGGCCTCCTTCCCTTCGCTAGTGTACGGGGTTTTGTTTCATTATGGATTTCGTGATGTTGATAAAATGCTGAACCTTGAGGAATGCCACCCTGTAATCATTTCTCTGAAAGATTCCAAATAAAATCTACATTTCACAATTTTTCATTTTTCATAGGTAATTTTATGCTATTTTTGTGAATATGTTTATTTTGAAATTTTAGTTGTATAGATATTAATGTGTTCCCTTTATGATAAAAGGCTCACAGAAAGAGCTAATGTCAGATGAAGGCTTTCCTGAAGTTGGTGGCACGTGTGGTATTTTCACAGTTTTGACATATGTGATCTATGGCTAATGTGTCTTCAAGTTGATCCTCTCTTTCTCATTTTTTCTTGAACAAAAGGATATGGCTTATGATGTTTTTCCATCAATACTTTCCAGCATCACTCTAAATGATTTCATATATATATATATATATATATATATATATATATATATGTGTGTGTGTGTGTGTGTGTGTGTGTGTGTGTGTGTAAACTTTGCAGTCCGCCTCTTTCCTACACAATCAGGCTGCTTCTCTCTTTATCCTGGGCTGGCTCTGTGGAGTTCATTTCTGATAAGACATAGTCAGAACTGAAAATTCACAATCTCTTTGACAGACAGAATAACATCACCAACCTTATCCCTGGCACCTATGAACATAATACCTTACATGACCAGCAGGAGTTTGCAGATGTGATTAAGAATGGACTTTGCAATGGAAAAATTGTACTGAATTACCCATGTGGGCTCCATGTAATTCCAAGGGCCCTTAAAAGTGAAATGAAGCAAGGGAGATATGACCTCAGAAGAAAAATCTGAATGAGGCAATATAAGAAGGACCCCAACACTGGCTTAGAAGAAAAAGGAAGGAGCCATGAGCCCCTAAAACCCAAGAAAGACAAGAAAACAAACTCCCTTAGAATCTGCAGAAAGGAACACGGGCCTGAGTAACATTTGCTTTTAGCCCAGCAAGACATTTTTAAGATTTCTAACTCATGGAACTATAAGATAATACAATGGGTATTGTTTTAAGCCACTAAGTCCAAGGAAATTGTTATAGCAACAATAGAACAGCAACAGTGGCCATCGACCCAGCAACCATGACAGTGGATAATGAGGTACTGCATAGACAATAACACCGTCCTCTGTGACAGACCTGGGAGTGTATCTCTCTAATTACCTTAGAACCTGCAGAGAGGAGAGTAGGAGTTGACAGTGTCCACAGCAAGCCTCCCTGGGGTGTTCCCTGGCAGCCAACAAATGGCATGGTGGGAGTCCAATCTTCCTGTCCAACAACAACAAAAAATTAGTTACAAAGTAAGAAAATGCGAAGGGACTCTAGCGTAGGGAGCTAACCGAGGCTACGTCCGAACTTAACAAAGAGGAGTAATAAAAATAGGGAAGGACTGTCCAGCCCGAGCAGCCAGAGGGTCACTCAGACCAAGGGATCCAGAAAGGCTCACCCTGAAAAGGCAGGAGGGCAAATCTAAGGACTAGGTGGTGGGCTGGGGCTGGGTCAGCACTGTCTGAGTCCTGGTTTCTTAGCCCTGAAATCCTCATGGCTGACGGGTAGTTCCATTCCTGTAGAGATTGGGTGTGTATATGGTAGTTTCAATTGTGTGGGGCTCTGCTTTTCCTGGACTCTAGATGATCACAGGTTTAGAAAGATTATAGAGACTGCATGGAGACTTTTGGGCATAGCTGAATGCCCTTGCAGACCCCCGCTTGGGTGATATTTGCTTTTAGCCCTCAGTCTTGAAAGGGGATATGATACTTCAGGGCAAATCAACCCTGTCTAGCCAGCTCTTGAGCAGACAATCCCTATGAGACTGAATCCATGTATGAGACCGAAAACAGATTTGACCCAGATTTTACAGTATGAAGGTTACAAGATGAAGATCAAGCATTAGTCTGACTAACTTTCTGACTCCCAGAAAAAAAAACATAAGTCATAAAAGTATGAATAGCAAGTAAGGGCTATCAGGGCTTCTTTGATCTAGGTTGGTGCTCCATCAGCCTAGCCATGACTTCTAGTACACGACTGCACTCGATACGGCTCTTCTCTTCTTCTTCTTCCTCTTCCTCCTCCTCTTCTTCTTCTTTGTCTTTCTAGTCTTCTTTGTCTTCATCTTCTTCTTTGAGACAGGGTCTTGCTAAGCTGCTGGGTTTCCCAGGCTGGGCTCAAACTCACCACCTGTCTGTATCCTCCTCTCGCAGTACTAAGATTACATCTCTGCACCACTAGGGCTGGCCAGAAGCTTCTCTTGTATTCAACCTCATTTCCTTTCTTTAATATTTTTTTCTTGTAGTACTGGGGGTTGAACCCAGGGCCTTTATACTGAGATACAACCCCAGATGATTTTTTTTTTTAAATTTCTGAGACAGAGTCTCACTAAGTTGCTAAAATACCCAGGCTGTGAATAAATCTACCATGCTCCTGCCTCAGCCTCCCACATTGCTGGGATTACTGGCCTGTACCCCAGGCATGGCCCTTCCCTATTTCCTTACAGACTTCAAAGCCCCCAACTCCTACTATTCCTACTCCCTTTCCCTGCATGCCTTTTTCAGCCAAACTCTTCTCGAATTCCATTCAGTGTCTGCTTCTTGGGATATGGGAAACGATACATTTCCCAAGCACCAACTCCAAGGTCCCATGTCCCCATACTTGCCCAGGAGAAAGGATTCCACTTGCTGTTTTCCAGATCACTGGTGCCCTCCACATCTTCCTGAGGTAGCATGGTTTCTCCAATTATCTCTCACCCTGGAAACCCAGCCCCAGGAAAGGATCATGAGGCAAATAATCTTGGCCGTCATATTGTAGCATGTGTGTATGTTTGTATGTAACACATCAAATACTCACAATCTCCATATCTTTCTTTTTTTTTTTTCTCTGTGACATGAAGTTAAGGGGCCCTAGGCTTCAAAAGGTAATTTGTCCAATACCAGACACGGCACACATGATGAAATCCCTTTGAATTTCAGGTCTTGCCCACCACAAAGTCCATGCGATTTCAACCAAAGCACATACTCCCTATATGTGCGCGTGTATTTGTTTGAAATCTATTCGGTGTTCACTCTAGGATTCAGGTGCATCTGGAGTAGAGGGGAGATGTTATCAAGACCCAATTTGCATAAGGAACTGAGCATTCTTCTGGGGAAACTCCTCCCCTGACTAGGTTCAGCTGTGCAGTGAGATTCCAGCTCAGCATGACTGACACGGGGAAAGTTTGAGTCCCATTATGGCGTTCCTTAGGCCCTTCAGCTGCCTGCCCTTCCACCCAGCCCCTGGGGATGCATGCCTCTATCCTGGGAAGAAGGAATTCAAATAATAAGTTGATTTTCAACATGGATTTTCAACATACTATCTGATAAAAGTTTTAATAAAGCAAAGAGGAGCATCCATTCTGTGGAAGCAGTGTGGAAAACGTTAGTCATAAATAAAGCTCCTCATAAGGCAGCCGGAAGCAAGAGCAGGCCAGGCCAGACTGAATAGTCAGTCCTCCTGCAAGTGAGGGGCATTGCCAATAAGACAAGAGCTGCAGGTGGGTAAAGAAGGTGACAACGTACACGGTCCGCAGCTGCCCACCGCCCCGCAGCGACAACAGCTCGGAGGGAGGAGCTAGAATGTCCAGCGCCTTAGAAAATGGCCCCCACGATCTACAAGCAGCAAGCATCCCTCCTTATCAGAGTGGTCTTCCCAAATCTTTTGTTTCATTTTGGGGGTTTTGTGCCTGTTTGTTTCTCGTTTAAAAGGGTAGGGGTGCTGCCTAGCTTTGTGGAGTCTTGTGTTTTGAGCTCAGTACCCAACATAACTCAGTCCTGATGGGTGGACTGTTTGATCAATGAGTGAGAATCTGTCTATTTGAAGTAAAATAAAAGCAACCCACGCACATGCTATACTCTAAGCTATTTGGAAATTCAAGGGGAAAAAAAGAAGCCACATCTACGTTCCGCCCTAAGCTTGGACACTACAGGCAAGCTTGAAATCATGTGCGTATGACTTTATGGCTGGGGTCTCCCACGAATCCTGGCTGGTGATTAGGGAGAGGCAGCTCAGCAGTCCGGTGGCACAGGCTTGTCGTCCCAGCACTCTGGGAGCCCGGGGAGGCTGAGAACAATTTTGAGCCCAGCCTGGGCAACTTTGAGACATAACATGACCTTGTCTCTAAACCAACAATTTTAAAAATGGGCTGAGGATGTAGCTCAGGGTGAAGACCCTGGACTCAACCCTGAGAAAGGAGGAGGAGGAGAAGTGGAAAAGATTTGAGAAAAAACCAATGTCCTTGAATACTTTGGGTGATCCAGTCGACCTGTGCCGGCCTTGCTCTGACCCCCGTGTTTTCTCACCACTGGCACTGGCAGCTCTAACCCCGGCTCTGCTTCCACCGTGTAACTCAGCGAACAAACAGCGAGTACAGGAGACAATCCACTGGTGGCTAGGACATTCTGTTTCTTTTTTTCCTTTTTAACTTCTCAAAAGACTTTGGGTTTTTTTAAAAAAAATGCATATATCTGACAGCACAAACACAATATGAACATTTTAAGCTCTTTTCACAAAATATGTGTGCCATTATGGAAGAATACTGTTGAGATCATGCTCAATGAAAATGTCTGCCAGAGTTCAAGAAGGACTCATGGAATTGGGTCTCCACAGATCCACTGTATGATGAAACACGCATAGAAAGACAAGTTTTTTAACTTATCCTTAAAAATTCCTAACTGGGGCTGGGGGAATATCTCAGTGTTTAAAGTGCTTGCCTAGCAAGTTCAGGGCCCCTAGGTTCAATTTCCCAGTACCAAATAATCTGAACATGATAGCACACACCTGTAATCCTAGCACTCAGGCGGCTGAGGCAGGAGAATTGCCACGTGTTCAGGGACAGCCTGGGCTACATAGTGAGTTCAGGACAAGCTTGGACTGCAAAGGTATGAGAATACGACCATACGATTGAAATTTGTTTTGCTGTTATAGAACTTACTGGAAGATGTACAAAGGAAAAAATATCTTAAATATTATAGTGGTATAGTAGTTGGTATAATTTAAAATTAGAGGTGAAAGGGCTAGAAGTAATGGACAATTCTATTTCAGATGAGGTGGTCCTGGAAAGTCTCCCTGAGAAGCAGGCACTCAAGCTCAAACCTTCAATAAGAGAGCAAGCTAAGCGAAGTGTGGGATAGGCTGCTGTAACTAATTCACTCCGCAGCACAGCTGCCTATGCCAGATAAGTATGTATTTCTCTACACCCAGAAGACTAAATAAAAGCACTGCAGGGCTGATGTGACAAGACCTGGAATACTTCTTAGCTTATCTGCTTAGTCTGTTTTGTGGTGTTACAACAGAATGCCGCTGACCGGATGATTCATAATAAACAGAAATGGCTCGACTCAAGAAATGTCTGGGAGGCTTGGCAGCCCAAGGCCAGGGGCTGGCATCTGCTGTGGCACAAAGAGCAGGTGGGAGGCAGGGAGAGAATGTGAACTTGCCCTTTTGCGCCGAAGCCACTCTCATGATCTCAAACCCATTTCTGTGACACCAAATATACTCCTTTCATACCAAACCCAATCTTGTGATACTAAACCCACTTCTGTGACACTAACTTATTTCAATGACAACAGCATTAATCTATTAGTAAAAAAATAGAGCCTTGGTGACCTACACACCACCAATTAGGCCCATTTCCCAACAGCATTGCATTGAAGATTGAGTTTTCAACACATAAACTGTAGGGGACACAGTCAAACCACACTAGCTACTATCCCTTTGGCAGAAGTCAGCATACTATGCAAGTTAGGGTGCACTCATACACTCAACCTAAGACACTGTCTGTCTTAGTGAGTAACGTTTTCTTAGAGCACAGCCATATCCCTTCATTAATGTACCACCAATGGTTTTCCGTCACACTCTAGGTAGAGTTGAGTAGTTGTGACAGACATCAAGTAAGCCACAAAGTCGAACCTATTTACTATTTGCCCCATACATAAAAAGTTTGCTGGGCCTGCTTTGGCCTGTTGGTTTGGAGAAAACTTTTCACTCCCACCAGGCAGTTAGCGTCATGAAGTCGGTAAGACACTGAAATGTCCCAGGCCTCTTCTGTGGAGCCTTGTTCGCAGAGATCATCGGGAATGTCCAGGGATTGCGGCATATGGTAGATTCTGTAGCCCTGAAGGACAGAGGGACAGGATCTGTGGAGCTGGACCACTGAAGCATCATCTCCATCTCTAGCAAGGCGGTGCCAGCAGGACCAGAAGACCCTTGTAGCTTCTCACAGACCAGATTTCGAGGGTCTTTTGGCAACACTGCACCACTGCCAGGCTGGCTGGAGGCCTGTGAGAGGAATGTGGGTCTGCGTTATATCAATATTTTGCAAGTCAGGCCTGGTGGCACAGGAGGATCACAAACTTGAGCCCTGGACAACTTAACAACTTGGCAAAATCCCGTCTCAAAATCAAAAAATTAAAAAATAGACTGGGAGCGGGTATAGCTCAGTGCGAAGATTCTGGGTTGGATCCCAGTACCACCAAAAAAACAAAACAAACAAAAAATCAGAGTGTATGTCAAGACATGGCAGTGAAGGGCTGTTCTCCTAAGTCCCTCTGAACAACCAGCTTAGGCTCTAGTGATGGTTCCACTTCCAACCTGAAAGCACTGATAGTGGATTATTCTAAGGGAACAACTGACGTGACCCCATTGTGGTCCTGGTCTCTGTCATCTGCTTTAAGAGAGGCAGTAGGTGAGCGGTGGTGCCACAGAAGGGTAGGCAGCAGCAGCCAAGTGAGAAA
The DNA here is from genome assembly GCA_004027205.1 of Ctenodactylus gundi. Lineage (NCBI taxonomy): Eukaryota > Metazoa > Chordata > Mammalia > Rodentia > Ctenodactylidae > Ctenodactylus > Ctenodactylus gundi. The sequence continues at coordinate 56,620 of PVKB01001121.1, forward strand.
GGCTTAGAGGGTGTGCATGGGGTAGTGGTGGCTGCCTGCTTGGCCCTGGAGGTCAGGAAGGCACCTGGCTTCCTGAACAGACCAAGAGAGCTGGAAAAGGGCTTCTATCTTAAGAGAGAAAAAAACAGGGAGAGAATTTTTTGTTTTCTTTTAAAAGCATATGGTATGGAGGTAATAATGCTTGATACCCTGGAAAACAGTTTAGCAACTTCCTAAAAAGTGAAACACATACTTACCATAAGACTCAACAATTTCACTGCTAAGGATCGACTCTGGAAAAATCAAAACTTAGACTTGCTCAAAAACAAGCACAATCAGGAATGCTTATGCGTACTTGTAATCCCAGCTCTTGGGAGACCGAGGCAGGAGAATTGCCATGAGCTCGAGGCCAGCCTGGGCTACATAGTGAGTTCAAGGCCAACCTAGACTATATAGTGAGATCCTGCCTCAAAATAATAAGTCAAACTGAACCAAACTGAACAACCAGGAAAGCCTAGCATAAGTACATTTATAGTAGCTGGTTTAATACACACCCAAAACTGGAAATCCAAAATGTCTTCTAAAGGCAAATGGACAAACACACTGTAGTCTGCCACATCAAGAAATACTGTTCAGCAGAAGAAAAAAAAATAAAGAACAAACTATTGGAATGCACAATGATTTGGATGAACCTCAGGGCTAAAGGAAAAGAAACCATTCTCAGAAGATCACATGCTGTACAATTCCATTTCTAACATGACAAAAATGCAGTGGCATGCAATAAACAAGGGGGCCCCCCGGGTTGGGATAGGGTGGTGTTACTACACAGGGCATCACTAAGGAGTTTGTGGTGATGGAACAGTTTATAAATTGCTTGTGGGTTGTACATGAACCTACACGTGTGTTAAAACTCATAGAACTATACACATATTCTTCAGAGTAAATACTACTGTACGATCATTTAAAACCTCATTTTGTTTTAAAGGCATCCAAAGAAGGCTTGTTTAGAATTGTTTGCAAACAACTAACAGCCACTTCTTACCAAGCATGACGTTGACTGCGTTCACCTAGGCATCCGTATGGTCTTTTTCCTTTCATCCACTCAGGGATCCTTCTATCTGTCTATTCGTTTACGTCTCCGTCTATCTGTTCTTCCTTCCTTCGCTCTAGGCATTCACACTGTTCAAGCATTAAGGACACAGAAAAGTTAATTTCTATTCACAGGAAACTCATCTAGTGGAAGAGACCAAGATGTATTCACACATCTTGAACATGGCCTGATAGAGGTTTACACATGGTGGGCTGGAGGCCCTTACAAGTGGGCACCAGCTCAGACTGGGAATGTCAAGGTTGCTTTGCCTTTAGGGACCTCTGTTTCCTCAATTAGAAATCTGGAGGAAATAGATCTTCCTGTGTCATTGGTCCTTGTGACTCCCTGGGGGAATCACAGGCATTGAGGAAGGTCTGTGACCTGGAGAGCAGAAAGGGGCCTAGGGCTCTCCAGCTCTCATGGGAGCTTCTCGGTCTTTCATATCACATGGGTGCTTTCAAAAACAATGATTAGGTATCCAGGCATGGTGATGCACACCTGTAATCCCAGCACTCAGGAGGCTGAGGCAGCAGAATTACCATGAGTTCTAGGCCAGCCTGGGCTCCATAGTGAGTTCAGGATCAGCCTGAACTAAAGAGCAAGTCCTGTCTCAAAAATAAAAATAAGATAAAAACAATGATTTTGTGGGTAATTTTATAAGAGGAGGAAAAGGACAGGATGCTTCTGCCTTTCTCCAGGCCAAGGTTGTTATAAAAAACGTTTTTACAAATTTGCTTTTAAAGTTTTTTGAATGAAAACAGAATTCTATTCAGGCTTTCCCTGCTGTGCTCACAATTTGATTTCTCTAACGCTGGCTGGCAGAGAAAGTAAAACCCACGGGGGAAGCTGTGCACTGAAATCAGATGTGAGGTAAGTCTACCATTCAGCCAATCATCTTCCAATGTTCATTTTGTTTTATTTTAGAAAATAAATCTATAATCAGTAGCAAGAAGTTGGAAGTAGACATTATTTGGGGTACATGGAGGAATCTTCTTTAAATTAGCAATGATTAATAATAAATGATTACCTCCGAATACTTCTTATTTAAACCAAATCATCAGCCAATTTTTATAGTCATTGTTTCATTTAATCCTAAAATAACCCTAAAAGTGGGTTCTAGGACAGATAAAAAATGTAAAGCTCAGAGGGGTATTTTTTTAAGTTTCCGGAAAGCCAATGCTAGTGTCAGGATTCCAATTCAGATGCAAAAACTACAGAAGACAGACACAGAAGGAGGGAAGGTATCTGTAGCGTATTTTACAAAGGTCTAGTATTAGAATACAACAGCAAGCTCATAAATCAGTGACAAAAAGAAAATGCATAAAGATGGGCCGAAAAGCACACAATTCACAAAAGAGAAATACAAGGGATCAAAATATAAAAGAAGCTTCACGTTGCTAATAACAAAAAAATGTAAACTAAAACGAGATTTTTTAAATCGATCAAATGGGAGAAAACTGAAGGAATTGGTCATTGTAGTGGTTGAATATGAACAAATTACAGACTTTATACATTGTGGAAGAGAGTACAGACTGCCACCATCATTTTCCAGGGAAATTTTATACCTTTATGTATTTTAAAAGACACGCCCTCGGTGACCCAGGGTCACTGCATGGCAGAGAAGGGAAGGGAGCTGAGGCCACTACTCCGGGGCCTAATAACCTGCCCACAGGCCCCACACAAAGACTACACCTTCCGGATGAGGATTTGACCTGCGGAGGTGGGGCTGGGGCAGAAACAGCCGGTTCCAAGCCTCCAAAAAGTTAAGAACAAATCTCAATCCTTGTCACCTTTACAAGATACATACGTGCATAAAAGGCTCAACTCCATTGTAAACCTTAATTTTTGCACGTATACATATCAATAAAATGGGGGGGGGGTGGAATGTTACTGCTCTGTTGTGGCCTTAAGAGAGTGACTTAGCCTCCTTCAATTTCAGACTTTTAAATTTTTTTCTGCACATAGGAATGATAAAATCGAATGACATTCATTTTTCTATCAGCTTATTCTTTTGAGTAAGCAATCTTTAAGGAATGCCTGCCATGCAACAGGTAGTGTATGAACAGCTGGAGGTAACATTGGAGTATGCATGCCCAGCCAGGTGCTGCCTTCCAGACCCTCTGAGTCTGGAGTGGGCTGGGGAAAGGACCTGAAAGCGCAGTGACACTGCTTTGTGGCAGGCCCTGAAACTGTGCCCCCGGGGGCTGAGATTACTCTGTGAGCTGTTCAGAGCTTTCCAAGATGACCAGACCTCAAATCCAAGCTGTCATCATCAACAGGTGCAGAAATTATCTTTTTAAAACCTTAAATCTGATATGTCTCCCTTAATTGATTGACTAATTTATTTTCAGGAGACTGAAATCAGGAGTTCCGTTCCACCCCCACTTGCCCAGGAATTAGGCCAGAGAGGATTATGGGCCTCACCACTTCATGGTGCTTGTGTCACCAATTGCTTTCACTGGTAATCCAGTAATGGGCTTCGCATCTACTGCAATCCTAAAATAGAAAGTGGACATGTGTGGCGACCAGATGCCCGCCAGGCAAGTTCACTTAAAGGTTCCTGTAGACGGCGTTCCTCTGGGACGTGTGGACCTCAGGGTTTTAGTGACCTGCAGGCGTGAAGCAGCCTTGGCCCTGCAGGAGTGAGGTGCATTACTCACAAGAGGCCAGCTAATGAGACGCTTGGCTGAGCTGAGGACAGACCCCTACTGCCCTCCCAGGGGCACATCCATCTCTTCACACCCACTGATTTTCCTCAGGGGCGGCGGTAGGAGGAAATCTAACAATTTTTAGGAAAAAGAAAGGAGCTTGTATGAGGGAGTCTAGGTGGAGAAGGGGAGATGGAGGCTGGCGGGTGCCTGGAGGGGTCCCAAAGGCCAGGGACAGGGGTGAGGAGACTCTTACAGGACCTGTCTGGGGTCTGGCCCAAAGGTACCTTTTGGGTGCTCAGCCCCCACCCTTGTACACTGGGTCCCCCAAACTGGCCATGCAGGAACACGTAGAGAAGCAGCCTGCCAGTGGAGCTGGTGCCCCATGGTGGGCCTCTGGTGGTCTGAAGGGTGGCGCTTGGCCATGGCGGGATCTAGAGCAGGAGATCATCAATAGATACTATAAGGCAAAGAAAGGAAAGAGAATGAAGGACTTGCAGGTGCACAGGAGGCCTGCTCTGCCGACTCTTGCAGGTAACTGGGGATGCTTTCTGGCAGGGAGGAGGAGCTCATGTGGGAACCAGAACATCGAGTACAGCGTCTGGGCTCAAGCAGTGGTGGCTTATCACTTCCACATCTCTCCAGGGTTCAGGCCGAACATTGATACGCACGGGCCGTGGAGGTCTCACAGGATCTCCACATGGCTGTGTGACCTGTGCCTTAGGGAAGGGAGACTAGACATGCAGAGGAAAAAGTTCGTGGTGGGGCTTGACCGAGGGCAAGTCCATCAGCTCAGGGCAATGTCACCAAGGAAGCTGACTAGGTCCCAGCCTATTGCCTCATGGCAGGTGCTCTTGACATCTTTCTCTGAGTGGTCCCTGGGGCCTCTAAGCTCATTATCTTTTTTTTTTCCTTTCACTACCAGGGCCTATTGTTTTCAAAGAACATTGAGTCTCTCTCTCTCTCTCTCTCTCTCTCTCTCTCTCTCTCTCTCGCTCTCTCGATATATATATATATATATATATATATGTATATAATTATATATATATATAATTATGTAAGGGAATTTATTATGTAGGCTTATGGATTCTGCTGACTGCAAGATCAGAGAAAGGAGAGTCCAAGATGGCCACCTGTATGTGAGAGAGCTGGAAGACACAGTAGCTGCTCAGACAAGGAGGTGGAGGTTGCAGAAGCAGGGATCAAGGGCACAGCACTGACTGAGTCTCAATGTATATAGTATATTTTGATCATATCTATCCAGAAAAAGATTCTCTTTTGGTTTCCTGTTGACTTCCAAGTTAAGGAACCCCTCAGGGTCTCCCTCAGTGTCTGACACACACAGCAAAACACCACTCAAAGACTCATGCCCTTGAGCCTAAAAGGCTCACGATTGAGCCCCTCCACAGCTGTCCTGAGGATCAGGAGGGGGAGACAGCTGTTGGCCTCTGCTGGAATCTGAATGGGATTTGCATTTTAATAATATCTTTGATATTTGTTCTGTTCATCTGCAAAAGGTAATCATAGTAATATATATATATATATATATATATATATATATATATATATATATGTTGATTCTGGTTTCCAGAAAATCCTAATTAGTGCACCAAAGCATAGTAACAGGCTATGAAAAAAACTGGAGTTGTGTGAGCATGCAACAGGCAAACTTGTGGTCTGGGTGCCATGGAAGAATCCCCTAAGAAGTGGCAGCAGTGGTGGATTTAATCCATAAAAGCAATACAGTGTAAGAAGAGTCCAGACAGAAAATAGTGGGCAGAGACTCTGGGCAAGGGAGGGGGAAGGAAGAGAGGGGAGAGCAGGGAGGGGAGGCAGAGGAGGGGAAGAAGGGAAGGGAAGGGAAGGGAAGGGAAGGGAAGGGAAGGGAAGGGAAGGGAAGGGAAGGGAAGGGAAGTCAGGGCTCATGCAGAACAGACGTCAGAGGTAAAGGTGTAAGATGAGAGCATAGAGGGTGGTAGAGCCACTCACATAGGCAGCAGCCCTTTCTGGATTGGGCTGGAGAGTCCTAAGTCAGAGAGCATTCTGGTTGATGTTTTAGAAGAATGAGGAAGAGACTGAAGGAATTGGAGGGAGGCCGAGACGCTCACTACTCTCCCTCCGTGTGAGAGGCATGGAGGTGGGGGGTCTCACTCTCTAGGACGATTGCCCTGGGGATGGACACAAGTAAAAACACTAGAGAGAAAATTATCTTCAAGCCACGAAGAAATGAAATCATTTAATTAAGTCTCAGTGAGTGAAACTGTGTCAAGGGGAAAAACCAAGCAAGGAGGTCTGCAGTTGGGGAAGTTTGCTTTGGAGAGATGAAGTTCTGCCTTACAAACAGTGGGTCCCAATTAGGTGGTGAGGCATCAGCTGGATACGCTGGAGGGAGAACAGTCAAAGCTGGTGACATGACAGCTATCACGATGCACCCTGAATACAGTGGAGAAAGAGTCCAGAAACGATAAGAAACTAAAATATATAGACTTGAAAGCAGGATGTTTTAGTTAGGATGGGGCAGAAAATGGTAAAATAAATAAATAAATAAATAAATAAATAAAACGCCAAGACAATATTGTTTTTATGAAACAAAAGATCTGCTGTCTCGCATAACTTTGTCTAAAGGTAAGCAGGGCAGGGCAGGCTGGTGAATCGATTCAAAGATCTTCAGGGAGCCCGGCTCCTTCTACTCACAACTGATACAAGATGGCTGCTCTAGCGATCACGTCCTCATCTAGTCAGGGCAGAGGCCTTGCAGAGCTAACCGCAAAGGCAGCTAGAAAGTACAGTCTTAATTCTAGGCAGCCAGGTACCCAGGTAACCATCAGAGATTCTATGCTATGGTTTGGATCTGAACAAAGCCTCGTGTTCAGTATAGCAGGGTAAGTGTGGAACTGTGTGCTGTTGGGAGGAGAGGCCTGACTGGAAGGGGGGATGCTAGGGGTTTGGCCTGGAGAGAGTGTGTCAATTCGCTGAGATTGGGGGCATCCAGGGCAGAGCTCTCAGGTGTGTGCTATTGACTTGTGGGCCAGGAAGTGAGAGGGGGCACCCACTCTGGGTGTACGGAACACGACTGGCAGCTAGAACTCAGTAAAGGAACAAAGAAAAGCACTGTTACAACTTCTTTCTAGAGAAGCTCTGGCCTTGCCTGAGTCTCCAGACAGCAACTGGCTCCTCACTTGCTGGACTTGCTGTGAGCAGCTCTCCAAGCCTCTGCTATGTGCATCCACCCTTGTTGGCTGCCCATGAATGGACTGTGTGAGGCCTTCTTTTTTTGCGGGAGGAGGGGACAGGATCTCACTCTATAGCCCAGGCTGGCCCTGAACTCACTGTGTAGCCCAGACTGGCCTTGGACTCACAGCAATCCTCCTGTCTCAGTCAGCCTCCTGAGTACTGGGATTACAGGCACACACCACCACCCCCAGCTTAGGTGGTGCTGAGGAATTAAACTCGGGTACTTAGTGCTTGATTTTCTGCTTGCTAGGCAAGCACTTTAACCAATGGGCCATTCCTCCAGCCCCTGTCTGAGACCTTCTGAAGTTGTGAGCTAAATAAATCTTCCCTCCTTGATGCCAGGTATTTTGTCCCAGAAATGAATCAGTAAATAAGACACTCTATTACAAAATAAGGAGAAGAGATGGAACTGTCTCTGTAAAAAAGCATCATCATAAAAAGGTTTCCTGTCACGTAAGTAATGAGAAGAACGTTGAAACCACCATAAACACCTTGTCCACATGTTCTTCTCCCGCGTGCCATGCAACTTACTCCCTCAGTTTGTGTCACCTCCAGAAGGACTTCTCTGGCCACCTGTCGCTCCTGCTCCTCTAACCTGCCCCATTTCCACTGTTCATTGGTCGATTGCATGTCCATCATTGAATGATCTCAGTTAGGGGAGGGACCTTGTTCACTGCCGCGAAAGGAAGCCCAGACAGTTCCTCCCAGTAGATGTTCAGGAGACTGAGTAAAGAAGCAGGCAAGGCACTTAGTCTCTAAAAGATGCCTGGACTCATCTGTGATTCATTACATGACAAAAGAAGAAATGCACCAAGTACACAAATGTGGGAAACAGTAAACACCTTTGGCAATGAAAGAAATAAAAATTAAAGCAACAGTAACGTTGCTTATTGTTATTAAATTAGTTCAATGAAAACGTTAACATTACACCCATTGCTGGTAAAAGTGTTATAATCTAGTATTAAATAGGAGCCTTATAAATCAGCATGATCTTTTGGAAAGCAATTTCGCAGGCCTGTGAGGCCACTAGCTCCAGAGGATCATAACTCAGTGATGACAGCACTGAGGGGTGGCAATGAATTACATTAAGCATGACCTGCCCATTGTAATTAGGCTGATGGCCACTGTGAAGTCACCAATGTACAACAAATGCCATAAAAAAAGAGCTCAGCTGGGCACAGGAGACACACTCATGTAATCCCAGCACTCAGGGGGTGAGGCAAGAGGTCTGAAAATTTAGGGCCAGTCTGAGCCACACAGCAAGGCTTTGCCAAAAAAAAAAGTGTGCATAATTATTATAATTATTCACAATTATTCACTACTACAATGAAAAAAAGCATAAACAAAATGTAAATAGCTACATGAAAATATAAATCTGGCTACATATATTAATAGGATAATGAACCTCACTAGAAAGATTATTGGAATATACTAAAATTTAGTAAGGAATAATGTTTTCTCCCATTTTATTGATACATATAAGCGCAAATTTTAAAGTTTATATTGATCTTGAGCATTTTGTGCACACACGTATCTTGGCAAGGTTACAAGACCTTCCCCGCTCTCCTTTTGGCCCTCCACCTATCCAGCCTCCCCCCAGTTCCTATTATTTTCCACACTAAGTTCTGTGAGATAATTGTGACCTGGGTTTCTCATATAAGCAAAACCATTCAATATTTCACTTTCTGCTTCTGACTCACTTCACTAAGCATGATGGTCTCAAATTGCTTCCACTTGCCTGCAAAAGCATCCAACCTATCTGTCTCTATAGATGCATAATATTCCATTGTGTATAAATACCACAATTTGTGTATCCATTGGTCTGTTGGTGGGTATTTTGGTGCCTTCCACATTTTAACTGTTGTTAATTGTGTTGCTATGAACATGGGTATACATGTATCTCTGTTATGTGTTGTTTTTAATTCTTTTAGGAAAATTCCCACAAGAGGTATCACTGGACTGAATGGGATATTTATTTCCAGTCTTTTGAGAGACTTCCATACTGCTTTCCGTAGTGGTTGTACCAGTTTACACTCCCACCAGCAGTGCAGGAGGGTTCCTTTTCCCACAGCCTCACCAGCACTGATTGCTATTTGAGTTATTGATACAGGCCATTTTCTCTGGAGTTTGTTAGATGGCATCTTTGCAATGTTTTGATTTAGGAATTATATTAAGTGAAAAAAGAACATTCAAAATAATACAAATGTAATATATATTTTTAAAATCTTTGGATGCTGGGACTATAGATTACTTTTTTCTTTATGTGAATTTTTGAAAAGCATATTCTTTTTAGAACACTACAAAAGCCACATACCCCATTTTGAGGGACAAATGTATCTTATCATGACATTTTTCGAATGTAAACATAGGAAGAACAGTTTATAAACAGAATCATTTTTGAAAACATCCATTTAGAGGTCAAGGCTAAACGGACTCCCTTTTCAGGGGGACAAAGTCCTCCTGAGGCCATGGTACTAAGAATATTTGGACGTTCCTATCAACCCAAAGCATGGCAAACTGTTGTTACGTAACGAACCCGTCTATCTCAGCTTTGCACTGGGAGCATCACACACACACTGTGACCTGTGTATCCCCGCAGCCCCCGGAAATGGTCTTATCACTGGAGACCCATTGTACAGGTGAAGCAGTGGACCATCGGAGAGAGGAAGCTGCTGGCCCAAAAGCTGCGAGGACTTACCACACGACAGTCTAATCAGACAGGGAGAAAGGAAGAGCAAAGACAATTCCAGCAAGGCACAGCCGGAGATGACCTTGTAAGAGTTAGTGGTGACAAATGTGGACAGTGACGTTCTACATAGCAGAGGGCAGTGTGAGGAGTGCAGACAGGCAAGAGAATTTGAAGAAATGTCACACGGCCCTGGGAACTGGGCTGGGGGCACTCAACTGCCTGGTGAATACAGACGGCTTCTCTGAAAGGAGCTTTGAGAATAAATCGAGTGAGGCCCTGAAATTTATTTTTACTATATTAACGCTTACTCTTTTTCTTCAGAGAAAAAAGTGATTGGCTAATGTTTTAATGACGGGGAAACAGAAATCTTTTTAGTGTTTTGGAACAATAGTTCTTTTAGGTAAAGAAGAGTTTGGCGAACCATTAAAAAAAATCATGACCCAGGAACCTGTCACAGGTGCTCATATTCTTTATTTCCGGGTCAGTATTTGACAGAAAAGAAAGACTCTGATGCTCTGAAGGCTTTCAGACCACAGGAGGCTCATGCGCTGACCGGGATTGTACGTCCTCAAGAGAAGAGAAGCACGTAAACCATTTGGGCTGAATTTAGTTAATTTTTTTTGTCCATTCACCTGGCGCTGTGCCCATCAAGGATGAGCTTGAGGTGAGAAACACTTCAGTTCTGCCCATGCCCCTCTTTGCTCATCTCCCACAGTGACGGAGCCCTGGCGAGGACAGGACACCTGCCTGTACCTAGCACTTGGCACACAAAAGGCACCTAGAGAAAGTGTCCAGAAACTAAACAGGCCTGACCCCTGGAAATGCATCAGCTTTGCCCTGGAAAGCCCCAACATTCCCACTGGAAATTTTAGTGGAACTGTGAGAACTTCATTAGTTCACTAGCTTAGACTAAAATATCCAGAGTTGGTCAGGTTAAAAAAAAAGGGGGGGGGGGCGGTCATAACGAAGTCAGAAAAGGATATAGAGCACTGTGATTGGCAGCCCAGATGGTCCCTCGTTTGCTGAGCCTGTGGTGTGTGGCAGGCACCGTGCTAGGATACCAGAGAGACAACCCTTTCAGGCAGCGGGAAGGAAGGTCAAGACTGCATCCCCAGGAGCAATCTTGTCCATTAACACTAACGATCAGCGTGCAGAACTAGGCTTGAGGCACATTCTAAGTTCTTCTTGCACACTGTTTATAGGTAACAGTGTTTTGTCCCTATCTTGGAATGGAGCAAACTGAGACTCGAAAAGTCGGAGCCCTGTGCCCATGCGGCACAGCTGGCCAGTGAAGCCCAGGCTCCGGAGGCTGCGGTCAGGTCCCTGCTGTCTGGTTCTTAAGAGCTCTCAGGGTGCTTCCCCATGAGCAGTCAGTCCCAGGACCAACAACAGCCTGTCGCCATTGGTGCCCATGGCGCCAGGGTGTTAGATAAAAACACGCAAAGTGCTGTTGTACACCTGTAATCCCAGCACTGCCAGGCTGAGGCAAGAGGATGGCAAGTTCAAGTTCAGCCTGAGCATCTTATCAACTTAGTGAGACACTGTCTCTAAATAAAAACTGAAACAAGAGGGGAAGAGAGAATTATGGAGCTCAAGGAGAGGACCAGTGGGACCAATCCCTGCTAGTAAAAGCCTCTGAAAACTCAGAATCTCTGGGAGGGGACTTGAAAATCCCTATTTTTAGCCACTAACCCAGGTAATTCACATGCACTTTAAAGTTTGTGACACATAGCATTCAGGAATTCTGCACCCTCTTTTTCAAAGTTGAGTCTCTAGCACCTACCTCCACTTCCTGCCCACCCACGGGTGTAAAAGGAAAGGCAGGAAGAAAGGGGGAGCAAAGGGAAGTGGCGGGGAAGAAGAGAAGCAGAGAGGAACTTGTCCCAAATTGGGGTCCGTTCAGGCTCAGGACAGCACAGAGGACCCCACCCCGCTACGGCCTCCTGGTTCTTGGGCTGTGGTGGTCTTGCTCCACCGTCTGCTGATGGAAGCCCCAGCAGGACTGGGGAACCGTTCCTCCGAGGCCGGAACACCAGCCTCCGTTACACAACTCAGGCAGCCAGCTACCAGCAAGAGCCATTGTGAAGTCTGGCTGCGCCAGGGCCCAAACCTGAGCTCTTAGCTTCCCAGCTCAGGTCAGCTCCCAGGGGACAGGGTGGGCAGTCAGTCTGCAGGTGCCAGAGGTTCAGCCGAGGGCACACCACAGATGAGAGGGGCAGAGAAGGGGTTCTGGCTCCACATGGTCTGCTCAATGCTGAAACTAGGAGGGAAGGCCCCACGCCTCCAGAAGTGGCCTGAGAAGGGGACTTGTCTCCTCTCAGCAAGTCACTGAGCTACTCCAGGTCTCAGTTTTCCCAGGTGTAAAAGGAAATTAGCCATTACTGCTAGAATATCATTAATACTGCTGTCGCCGTCCCTGATTTCCGGAACATTTTGTGAACATCCGGCACTGGCTCAAGTTAGTCTATTTTCATTACAAGTGTCTATGAAGCCATGCTGACCTCCAGCTGACACTGACAGATGAACAAAATGAGCCTCAGAGAAGATCAAGAAATGTGGGCAAGGGGCATAGCTGGTTAAATCACTTGCCTAGCTCCCTGGTTAAATCACTTGCCTAGTAAGCACCAGGCCCTGCATTTGATATCCCAGCACCACATAAACCAGATATGGTAGCACATGCCTATAATCCCAGCACTTGAGAAGCTGAGGCAGGAGGATTGCTGTGTGTTTGAGGACAGCCTGGGCTACATATTGAATTCAGGTCCAGCTTGGACTACAAACAAACAAACAAACGAAGATTAAGAAACATGTCCAGTGTTTTCCAGTAGGTAACCAGCAAAGCTAGGATTTGATCCCAGATCTGTCTTGTGTCCACAGTAGTCACTCCCCCAAAGTCCCTACCCCTACTGTTTTTTTTTTTTTTTAATGACTGCCCCAAAGGTTAGCTCTTTAGGGTTCCAAATGATGACAGCAGAGCTCTGTCTTCTCAGCCCACCACAGTAAAAAACACCTTAAGTTCACATATGTGGCAGGCAGTCAGTGAAGTCCTAGCCTGTTGCTCCGTCAGTGGAAGAGTTGTCAGTATACCAGGGCCCCAAGACACCTAGCAAACAGATCTAGCCTCAGCCCAGTCACCCATGAGCCAGTATCCAAACTGAAAGGACCCTCTGTGCCATGAGTGGTTGGGGGCTTTCAATCATCACAAGACTATTTAAAACTTGAGGACCCCTAACCTCATCTCTTACCATCTGTCCCTCACTCAGTCCTACTTTTTAAAAATGTGTTCTTCAAATAGGCCAAGCTTGTTTCAACCTCAGAGCCTTTGACTGGCTATGACCTATGCTGGAAAGACTATTCCTTCTGTCCAGAAGAATCTTCTGGCTCTCTCCTGCTTGCTGTCTCAGATCACGGTTCCCTCCGCAGGGAGGCCTCTTCTGATCACTCTGTCTACATTAGCACCCTGAGAGTCTTCCTGCCGGTCGTCACCTCGCCCTGTGCAACTTCCTTCATGGTACTTAACACCAGCTGAAATGATCATTTCTCCTTGTGAGAAGAGACTGGCAAATGGTTGATGCTCGGTGAAGACGTGCTGAGTGAATGGATGAATGAATGCGTGAATGGGAAAGCTCGCTCTATGCCTTGGCGTAAGGATTCAGGAACCTATCGGCCAGTGTTCCCTCCTGGCTAACAGGTAAAGACCGCAAGAAAGAACACGCTGGTTGGTAACAACTTAACAACCTCTCAGCAGCTATCTCCACACACCGCTGGGCATGCTTCCAAAGCTAAAAAGGCACTAATTGCTTTTCTATGAAGAGGTAGGAGCACAGTCCCTCTGTGTCCCTTAGTCCTGATGGTCTGCATTATGGGATCAGCGGCTGTTGTAATTGGTTCTGTCTCACGCGGCCAGTTTAGATTGTATGCAGCGTGTCTGCGTCTGGGATGGTGACAGGTTCCTGTACAGAGAAGAGAGGTAGTGGGAAGTATGTGTACACGTGACTGTGGGGTGTGTGTGTGTGTGTGTGTGTGTGTGTGTGTGCGTGCGTGCGTGTGCAAAGCAGCCACACTCTGGGAAGGGTTAACTTGCAGCTGGGCTGCCTGTGCTCCGCTGCAGATGGCCCAGGAGTGGGAGGGGTGGGCCTGGAAGGTGCAGCGGCCCGGCTTACACCAGCTGCGGCTTCCCCCACTCAGAGCAGATCCTGCCCAGCCAGCCTGAGGGGCCGAGCTCCAGTTGCCTTTAGGAATGGCTACAAACGCCCGCACCTGGAAAGTGCTTCCTCCCTGCCCCTCCTCCCCGGCAGGTTGCTTCTGGGAGACTCGGGTCATCCAAGGAGTGAGCCAGGCGTGAGGGATTCACCAGCCCTCCGGCAGTTGGCGGAAGACAGCAGAGGCGAGGATGGAGGTGGCTGCCAGCCTCCTTATGAATGGGAGCAACATCACTCCTCCTTGCGAACTCGGGATTGAGAATGAGACACTTTTCTGCTTGGATCGCCCCCCGCCTTCCAGAGGTAGGTGCCCGAGGCTCGTATTATCTGAACTGTGACAATGCCCGAGTCGCGGGAGTGATTGCAGGGCAAGGCTGATAAAGAAAACACAGGAAAGTCACTATGAAGCACGGCTGGGTAAAGTCCTGCGTGCAGAAGTTTGGATTAGAGGATCAAAGCAGACTGGAGCCCTGTAATGTCATTGCTCCCCATGCGAAAGCTGGGGACCCACGTGCAGGACGGGGCAGGGGGTGGGAGGGAAACCCCACGGGAGGGCGAGCTGACGGACAGAGGGGTGCAAGTGTGGCAGCCTGAACTCACGGGCGTGACAGAAGAGGTGCTGTCACAATGGGGCGGTTGCTTCGTCGTGGGGGGACCCAGCGTGACGAGGGGATTAAAGCAAAATATGTTTAGTGCGTGGGAAAGAAAGTCGTCACCGTTCAAAAGCGTTGTCCTTAAGAAAAAGTGGCTTCCTGGGTGATCCTCGAACAAATCAGCCTTTAAAAAGCCACTGAACCACCGTGTGCTCTGCTCAGTCTGTTCCCTCAGAGTGCTGTCCGCGTGGGAGGCAGTGGGGTCACCCCGCACCAGGAACCAGCAGGCAAGGCCGCTGGCTTTGGGCCCTGCTCGCCTCTGCCCTTCCCTCAGCTCGCCCCGTCCCTGTCCCTCCGCAGAGTGGCGGCCGGCCGTGCAGATCCTCCTGTACTCCTTGATATTCCTGCTCAGCGTGCTGGGAAACACGCTGGTCATCACGGTGCTGATTCGGAACAAGAGGATGAGGACAGTCACCAACACCTTCCTGCTGTCCCTGGCTGTCAGCGACCTGATGCTCTGCCTCTTCTGCATGCCCTTTAATCTCATTCCCAGCCTGCTCAGGGACTTCATCTTCGGGAGCGCCGTGTGCAAGACCACCACCTACTTCATGGGTGAGTTGGGGCACGTGGTTCCTTTCAGAGCGCGCCCCGGGCCTTTCGAACCCTTGACAGGCCTGGTGCCCTGCTGAGGTCTAGAACGCTCACTGTCTGGCTGTGAGGGGTTTATGCGCAAGGACACTGGTGCTGGCTTCATGGTAGGTCACAGTCCCCCTATGGCCCCAGAAGCCAGTTCCTTGTCCCTCGTCAGAACTTGATATGAAAACACAGAGGAGGTTGCCTACGTTTGTTTCCAGGCTCAGTGGGAGAGTTCAAAAGTGTGAGGCTATGGCTGTGTGGCAGCGTGTTTATCTGAAATGCTTCAATTCCCAGGACGAAAAAACCAAGCAAAGTGACTAAAGTTGTTCTGTCCCTTTCTGGAAGCTGTTGAAGGAATCCTGATCTCTCCCAACCGGGATCAAGTTTTCTTGGGATGGTGAGGGCCCTGGAAGGAGGGTCCTTTGCTGTTACGTCTCTTGCTAGCAGAGGCCATTTGAAGCTGATTTTGTTACAGGTCCAGTTTCTCTTCTCAGGATTCACTTCCGGGACTGTTTCCTCCTGAAGGACTGTGACCATCTTGGCAAAGGGCAAAAAGAAAAAGAGAATGAGAGAGTTAGAGAGAGAGCCAGACATGAAGAAAGACAGACGGAGACTGGCTGTCCTCCTATGAGGAGTTGTATGTGCTTCTGAGGGTGGTGGATCACTAAAATGACCCTAGTTAGCTGAGACACACAGCTCTCTGCGTATGCCAATCAAAACAATGACTATAACATTAATCACAAAAGCTACTATGTTTTGAGTAACTTTTATGCATCAGATGTTGTGCTAAGTGCTTTTGTCATCATAGCCTCATTTTATCTCCCAAGCACCTTAGGAGTAAAATAGTTAGTGTTCCCTGTCTCACCAAGGAGAGAACAGAGGTACAGAGAGGTTCTTAATGTGGCTGAGAATACACAGCCCATAAGTACCACAGCAGGGACTGGAGCCCGGGATAGCAGCCTCTACCACAGTGAGCTCAGGGCCTCAGCTTGCCAGCCATTATGGTTCTCCTAAAACAAAGCCAAAATGGACTTCCCTGTCCTGCCCACAGAGTTGTCTTGCTCCTTGTCCATTCAGAGGACTAACTGGAGAGAGGCAGCGGTGGGAAATCTGGAGGGAGAGTTGTTTTGTGACCCAAAGCTGTGGGGCTAGGGCAGGCTGCAATGACCAGAACACATTAAAAGCCTTGATTTTTTTTCCTCCTCAGGAAGTAAGATACAGCACACAGAAAAAAAAATTATAATGGCTGACTAACCCTTATACCAGGGACCGTTAAGCAAGAACACATCCCTCAGAGACCACAGCCTCTGAATGAGATGTGTACGTGAACACACACACACACACACTCACACACACACACACACACACACACACACACACACAGGAGTAACAAATGAAAAGGATCCTTGTGAAATAAAGAACCGATAATAATTAGCATCACACAGACACACACATAGAAAGTATAGTGAAAAACACATGAAAGAGAAAAGCTTTATGCTGTAACTAAATGTTTCTTTGGGTAGCAGGGTTGGGGTCTTTTCTGTTCTAATTTTTTGTATATTTTGGCTTTCGATTTCCAAGGCATGTCTGTATCTGTCTTTGAGCGAGCACTGGCATTGTCGCTCAATGCAGTGAGTGCCGTGGACAGTTGACCTCAAAGTGGTTACCTTTGCATTGTGTGAGTTTCACCTCAAAGAGTGAAATTGTTTTAAGTAGGCAAAAAAGTAAAGCAAGATAATTCTCAAAGTATTTGGAATGTCATATTGACTGCTAGATTTGTACTTCTAGAGGGTCAGTCACCCATGGATCACACAATTTGGGGAATCTGGTCAATATTATTATTGACAACTAATATACATTAAGCTTTTTATTTATGGCAAGAAAAAGAGCGCTTGCCTGCCAGAGGGCATTGGGCAGGTTGAAACTGTCTGCCCCACGTGCTGTTTTCGTCCATGCAACCCTTGGGCCCAGCCTGGCCAGGGCAACCACAGGCAGGATGAGAAATGCAATAAATCTAGGAGCTGCTTTCACATAACAAAGCAGGCTAATTTTTAAATTGACAATTTTGGACATGGCCAATGAATGACATCACAAATATTCAAATGGCAGAAAAAAGGTTCCCCACTCTTAGATGGGTGCAAGACCCCCTCCGTACACATACACAGAGATGAAGAAGTTTGGGGCTGTTCTTTCCATTCCAGATGTCACACCAGGTCTGTAGGGTGAAGTCCAGTAAAGTAGGGTAAATCTTCACCCACAATATGAACTTTTGCTTAAGAGCCATTTAGTGTCATAGACTCCTTTAAAACTCCAAGGAAAGCTAGGTCTAGTCTCTCTTTGAAAAAGGGTATGTCTGTACACAGTTTCAGAAAATGAATTTGTAACCACATGCACGATGAGGCTCTAAAGAGGTCAGGTTAAGATCCTCAGTTCCCATTGAGGCAGGGGGATTGCAGTGAGTCCACAGCCAGCTTGGGCTCCATAGTGAGATCAGGACCAGCCTGGGCCTCAGAGCAAGACCTTGCCTCAAAAACAAACAAACAAACAAACAAACAAACAAACAAAAAACCCAAAAAAACCAAAAAAACTCTATTTCCAAATGTATATTAATCCTGAGGTCTGAAAATCATGGTGAGAGGTCACTAGAATTGACAGAATTACCCCATGAGAAGTTATAATGAAATATCAAAGGATTATAATAAGTATATATACATAAAACAATTATGAGAAATTAAGTTGTTTTTTTTTTGTTTGGTTGGTTGTTTTTTTTTTAAACTATGTCCAAATATTCATTTGGTTTTGTTTTGAGCAGGGTCTTGATCAGTAGCCCAGGCTGGTGCTGAACTCACTATGTGGCCCAAGCTGGCCTCAAACCTACCACAATCTTCCTCCCTCAGCCTTCTCAGCGCTGGGATTACAGGCATGAGTCACCACACCACTGAGCTGCGCCCCCCAGACCAAGTACATGTTTTTAAATGGAATGTATCTGAAGTCTTTCCCACGTGTTGTGTGCCCTCTTTACAAAATGCAAAACAAAAAAAATTAGAACAGAAGAGAACCCCAGTCCCCCTACCCAAAGAAACCTTTAGTTACAGCTTAGAGCTTTTCTCTTCCGTGTTCTTTTCACTATGCTTTCAGTGTGTGTGTCTGGGTGTGTGATACTGAGCACCCAGCCCAAGGCCTTCACACTGAGCCCCGTCCCTGGCCCATTTTTTACTTTTGCTTCTGAGATAGGGTTTTGCTAATTTGCCAAGGCTGAGCTCAAATTTGCAATCCTCCTGCCTCAGTGCAAGATTACAGACCTGTGACACCGGGCCCGGCTTTACTATGCAATTTTTCAGCAAATCACACTTTAAAAATAAGGATGTTTTTCTTTTTAAAGCAGTGCAAACTAGTAATTTTAGGAAAATTAAATTAAGATCAAACTCCAATGGTCTTTCAGCTAGGCAGTCCTTGAGAATATTAGTATTTAAAGTCTGTTTAGCCAACCAGGTCATGTGCTTCTGCACCTAATTTTATTACAGCTTTTCTCTAGACTTTTCAAAATCCTCTTCAGTGAGGTGATGATGTATTTTTAGCCCCTGGTTATTAATTAATGAACACCTTTAGCCTAAGCAGGAGTTAAGTTGCTATCAAAGCTCAATAAACTTATCTGAAAATTGGCAGAGAGTCATATTTGCTAATACATTTCCTTAACTGCCTTAAATCCTTTTAGACAAAGCTGGGAATAAATCATGCCTTAAAAATATACATACGTAATATTTCTTTCTCTGCAGAGCTGTCTCCTTTGATATTAGGCCTGAGCAGATCGATACACTTAAGCTAATGTGCAGATAAACTTTGGGTTTCGGCGTCAACATACCCAGTTTCTTCTTTCTACCCAGGCACCTCTGTGAGCGTTTCCACCTTCAATCTGGTGGCCATATCCCTGGAGAGATATGGAGCCATTTGCAAACCCTTACAGTCCCGTGTCTGGCAAACCAAGTCGCACGCTTTGAAGGTGATTGCTGCTACCTGGTGCCTCTCTTTCACCATCATGACTCCGTACCCCATTTACAGCAACTTGGTCCCTTTTACCAAAAATAACAATCAGACGGGAAATATGTGCCGGTTCCTGCTGCCAAACGATGTCATGCAGCAATCCTGGTAAGATGCCACTGTGTGTGCTTATATTTTTAAATATAAATTGATACAAATTTGCAACAAGGAAACTGAAATACTTTGCCCAGAATGGTTGGGGTTGGTGTCATAGAGGTCTTTTGAAGAAAGCCCATCTCTTTTCATTTTAGAATGAGGGTCAACACGTAGTCGAAGGGCGCTCTGTTAAATGCCACACATATCCTCCCCCAACCCTATAGAGTAGGCACTATCATGTGTTCATTTCACAGATGTGGAAATGGAGACTTGAACAGGTCAAGCTGCGCTAACTTATAAATTTAGGAAGGGGCAGAGGATCAGTGCTTTCCTACCGAGTGCTGTGCTTTAGTACTCAAGCAAGGCTTAGAGTGGAAGGTGTGGAGAGCCGCAGTGTTCCAAAGAATTCCAGATACAGGCCCAAATGCCACATGGCTTTTCTTAGAGATAGAGCTGTCATACTTGCCAAGACAGTTTACCAGAGGGAAAAAGGTGGCATTCTAGTACTGGCTTCCTTGCTTAGTCACTGAGTACCCTCAGTGCATTCACTTAACATCTTTGAGCTACAGGTTTGCCACCTCCACAAAGGTGAATTACACAGATGTATTTATAACCTAATTCTTGGGTGGCTAGCAGGTTCAGACAAGAGCATGTGTATAAAAATACCTTTATAAAATGATAACAAGAAAGTAGGGGATGATGTTTACTCATTCTAAGGATGTCTTAGAAGCAGGAACTAGCCCCTCAGAGACAGCTCAAAACACCTTCAACTTGGGTTAATTTGCCTTCTTCAATCATTTCAACTAAGTAGTCTGTGTGTGCATGTGTGCATACAGAATTGTGCTAGAGATGAAAAAGGATATTTCCAAGACCTGAAAAGAAATCTTACCAAACCATGTCCAATTGCAGTGAGAAATGGCCCAGCCACCGTAAACCTTTGATAATTATTATGCCCGGTGGTGCAAACCTTACACATGCCAGACTGCACAAGTGATTTAGGGGCCCAGCTCATATAGCAGGAGGCTGCAAATCCTCAGGAATCAAATATGGTTACAGAAAACATAGTTTTAAACACAGAGGTACAAAACCCTCATCAGAGAGTTGAGGGGAGTGAGTGCCCATGGACGGTTGTGAGCTATTCCAGGGTCAAAAAAGCCAGAATGTCATACTTTGTAATAACCAAAAGGAAAATTTCCATCATCCTTTCCTAAACATCTTATGATTTCATTGAATTTGACAAACTGAGCATCATGGTGCTTAAGAGCACGGACGCTTGGGTTCAGCGTGCACCTCTGCCACTAGCCGTGTGCACAAGTAACTCTACCTCTCTAAGTCTCAATTTTTCTCATCTCTAAAATAGGCTCTAGGATAACAGTGTCTGCCAACGATTATTATGAGAGTGAAACACACTAAATATGTGAGTAATAATTTTGGCAACAGCTTTGAGATGTAACTCACATGTTCTCACCATTTTTAAACTATCATTATTACTTGTTTATTTATTTAGAGATAGAGTCTTCCTGTGTTGCTCAGCCTAGCTGTGAACTAGCTGTGAACTCCTGGGCTCCAATGGGTCTCACCTCAGCCTCTCAAATATCTGGAACCAAAGTTTCTACTACCAGGCTGTTCATTATTATTAACAGATAAACATATTTCAGGCACAAAATCACAAGAATCTTTTTCTATTTATTTAGTCTTTTACAAGTCTTTAAAACAGAAAGAATTAAACAGCTTCTAATGTTTGGGCCACCAGATATGGAATTTCCAAGGGTATTGCATACTAGTAATCAATAAATCTGTAATCAAACAAGTTAAGAGAAAGATGTACTTGGTTGGTTCTTTCCATTTGAGTTTGAAGGCCGAGTGGCTGTTATTGGATTTCCTCTAATTTTATCAGGCACACGTTCCTGTTACTCATCCTATTTCTTATTCCCGGAATCGTGATGATGGTGGCATACGGATTAATCTCCTTGGAACTTTACCAAGGAATAAAATTCGATGTTAGCCAGAAGAAATCATCTAAAGGTAACTATCTTTTAGCTGCATATTTATGCCAGAAGAGCACAAATCTTGCTATCACTTAAAAATGTATGCTGAGGATGTGTAAGAGTGTATTAGAGATTTTTGAAAGTATTTTGTGAGGTAAAGAAGGAGTACTGGAGCTCTGACCCGAGGCTTTCACACTGGGCCACATTGACAGCCTATTTTTAGCTCTGATTCTCAGACAGAGTGTTGCTACATCCTTAAGATGCCCAAGTTGGAGTAGAACTTGTGATCCTCCTCCTCCCTCAGCCTCCCAGAGTCCTGCGTTTACAAGCTTGCACAAAATATTTTATGAAAATATTTTATGAGCCTCTGCATCAGAAGACAGTCATAAGATCCACTCTCCTTATTTCTTCATCTGTAAAATGGGAAAATAATTCCTCTCGAAGGGCACTGATTGGCATAAAAGGAAATAATACACTCGTAATCCAATTATAAGCAGAAGGCCAGGTGTCCCAGCCTTCAGTAACATTGCATTCAAACAGATATCCTTCAAAACCTAACAGTAATTGTAAGTCTGGTCTGCTCCAAAGGCATTAAAAGAGATAAACCAGCCGGCTCTATATTACTTCCTTTTCCCACCCTCTCTCTGCTGGGTCTTGCCCGCACTGCATGCCCACAGTCCTTCCCACCCGCTACAATTCACCAGCCATTAAAATTGTCCAGGGCGCCTGTGTTGACATAACGTTCTCCATCCCGGCTCCCACCCCCGTGCCCTCACTTGGCTCTTTACTACAGAGATAACTTTTTTCTCTGGCTTCTGTGGTTTTCCTTGACTTTTTCTAATGACATAGATCCCTCACAATACAAGCAATCTGGAAACTTACAAGAATGAACTTTCCCTTGGCGAGCAGGGGGAATAAAAACAGAGTGTGAATATTCATTCTGTATTAATTTTTATCTTTACAATCTTTATGTGCAACATACACTTTTATCATATATTGTTTTAGAGATACATGATTTTATTAGTTTCAAGTAGCTTTTCATTTGAAGCTGAGAATGAGCATAGATCAATACTTACCCATATCAGTGTAGGCCCGGGAGATCTGTCCCCTTCTTCAGTTCCTCTTTGGCTTGCCAGGAGGGAGGTGAGGGCTTGCTACCTTCCCTCCGGCAAGACCCACCCAAGACAGAAAGTGATGTCCCTTGCCCATCCAGAAAGAAAAACAAGCACTGGTGGCCAGTTCGAGGACAGCGACGGGTGTTACCTGCAGAAACTCAAGCACCCCAGGAAGACGGAGCTCCGGCATCTACCCAGCAGCAGCAGCAGTGGTGGCGGTAGGGTCAGCCGCATCCGGAGCAGTGGCTCCGCCGCCAACCTGATGGCCAAGAAGCGGGTCATCCGCATGCTCATCGTCATCGTGGTCCTCTTCTTCCTGTGCTGGATGCCCATCTTCAGCGCCAACGCCTGGCGGGCCTATGACACCACCTCTGCCGAGCGTCATCTCTCGGGGACACCCATCTCCTTCATCCTCTTGCTCTCCTACACCTCCTCCTGTGTCAATCCCATCATCTACTGCTTCATGAACAAGCGGTTCCGCCTTGGCTTCATGGCTACCTTCCCCTGCTGCCCCAACCCTGGTCCCCCAGGGGCGAGAGGAGAGGCGGGAGAGGAGGAGGAAGGCAGGACCATGGGGGCATCTCTGTCTAGATACTCCTACAGCCACATGAGCACCTCCGCTCCAGCCCCGTGAGGCGGCCGCTGGCCCTCACTGCAGTAGGAAGGAGGCCACCATGGGGGAAGGGAGAGAGAGACAGCAGGTGGAGGAAGCAGAAGTGAAAAAGAAGGAAGGCCGGTTGCCTGTGGGGACCTTCATTGCCTGCTTTCCATCCTTCATCCGGTTCCAGGAGAAGAAGTCCTTCTGGGTGGGCCCCTGTCTGGGTTCCCAGGTGATTCAAAGCAGATATCCTCAGCAACATTCAACATCAGAACAACCTCAACAGGCCCATGATGGAAGTCCTGCAGCCAAAGTAATGGCCAAGCACCTGTTCAAATGGAAGTGTGGATCCTGTAGAGCTTTAGAAGGTTCTAGAACACTCCCAGGGAGCACTCATTCTCCCTAGTGACACACTTCTATTCCCTGCTTCTTTGGCTGATGCAGAACTGTGGACGCTGCTTTGCCCCAGGGAGCCAACCACTCACTCACGTACCTACTGTGGCCTCATCTTCTTGGGACCACCAAGGGGATGTGAAGTGGACCTCCTCTGGCCATGTTCTGCAAGAAGAAATTAGCACATGTCTTTCATCTGGAGTTTGATCAAGGACAATCAGAGACACAGCCTTATGTCTTCATTAGGACGGCTAAAGGGGTGTTGTTTGAAAGATGGAATTTAGAATTCATGTTTCTACCAGGAAAGGACACCACAAGGCAAAAAGCTGGATGACGCTGTCCTACGATAGAAAATGTTAAGTTGCATCCACATAGAAAGTTCCTTTTTGTTTCTCCTTTATATGGTGACTTTAAAACTTACTGCTTCCTTGCCTCAACTTAATTTCTCAGATTCTTCTGCAGCTCCTCTTTTCCAGAAAGATCTCCAGGTACAGAAGAGCATTGTAATTAATGTGTGCCTGGCCAAAGGGTAGAAACATACTCAGTGAAGCCTAGAGACCAAACTGATATAACTGGGCTCTGTTAACAAATAGCTTCCAAATGCCAAAACTGTCCATGCTTTTAAATATAATCTAGCATTTGCTAATAACTTATTAATTTTATGTATAAATTAGACTATAATCATGCCCTTTGCATATAAGTATTACTCTAAAGTTAAGAGAAAAGAATTCTTAACAGATGTCGAAATTCAGCAAACGTTATCATGAAAATTGGGGTTTCTTGTGAACTTTGACCTTTGCAAATTTAATGTTGAAATTTCTCTCTTCTAAGTTGAACGTCTTGATTTTAAAAAGCATGACTTATACATTCAGATAGCAGGAGGCACATCTCTCTAGAATAGTATGTGATGGAACAATCAAACAAGCCTTCTTTCTTCTCATGCTTTAAAAGCAGCAGCATCCCGTCTGCTAAAAGAAATCAGTATGGTTGCATATAGGTATGGAAAATATGCAAATACACAAGTGAAAATTAAAAAATCATAGCTTCATGCCTCTGAGCTTCTAAGATTAAGCTTTCCTTGGTCTTTTCTTAATGAGGCCATTACTGTCCTTTGACAAAGCCTGACATTATGTGTGGTTGGTACATTAAAGCCAGTGATTTCATTGCTCCCCACATCCAAGAAAAAAGGAAGTCAGGAGGGAATTGGCAAGAATGGAGTAAGACGGGTTCTATAACTTGACAAGATGTGGGTGCCACATTTGCTTTCTCATGGGAAATGGTTATATGCTGCAAATAAATTACTGAATGGGACTATCTATGAGAAGGAACTTTGCAAGGCAGACCATTCCTTCCCTATTCACAATTACATTCTACCATCATCAACCATCTCAAAGCTTTCAAGGTACAACTTTAGGTAGCTAAAATTTGCACTGTTAAAATCATAATGATAAAAGGTGTAAGACATAAAAATGTCTCTAATAGTTCAGTATATCCTACATTATCTACAGTTTTCCTGCCAGAAGTCTTCCTTTCTGCCTGTATTAACATAGAAATGAAGATAAATTCAGACCCCATCACTAGAAACTTCTGTAGTTCCCAAAGGCATGATAATGTAAAACTAAGGTTCCCTGAAGTAGCTAATGAAATATAGATACCCAACCCAATTCTAAATTTCCAAAAAGTAATGAAACATTTTAGTATGACTATGTTTCATGCACTGATATACATTGTATATTTTGTTTGGCAACCTTACTTTTGCAACCTTACAACATTGGTCATAGTGCATTACAGATGCTTACTTTTAAATGTATAAAAATTATATACAATATAAAGATTTCCCAGATGAAGAGTAATAGAGTCTCTAAATTATTGGAAGGTCTTTTGCTTAGTATAAATTTTTGTTAAAAAAAAAAAGAAGAAAAGCGTTTAACCTTCGGGATATATGCCTGACCTTTCAAAAAGTCTGACCTGCTGATTAAAAATGTTTTATTTGAACATAATGTTACTGTCATACTTTATCAATGGGCTTTACTTCATGCTAAAGTAAATTACTAATTTGAATTTGAACTAAAGCATCACAGAGGTGAGAAAGCAAACACACCAAATTTCTGGTATTTTCTAGTGTCTTCTAGCAGCTTCCCTCATCCCCAGGCTGACAAGTCAGAGCACCAGAATGGAGAGCTCTACTGTTGCCTTTTAATTAAATCATGCATCTCAGTGGCTCCTTGTGCCCACATCACCGTGGTAACCTCTGGTAATAAACTTGGAATGAGCAGTGTCTGTCCTTCTTGGATTTAGTTACACACATCACTGTATGCTTAGCAGAGTCCCCTCCACTCGAGTAACGAGATGCATGACAGTAGCTGTTGGCCCTCCACCATTTTTCCTCCCTGCATTTTGCCCAGCGAACCACACAGTGTGGCTGTTCAATAAATGTTGTGACTGACTACTGTGGTGCCTCCTGTGCTTTTGGTGGTCTTTGGTGTCCTTTCTTTTCATCCATAGCACTGATTTCCAACAGAGGGGTTCCTTCTTGGGAGAGGGAAGGGGAAGAGGATTTCCACACACCTCTCTTCTGTGCTTACATATCCCTACCCAAGGTTTTGATGTATGAGCGTTTCCGGTCACCTCTGCCACCTCTTTCCCTCTCCCTCCTGTCAAGTGTATGCCAGGGGTGGGGGAGGAGCTATAATTAAAGATGCTTCTAAAGGCAGGACAGCTGCCTGTGAAAGGTGTTGCAACCCACAGAGACAATGGCTGGCGACGTCTGGTCTGCAGTATTCCTCAACTTAGCTGCCCACATTTCCAACCCATCCTAAAGAAGCTGGCTCCCTCTTTAGGGCTGACAAACGTTATCGAAGCCCACATGGCTCTCCTGACTGGTCCTCTCACCCATGTGCTCTGCTGCAAGGTCCTCTGGGTGCCTTTCTGGCCTTTTCCCAACTCGTGCTACATCTGCCATCTCAATGTGACTGATGCTAAACTCCAACCTGGTGCTTCCCTATTTTTTGACTAGATGTCTCTGATTTCTGGCTTTCTGGATCCCTTTTTTGCAACAGCCCAGGGCCAGTCTGTGACTTTATTCCATCACTGCAACTCTTAGAAGCCTCACTTCCTTCCTGAACAAGAATAAAGATGGGTACAAGCCATTCAGCACCCAACATTGGTCATAGCCCATTACAGATGCTCAATAAAGGTTTCAGGAAATGAATGATTGAATTTACATGGGATCGTTGTTTGATACAGTCCCTTCCTGGACATTTTGGAAGGGACACACCTCTCCTCCGGAGACTTCCTGTGCAGAGTGTGTAGTGGTGTTTGATCAATGCAAAGCTAACCAAGACATCACATTCTAATTCTAATTACCCATGCTATACACACATAATCTCCAGCACATCTTACTTTTAGGGGCTGGGGCATAGCTCAGTGGTTAATGAGCTTGCCTAACAACTGCAAGACCCTGCTTGGGGTCTTAGCACCACAAAAAGTGAGCATGTAATTCCAGCACTTGGGAATCTGAGGCAGAGGATTGATCTGAGTTTGAGGCCAGCCTGGGCTACATGGTGAGTTCAGGACCAGCCTGGACTACGGAGCAAGATTCTATCTCCGAAAAAGAAAAAAAGAAAAGAAAATCTTACTTTTAGTTCACTAACCATAAAAAGCTCTTCTGTGGGTAAAGAGGCCCCAATTCCAGAGATCTGTATCTCAGTCTCAGGTGCTGTCATTAACCTGTGTGGCTCCAGGCAAGTCACACCCCCTCTCTCACGATGTTTCCTCTTGTGGGTAATGAGGGACAAGGAGTTGTGGCTCCATGCCTGGCACTGTGTGACTTCTTCCTATTGACTTTGGAATCAGAGACACTTGCAGATCCCCAAGCTCATGCCACCACTGAGGAAGGCTGTTGGTCTGAGGGAGACCATGGCTCACAGAAATTCTCCAAGCTCCCAGCCCCTTCTAAAGTCACAGCTTCCTAGGGCCATTATGGGAGCCTCCTCCTGAAACATCAGTCCCATTTCCAATGAAACATAGACACAAAAATCCACTTCCAACAGCCATTTGGCCTGGGATGGGGAGACATCCCAAATCTTCCTGAAGCCTGCTACGCACAGGCACTGTGTAAGTTCCTGGTGATACAGATGATAATAAATACTGGTAAAAAGGATGCATGTCTGTTTCATGTGTGGTTTTAAAAATTTTTTTATTTCTCCAGGCCATGTGTAAAGTATGTTTTTCCACATCGCAGAGGGGGAGAAATTGAGTCTCAGAAAGAGTGATAATATCCAAGATCAGACAGCTCATAAGTGACAGGGCAGGGTCAAGCCGTGTTTTCATGCCAGCAGGCTGCTATTAGAATTAGTCGACATCAGCCTTGCTCAGAACTCCCTGCAAGTGCAGGATTTGAAAGCCGAATTTTTTGCCCTGTGTCCTGGATGCTTCAGTCTTTGTGCTTATTTTTAGAAGGAAGATAATACACTTTGCCACCTCGCAGGAAAGCCAGGAGATAGCATCAGTAAATGAGCTTTCACCTCTGGCAAATTACCAACAATGTTCAGGCAGATTTGTTTTCTCAGAATAATCAGAAAGTAGACAAACAGAGGCCTGCGGATCTGTCAGCCGGCTGTAGAGCTTCCTGGCTTCACATTCACCGCTTCCTTTCACATCCTCTTCTCCTTTCCAAATGAGACAGGCAGACTTTTGTTATTCCCAGGTGTCACTAGGATGCCCAGTGTCCCCCACAACCTCCAACTCACCACATCAGCAAAGGAATGTACTGTTGTATCCCAAGCCATTTCTCCGCTTGATCTTTCTCTACTCCTAATAGTGTCTGCTTCTCCTGGATTCTCAGCCTCAACATCAGGAGGTGGCGGAGCACTTGAACTTTGGAATCAGAAAGACCAAGTCCGTACGCCAGGCCCAAGTAGCTATCAGACAAAAGGAAAATTTGTTCGGCCCCCGTTCTCAAATTCTCATCTGTAGTGTCTACATCATGAAGTTTTTGTGAGTTAAATGATAGTGAAGAATATTAATGGGACCGATTTTAGAATGGCATTAATAAGGCACTTAGAGGGGACTTTGCCTGACTCAGACTGTGGCTGTGGACATGGGTGACAAGTTGCTCAATGTTCCAAAGAGAGAGTAGATCCAGTCCCATGATTTGCAAGGCAGACAGAAAGTGGAAGAGTTGTATTTGACATGCGCATATGCCTGAAAAACGTCTTGCAAACAGGAGGGGCTTAATGAATGACAGCCATCATAAGAGGGGTCTAGGACTCCAATTTCACTTATTCACCTCGTCCAGCTAGTCATTTTGATTTTTGGTGAGAACACTTTGTATGAGCTCTGCTACTTATAACCCAGAAAACCACAGTAGCCACTTTTCTGGATTCCACCCCAGGATCCACCTCCCCTGCACTTTTCCTAACCTCTGATATCATGTTGGTCCCAGAAGGAAAAGGTAGGAACCATCTCCCTCTCTGCCCAGAGGCGCAGAGGCTGCCCTTGGCCTAGCGGTCCAACCTCCGCAGTCTGCTGCTGTTGCCTCCCACAGTCGGGAGCCAACCTTCCTTCACAACATTTCTCTGCATTGTCCAGTTTCCTCTTTCTTAGGAACAAAGGGTTTGCTGTTTTCTAAGCCCCTCCTCACACTCACGCCTCCCTCAATTTAGGATGCACCCAGTTCCTCTAGCAAAAATGACTTCTCCCGCTAAGCTCGTAGCATGCGTGTGTAGATTTCTGGCAGTGGGACATTCCCTCATCACACTGCTCAGCCCTTGCTAGCGAAACCCCATCACACACACGACTGTGTTCAGGGAAGAAAAGTCCAGTTCCAAGAGATGAACCAGGATGAATCTGTGCTAGGTGTACCGATCCCATTCCCTTTTACTAGATATTAGTTTAGGGCTAGGTTTGCGGCAGTTCTGTTCAATGATATCTAACAACATGCTGTCTGGATTTTTAAAAAAGGAAAAATTTAAAAAGAGGAGGAAGAAGAAGAGGAAAAGGAACAAGAAAGCCCAGATGTGTGGCAAATTTGCTAATATTTTGCTGATTTGCTTGGTATAAACATGCCCACCACAGCCAATTTTGAATTATCGGCAAGACAACTTCCTTGAATGGGCTGGAGCCCAACATTTTATATTTTCACGTCCAGATGTATGAAACAGAAAAAAATCAAGAACACAGATAATGGTTAAATGTAAAAAAAAATAATTAGGAAGAAATGTATTTATTATCAAGTGTCCTGAAAATGAATCTTGCTCTTACAAGCCAACACAAACACACCATTGGTTCTCACCAATGAGATGTAAGTAAGGGTTTGTTGGTGTTTGTTGCATTGTGTTAGTAATGAACAACCCTCAACTCTAGCAAAGAACATCATAAACAAAGGTGCTCAAAGTATATTTGATGAACAAATCTTTTATCTCTAAAATACTCAGACTTGATTAGTGGCTAAAATTTTAACACAGAAAAGCTTTTGTTTCTCTCCCCCATCCCCGCAGAATTTTGTATGGAAGTCCAAAATTAAAGAGAGACAGTTGTATAGCTGTTGTTGTTGACAAAACAGGGATTTGAGGCCCTTCCTTGATATTCTGGCAGGACCCCCATGAGTTCCACACAAAATGGTTGGAGAACCACTAATTCAGATCCACTTCGGGACTAACAGTCTGTGGTGCTAGGGCTTGCAGTATCAGCCTTTGTCAGGACTAGGTTGGCTTCAGGTCAGCTTGGCCTTCTTTACAAGTTCAGGACCTGCATTTCCAGACTTGTTGTGCCCTTAGCTTTGCCAAAGGAGCAGACCACTCTCCATTAGCCTCCCAATAACCAATGCCTTCATGCATCATTGAAGATCGCCTGGCATAGCTACAAGACTCACCCTGTGTGGTTTCCCACCAGGGATGCGTTGACCTGGTGCTTGTTGGCTGGGGACCTGGGAACTGTTCTCTGAAGCAGCCAGGAACACTCCCTCCCCCCACGAGCCATACTTTCTTCCCCAGTCATCATAGGGCTCCTCAAGCCAGCCAGGGTGGCTGGAGTTTTCCAGTATTCCTGTATGAGAAATACAGGCCCAGCATGGACTCAACTGCTGCACTAACAGACTGTGTTTCCACTGTTCTCCTGGGAGGGTTAGCGCCCTCTAACCTGAGGTCTATCTCAGGTTTCTACCATTTTGTCACCTCAGCCCTGATGGAAGTTTATAGAAGATGCCTACCACAGAGACTCCTATGGTATCAGCTCAGCTTCTCAGCAACCAGGGAGCCTTTTCCCAGGCTTTCTGCAGTCAGAGCTTCAGTTGGTGGTGTATACAACTTCTACTTACCGCATGGAAAGGAAAGAGTCACATGTGTTGTGAGGAACAGATGAAGCTCTCTCCCACAGGCCACAGCATTGAGCTGTGAGGAGACTCTGGGACAGTATATCTCCTATTTGGGCTGACATGTGTCCTCCTAGAATAGCAACTTTAAGTCACAACCCCTAGTACCTCAGATTATGACTGTATTTAGATATAGGGCCTTCAAAGAGGTGACTAAGTTAAAATTAGCCACTGAGGAGGACCTTAATGCAATCTGACTGGTAGTCTTTTAGGAGAGATTAGGACACTCAGAGAATCAATCACGAGAAAGGCAGCAGGAATGTAGCCATCTACAACTCCAGCAGACAGCCCTTACCAGAAGCCAACACACCAACAGCTTGGGTTGTAGCCTCCAGAATATGAAGAAATACATTTCTGTTACCTACGCCACCTAGCTGGAGGCACTTTGTTATGCGGCCTTCAGCAAACTACTGCACCTCCCATCCAAGAAAGGTACAGGGCTAAGAAGGTCCCCGTCATTCCTGAGGCCCAGAACTAGCCCCAGCTGGTCAGCAAAGAGGGCACTTCAACAATGCCTCTTCCATCCAGAGCCTCAGAGATATGGAACTAAGACTTCACACCTGTGCCTAGGTTCCTTCTCCCTCGGTTGCTTCTGTTTCCCCACCTGATTTCTAATCTCAGGAACATCCCTCAAGGACGGGCGTACAGCTGCAATAAGAAATCAGCCAGTCGGGGCGAATAAACAAGAAGGCCAGGTGAGAACACAGTGGCTAAGGGCTCGGCACAGCTGAAACATTCTCCAGAGGTGCCGCCAACGGGTCCCAGGACCTAAGCAGCAGGTGCTTTCTTGGGTGCTTTCCAGGTACAAGATTGCCAGATAAAACACTAAATGACATTTGAATTTGAATTTCAGACACACAGTGAATAATTTCTCAGTATAAGCATGTCACAAGCAGTGGATTTTACTTGCTAAATCTGGCACCCCTGTCTAGGTTCTGTTCAGTAGGTAGCCATGGGGTGACACAGAGAGGGACTGAGAGATATGAAACTGAATATGATCAGGCACTGCACCTGTGGGCTCCACATACAGAAGACATGACCAGGACTGTCATATAATAGACCCTGAGCCATCCAGAAAATAAAGAAAGGAGCCCTTGTGGGCAATGGGCCTCTATCATCTTCCTAGCCTGTAGCCCTTCATCTAGAGTTGAGTCAAAGGCTCTCAGATGCGTCAGTTGTCTATTGCTATTGCCATGAATTATCACAAAGCTAGTGTCTTAAGACAACACAGATTTGTTATCTTACAGTTTTTAACGTGAGAAGTCTGACATGAGTCTCATTGGACTAACATCAAGGTATCAGGAGGATGGCATTTCCTCGGGAAATTCTAGGGGAGACTCCAGCTCTTCCCCTTTGTAGTTTACTCAGGCTGCAGATATTTCCTGTCCTGACCCCTTCCTCCACTTCCAGGCCAGCAGTGTTTTACACCCCAATCCCTCAACCTCCTGTTGCTGTCCATCTTCTACTCTGATTCTCTGTCCCACTTTCCTTTGTGATCACATTGGTTCACCCAGATAATGGACCATACCCACAGGTTCTGGGGATTATGGTGGTATCTCAGTGACTTTCTCACGACTGGGACAGACCCAATACCCAATACCTAGAATTTAAGGGAGGAAAAGTTTATCTTAGTTCACAGCTCAGAGGTCTCAGTCAGCTGGCAATGGGAGCAGAGCAGAGGGCTTGGTAGAGGCCCTGGTGGAGGCCAGCAGTTGTCCCATCACAGCTGGAAGCAGGGTGAGGGTTTGGTGAGAACCTGAGCAAGCCTACACCCTCCAGGCCGCACTCCCAGTGACCTGCCCTCCAACAGCAGTGGATCAATAGGTTAACCCACATGATACAATTAACCCCAGCAACACAATCTCCTTCCAAATACACAGTCTTTGGGGAAACATTCTACACCCAAACTTCAAGATGGGGACATCTTGGGAGGTCGTTATTCTATCCATTACACTGTCTCCTCTGTGACATCTTCAGATGTTAAGGAATGAAAGGAATTTTGACTAGAGTCCAAGACTAAGATACGTATAAAGAAAATGCAGGTAAATCCATGTTGTATGTTTAGGAAATTGACTTTTTCTTTGACTTCTCATAAAGGTGAGAAGTCAAAGGAAAAGGGAAGGTAGACTTGAAGCTAAAATACACAAACACACTCAAACCATATATCCCAAAATGTCAAGTTCTCTGGTCTTTCCTGGGGGGACATGTCTGACGAACTGCCTAAAATTTTGCTTTCAACTGGATTTCACCTGGGCAAAGATATTCTTTCTCTCAAGACCACTGCTCTCTTTTGGTCACAGATACAGGAACCTGGAGAGAGAGACATTATCCCTTTAGATTCTTTTTCATTGGTGTGACTCAATACACAACATCCACAAATTTAGGGGAGGAAAGGTTTGTTTTAGCGCATAGTTTCAGAAGCTCACAGTCTACCCAGAGGTGCCTGGCAGCCATAAAAGTACGTGGCAGAGGCAGAGGTAGAGGTAGCTCCTCACATCACAAACAGGAAGCCAAGTTACATCGAGTCCAGTCTCCCCCCAGAGGAAAAAGCTGTAACAATCGGTCTTCTTCCTTCCTTTTATACAGTTCAAGTTCCCAGTTGGGCTTCCCACATCTGGGTGGGTGCTCTTCCCTCATTCACTGGCCCACGAATCACTCACACTCTAATCCAGGCTGGTTCCTAATTGCCTAATTTAGGCATAGTTCTGAAACCCTAATCCAGACACGTTTCCTAATTGCCTCAAATTGACATAATCTCTCCAATCCAATGGTCACAGTGACTGTAAGAGACAGCAGGAGCTTCTCTAAGGAACCCTACATGGGTGGCTTCAAGAGCTGATATGTATGGCCAGCAGGTTTTGGAGTCTGAAAGTGTGAGATGAAGGGGTCAGCAGGGTTGGTTCCTCCTGAGGCTGGGAGGGACAGTCTTCCCCCAGACTCCTCTCTGAGAGGCTGGTGGCCATTTTTGATGTTCTTTGGCTCACAGAAGCATCATTCCACCATTGCTTCCAGTTTCACATGGTGTTGTCCCACAGGCTTGTCCCGGTATCCAAATTTCTTCTTTTTATAAGGATACCAGTCTTACAAGTTAGTGATTCTGTTTCCAAATTAGGCCATATTCTGTGTATGGAGGTAGGTCACATTCTGCAGTTAAGATCTCAACATGGGGATTTTGGAGAGACACCCAAATGATTTAACCCATAACCTTTGCTTAGAAACTTCAAATCTGCTCCCTAGCTTTCTGGAAAGAGGCTCAAACCACTGTACCCATGAGACACTGACTCGCTTGGTATAAAGATAACATCTGATTCCATAAAACGCACATAGCCCCGGTCACTTAGCTCAGAAAGTAATTTACATCATGTGTATTTCTTCCTGTCGTTCTAGCTCTTGGAGGGAGGTGTCAGCCCCATTTCATGGTTAGCTCTAAAGAGATTGAGGACCTTGCCCAGAGCCATGTCACCAGTGAGGGCAGGACAGGAAGTCACATCCTTGCAACACACACACCGTCTGGGCCCCCGGAAGAGGAGTAAGCTGTTAGGCATTGGTCTGGGAAAGTGGTACTGTTTATAGACGTAGACAGACGCACAGCTCCAAAGGTCAGGCAAGCGTGGCCTCTGGGAGTTTAACTGGCAAATGCGAAGCTATTGTGTCCCTGAGCAACCTAAGACCTACATTCCCTGTATCTGTGGAAACAGGAGGAGCAGGTCAGGAAGGCTCCAAACACGAAGCAACTGAGCCGGTCTGGTCTCTGCCTTTAGGTG
Organism: Ctenodactylus gundi; assembly: GCA_004027205.1. NCBI lineage: Eukaryota > Metazoa > Chordata > Mammalia > Rodentia > Ctenodactylidae > Ctenodactylus > Ctenodactylus gundi. Next base: position 91,055 of record PVKB01001121.1, read on the forward strand.
ACAGTAGCGCCTTTGATCTCCACAGTTCCTGGCACGAGAGTTTGCCCAAGATGGCTGCCAACATCACAAATCGGCCTGGGGAGGCCCGTGAACAGAAGCCAGGTGGAGATAGTTCCCACAGAGAGTGCTGTCATTCCGTCAAGCTTTCTCCCCATGCTTTAAAGGGAGCTCACCTGGCTTTCCCTTCCTGCAAAGCTGGAAGTCAAAGCTGCTAGTTTCCTGCTGGAGATCCCTTTCCTAAGCTGAAGACGCCACTGATGCACACAGGTGGTGCCCTCTGTTGTTTACCGGCCCGGATCTGGGAGCTGCACATCCAGCCACTGGTAGTGAAGGAGACAGGTGACAGGACAAGACGCCAGGCCCTACTCCCTACCCTGCGGGAGTCCCAGGACTGGCACGAGGCTCTCTGCTCCTGCCCACGGAGGTCGGGAACCAGCAGCACCTGGAGAAGCAAAACCCTGCTGCGAAGTCTGACCGCCTTCAGGTTCTGGGTTCCCACTCCCGACCTCTACCTGAGCGCACCGTGTGAGAACTCAGCTGCGGGCAAAGTGCAAGATCAAAGCTAAAGTGACAGGCTCTGCGCATGTGCACTGCGGGGTGGAGGAGTGCAGAAACAGGCAAGTGTGTTTTGGTGCTGCTGTTGTCCATTTTGATCTGCCAATTTCTTACTTTTAGCTCAGTAATAACAAAATATAGTTATTAAGCATAAAAATAACATTTCATGTTGAGTTTCCTGTGGAAAAAATATTACCAAGGTGACCCTGAAATTATAGTTTCTAGTACCTGAGCTCTTGTTTGTGCAAAGAGTTTTGTTTTTTTTTTTTTTTTTTAATTCAGGTGTTCTGCAAACCAGCTGGGGTGTTTTGGTGTGTGTGTGTGTGTGTGTGTGTGTGTGTGTGTGTTTAAGAGAAGAGCGTTGGCTCCATCCAATTCTAGGATTTAAAGGTCCGAGAGAGGGAAATGGAATCTGATCTGATTTAGACTAAGGAATAAAGTAAATGGGGCCAGTCTTCTGGAGTTGGGGTACTATAAAGTGAAGTAGCATTCGCTAGAGGAGAGTGCTTGGCACAATAAAATTAGGGTGCATGGTCAATCAAGGGGGGGACGGGGCAGTATAACCTATAGGCCATGAGCCCCAGGTAAGACTCCTTGTTTTAACTCCATGAAGACCCACAAAAATTGGAAGGGAACAATGGGAAGCAGGTGACAAGGTTGGTAAAGGTGGTCTTGGGTTGCCAGCGGTCTCTGCAAGAGTAAATTATGTTGTTCAGGAATATGATGTTTTCCTGAACTCACCCTTACTACCTCCACGGGAGGCATATATTTCTGTGATGCATACAACTTTGAATTAACTATGTGATTTACTTTGGGCAAAGAAAAGGAGGTGGAAAGGACAGCAGGCAAGGTTTGAGCCTATGACTAAAAGGGTATTGAAGTGTTTGAACTCATTTCTCAGTTTGCAGCTAGTCTAAAAGGGACAAGATTCACACAGAGCCACTCAGGTCCACACCTGAAGCTCCGAGTTGAGCCAGCAGAGCTTTGCACAGATCAGCTAAACCTAAGCTGATCAATACCTGTTCGGGCATGTGAGGGAGAATCCTGCACTTAATGTATGTCACTGAAATTTGGTGATTTGTTACCCAGCAAAGCTGACTGACATACAACCCTTACGTCCTGGTTATCTCTCTGTACCTGTCTCCCATGTTTTTCCGTGTCTTTGTGAAAACCTTGCACCCTTTCTTGGGACAAACTCTCGCCTCTTAGACTGAATTTCAACTGCACACTGTCCTCCTCCAAGCAAGCCCTTTCAAGTCATTCATCTTTTTGCGGAAGAATTTGCTATTAGGATTCTGGGAACCAGCAAGCAGACAAGAATGGCTTTTCCAGGCTCAGGATGTCTTTCCTGAATCTCCTGGTTTCATGCTTACGGCGTCCTTGGGTGAAGCCAACCCAGCATGTTTCAGGAAGCTTCAAAATCCCACAAGAAGGACTCAGCCAAAGCCATGCCTGTGTTCCATTCTCTCATTGTTCAGGTGGGACATGATGGCTGCCCTAGCTGGTATGAGAACAACTTCTCCCCACCCTTCCGCCCTTCAAGTTTGGCTATATCTCCAGTTCAAATGGCAGTGTGCTTTCAGGAAGATAAGTAATGTTAGCAGAAGGCTCCAGAGAATCTCTCTGGGCCTTTCTGTTTATTAAGTTTTTAAAAACCCATGTTTAAATATAATGTCAGAAGTATGACACAGACCAACATGATCCAAGGCAGACTGTCAGCTTTATTCTTGAATAGCTAGAGGTTCTTCAAGTTTTGAGTTTTGGGCTTAAAGCCTCTGACAATTTTCTAGGAAAACCCAAACTCCTCAAGGAAGAGGTCAGCTAGGCCAACAGAACCCACTCATTTCTTTCTATTGACTGTTTTTCAGTGGCTGAAGCTTTTATGTTGGGTTGCTGGACACAGTAAAGTCACTGTGCACTGTGGAAGGCATGTGTCCCTGATGGCCCTGCCTGGCTACAGAACATCACTCTGCTCTGCTGTCACTGGAGGTAGAAATGTCAACACATGGATGGCCTAATAACAAGGACCAGGAAGATGATAAAACAGGTGATAGGCTCCATTTGGATACAAGGTGGTACATCCCAATTATTAAGATGGTTAGGGAAGAGAGAAATGGACATTTCTATGCAGCTTATCCTCCGATGGATGCTGTTCTGAGCACTGTGTAGACCCTCATTTAATCCTCACAGCAATGCTATGGGTTAGGGATTCCTGCCTCTGCTTTCATAGATGAGAAAACTAATGCGCAGAGAAGTTAAGCAACTCACCCTGCAACACACAGCTGACCAGAAGTGAGTTAGAAGGCGGCCCCTGTATGCTCAGATCCCTGGCAATGCTTCACGGGCAGAAGGGGAAGGAGCTGAAGCCTGGCCAGCAGGAGGCGTCTGCCCACAAACAGGTCTAGGAAAGTGTTCCACACAAAGAAACGGGAAGGGCGTTAAGTCCTACGTAAAAGAGACCAAGGAAGTGTGGACCAGGCGACAGCAGGGAACACGGCGAAATGCAGCCGGCTCAGGAACGTCTGAACTGCAGTGCTCCACCGCTGCGTACACTCTACTGCCCTAATGCTTAATAAATTTCTCAAATAATTCTTTTTGAATTACTTAATTAGTTAAATAACTAATGAACATGGAACCAGCATGATACAGGATCCCAAATCTTTCACCTGTTAAGTCTTTGACCTTGGGAAAGTCACTTCACCTTTCAGATCCTCTCCTTGATTTTGCGTATAAGAGAAAAATAACAGCGAAAGGGAGGTTGAGTATTGGATGGACTAAATGGTAGCGCTTTGTGAAGACTCAAAGGCAGGCCCACCGCAGGGGGTGCCGGGGCCTTGGCGCTCAATCCTTCCCTTACTCATTCTGGCAACATGATCCCACTGTAGAACTGAAAGTTGAGAGGAGCCGTAAACCCATGTTATTCAAAGAGTGGTCTGAGGACCAGCCCATGTCATCCACAGAGCTTATTAGGAATAAACTCAGCCTCTGCTACATCGACTGAAGCAGAAGGTCTGGATTTGTGGATGGGGAACACTTGGTAACGTTTGTATGTGACAAGTACTTGTCCTACCTCCAGGGGATTCTGATCACCAGAAACAAAGTTGGGGTAGTAGAGCCTGCTCCAGTCTAGTCTGGGCCCCGTAGTCTTTGCAGTGTCCTAAACACTTGAACCCCAGCCCTCTGGGATGCACGCACTGCCACCAGCCTACCGGGCATGCCTTGGACACCTGTCACTCCACCTGGGCTTTCACTGAGTTGACAGCCACTTCAGGAGATGCCTAGCCTAGATCCAACAGCTGGGCTCTTGAGGATCCAGCAGCCCTGTGCCCAGAAGAGCCTGCAGCCAGCTGGCTTGCTGCCCAGTGTCCCTGAGTCCTCACTCCCTGTGAGAGGTGCCTTCTCTCCTTTGCCGTTTTCCTGGCCTTCCCGCTGTGCATGAGAAGCACAACAGAGCAGGATTCTGATGGAGGAAGCCTACTCCTTTCTCAATCATCAGCCCCGAAGATAAAGGTAAAAGTGAGGACAAAAGTGTTGTGATTTGGGCTAGAGGAACAGCACAGCTGCTAAAGCACTTGTTTACCAAGTGCAAGGCCCTGAGTTCAATTTCCCAACACCACAAAAGCCAGGCATGGTGGCACATACCTGTAATTCTAGCACTTGGGAGACTGAGGCAGGAAGATTGAAGTCAGTTCTAGGTCAGCCTGGGCTTTGAGTTCAGCACTAGCTTGGACTACAGAGCAAGACCTTATTTCAAAAAAAAAAAAAAAAAAAACCAAAAACCAAAAAACAAAAACGTTTTTCCCAATCTATCACACAGGTACAGGTGCACCGATGGCCGTCAGCCCGCTCTGAGCTCTGGATGTCCTAAGTACTTGTGTCTTTGTGTGTGTGACACAACTTTCTCGAAGCTGCATTTGCTTCTCCTAGCCGGTGCAATCGTTTTTCATGCCTGCTGACTGTCCCCATTGAGGCGGTCAGAGTGAAGAAGGAGCATCTTCCATGCCTCTCTGTAATGCTTGGCTTGGATCCTCAGTGCACCTGCTTGGACAGAGTCATTACGGACCACTTGGACCGGGGTGACGACTGAGCATTCAGGCTAAAATTTCATAATGGCACCAACACTGTCTGCCATGATTGCACACCTGGCACAAAGCAGGAGTGACAGTCAGCTTTCTATCACTGCATCAAAATACGTGAGGTAATCAACTGAATAAGGAAAAGGATTATTTTGGCTTATGGTTCCAGAGGTTTCAGTGCATGGTTGTTGGCCTTGTTGCTTTGAACTAGTGGTAGCACAATCCATCATGATAGCGTTGTAAGACAAGGAGGCCTGTTCATCTCACAGTGGTCCGGAAGCAAAGACAGACAGAGAGAGAGGTGGGGGTGGGGAGGGGACCATGGTCCAAAATTCCTTTAAGATGCTATGTCCAATGACCTTACTTCCTCCATTTGGGCCCTACCTCTCAAAATTTGCTCCATCTCCACCTCCCATCCAAGCCACAGGCTTCCACACATGGGCCTTTGGGAGGTACTTGTAAAAAGCCACAGCAGTGTGGACACTCAGTGCATATTTTTTATGAAGTGACATAAAACACAGTAGTATAAATGGAACTTAGAATGATATTCATTGTGATAAAGACTGGGGGCCACATTTTAACCTGCATTATTATCTAAAGCTGTTTCTGTCTTTACTGTGCTGAGCCAGGCTCGTTTCTCTTGCATGAAACCAGAAAAGCTATTTCCCTGGCCAGATTCAAAGCTTGCTGCCATCTCCTGGCCAACACGTAACATGATGTTTATCTAAGTATGTTTAATCTTAAAATTTATGTGAAACACAAAACATGTGCAGAAAATTGTGGAAATACATAATTCTGTTCTGAAGACTAGACAGTAAGGCTCTGTCTTCAAAGGAATAAACACAAATGATTGTTTATGATGAATGGTGTTTTGAAACATTAAACTAGCACTCCCAGGATTTCCAGTCAATAACTGAGGTTAGACCCTCACTGATGGACATGCTGTTTCAGCTGGGTTTTATGGCTGATTCAGAAACGGCTGAAAGGTACGCCACCACGTGGTAGCATTTGCCAGGAGGTCCACTTTCCCTGCTTCCCAATAAACAGGGGTGTGTGTGCATGCATGCTATGGTTTTAAATACATCTTTGGCTGTCACGGAGAGGCCCTGCAGGAGACTAGCCCCTTACACACCGCCCCCTTCTGGCATATCAGAGAAAGGTCTGGTCCAGTAAATTCTTTTGCCCTAGACAGGAAGCACCCGAACACATGCACCCACACATAACTGTAATTTCAAAGATTATTTCAAGACTCAGCACAACTCAGGAATGCCATTAAGAAGTCGGTGGTTCTTGAATGTGCCCTGAATTTCATATGCAAATGGATCCGAAGTCTGGCTCGTGATTCTCTGAACTCATGAGAGCAGCCACTGCTTCATAGGACTACAGAAATCCACCTGTGGCCAGGTGTAGGCAGGCCTGCTATGGCTCAGACAATGTCTCCCTTCTTTTTTTCTATTTCTTTTCTTTCTTTTCTTTTTTCTTTTCTTTTCTTTTCTTTTTTTTTTTTTTTGAGACAAGGTATCACTCTATAGTCCAGCCTGGTCCTGAACCCACTATGGAGCCCAGGCTGGCCTTGAACTCACTTCAATCCTCCTGCCTCAGCCTCCCCAGTGCTGGGATTATAAGCGTGCGCCACTATGCCCAGCTTATGTGGTGCTGGGTATCAAACTCGGGTCCTTAGCCCTTGACGTAACACTTGCTAGGCAAGGACTTTCGCAGCTGCGCCATTCCTCCAGCCCCACAGTGGTCACCTGATCAGGGACCTGAGTGAAGAGGGGAGACAGCTGTGCAAAGACCCTGGGAACTGCAATTCAGCAGAGGGAACCATGGGCCTAAAAGTACAGGGTGAGCAGCTCGTGGCCGGCTCAGGCCACCACAGTAAGCTAAGTTGGTGACACTGGTCTGTCATCCCAGCAGTATTTGAGGCTGAAGCAGGAGGATTGCAAGTTAGAGCCCAGCCTGGGCAATTTAGCAACGTGGCGAGACCCTGTCTCAAAATCAAAGATTAAAAAGTGGGCTGAGGATGTTGTTCAGCCCTAAAGTCTCCAGTACCCTGTCCCCAAAAGGGAACCAGAGGGATGCACTGTACCCGCACGCTCTCAATTCACTTCCACAAAGATTCTAAGAGGTGAGTCCTATTCTTACTCTTCTTTAGCAAATTAAGAAACCAACGCTCCAAGAGGATACTTCGACTGCCCAAGGTCATCCTTCCGGCAAATGGCGGAGCCAGGCAAGAGCCCCCGACAGGCTACTGTGGAGTCCAGGCTCTTAAAGACTCAGGAATGATACGGTAAAAAATAAGTGTCATGTACTTATTACCTGGAGGGGCTGAGTGAAGAGGGAGTAGAGGTGGGCATACGAGCCAACTAGGAAGAAAAATATGGGCCTACAGAGTGTCCACCAGGTCTCTAGGGAAGTATATGTCGGGGATGTTCCTTGGCCTACGGGAACACTCACACAGAGCCTGTCAGTTTAGATTCCGCCCCACTGGAGGCCGTGTGCCCTCGTTAGCCTGCTCCTCTGACAGCTGGGGCTCTGTGCGGCCCCATGGGGCATTGACCCAGGAGGTGGGGTGGCACTTCCACCATTCTTGTCTACGTCGACTCAGTGGCAAGATAGTAACATTGGGAAAAGGGTGTGTAGCACTGGGGTTCTAGAGGTAGAGACTGCACACAATGGCCTGCAGCTGAGTCACCGCACAAGCAGAGCGGACTCTCCACAGTGAGTCGGGCCGTGAGCTCCCTGCCTATGTGCTGCATGAGCAGTCCTTGGTGCAGAGGCTGGGGCAGAGGAATCATGCCGGGTCTTCTAGTCTCAGCCCAGGCCACAGGGCTCCGGAGGACAGTGACAGCGTCTGTCCCGTATCGTCTTCCCAGGCACCCAGCCTGTGTCCTGGCAGGTGGAGGCTAAAGTAGGTGTTCTTTGGTTATGTGATGTTTTACTGGGTACTTCAGTTACCAGAGACAGAAACATCCTAGCTCAAGCCAAAAGAAGCTGTATTGACTTGGTCATGGAACGTCTGGGGTCGAGACCTGGTGTTTTACCAACTGGGGCTCCTTGTGTCTTCACAATTCTGAGCTCCATACCTTACCATAGTTGTCTCACTTTTGAGGAAGGATGACAGGGGTTTCAGCCCTCAGCCTTTAGAGTTCATACCCAGGGAGAACGAGCAACTCAAGTGTGCTGCTGCCAAGGCCCTGGCAGCCACACTGATCGGACCGGCTTATTTATAAAACTAGTTCTCAACTGATCAGCTGGGGGAGGGAGGGGGAGGGAATGCAGTGTTTTGGTTGACTTACGCCTGGATCATGAATTCCTCCCCAGATCCCTGAAGCAGAATCGTATGCTAACCACAAATCTGTGCAGGGGAAAACAACACCTCTAATGAAACTCTAGGGCTCTGTTGTAAACAAAGAGGGAGATGCTGGCGAGGGTACCAATCGCCTCCCTCCTGGAGATGGTATTAACGTGTTACAGAGGACTACTTTCTACCAGATACTGGTCTAAGCACTTTGCAAGTATTAAAGCAATCCCAATGGCAACCCAGCAAACAGGTGGCTAGTGTCAGTCCAGTGTCACAGAGAGGCACAGAGAGGTTGAATAACTTGCTCAAGTTTATAGCAAAAAAATATATGGTGGAACCAGCAATCAGACCCAAGCACCCGGCCCCAAGTTCCAGGCCTCAGCTGCAACACATGTCAAAACTGCAGAGGAAGACGAGAGGGTGGACAGCATCCTGCTGGGGGCGCTTGGTGCCGTGCAAAGCCTTGGCGCAAAGTGGGTGCTCACTGAATATTTGGCAAAGGAAAACATTATGCACTAGCTTCACCTGTGCATGTGGCGGTAAGTACAAGCAATATGCTTGGAGTTCTGTTCTTTCATCAACCTTAAATCTTTACCCTCGGCAGCAGTTCTGGAAACTAGGCTTCTGGGAGATCTGAGTAATGTTTCCCGTCCTCACCTCTCTGGAGAAACTCACTTCGGAAACGGTGGGCAGGGCTGCCAGGTGCCACGTGTAAGGAGACACCCGTGAGGGCCCAAGAGCTTCGAGCACAGCGAGTCTTCCTCAAGCGAGCCTGCCTCGCCCCAGGTATGCACGGAGCGCCATGGCACTGCCCAAGCTAGGATTTGGGCAGGGCTTCTCGGTGAGTGAGCCCTTCACTCGGTGCTGAGCAGCAAGGCTGAGGGCAAGAGGAACGCACACAGCGCCCTTTCACTCGTTCGCGCTCCCATTCCTTTCTTCACAACTGCACCGGGAATTATTTGAGCACTTACCGAGTGCTACTCAGTCATTCTCTCAGATGCTCAAGATTTGAAAAGGGAAAGACCAAGATTTTTCCCATCTCCCATCCCTTTCTCCCCAAGAAGCAAGATGAAGGCTCAGGCTGCACAGAACGCAGACAGTGGTGACAAGAACTTGGCAGAGGTGGGTGGGTGGTACAGAAAAAGAACGGGGAGGAGAGAGGACGGGGGACGCAAACCCTGCGGGACTTGCTAGGATTTCTTGAGAATAGTTGTCTTTCACACTAGAACGCTGACAGTCCAGTGATGGGTCACAGGGTTGAGGGGAAGTGATGGATGTCATTTTTATTTCTAGTGGCCTGAGTTAAAAATCAGAGTGGATAAGGGGACCGTGGTCAAGAGGTGACCAGAGAAGTCCACACAATAAGGTGGGAGCCAGGGCAAGATGACGGCATGGATGCAAGTCAACAGGACAGCTGAGTGGCTAGAGCAGAGCCGGAAATTTGCTCTTTACTACGCTTCCCACCCACAGCAAAGACTTGCCCAGGTACTTGAACTTTCTCATATGCACACAAATTCCCCATACCCTACCTTAAATACAGGTTCAGAGTTCAGGAAATCAAAAGGATTTTTGTAGTTTTTGCCTTTCCAATTATTTAGCTGCATGTGTATTTGATGTATTTAATTTACAAATGGTCACAGTTTCTTAGCAATCATTAGACGTACCCAGCCAGGTGCGAAAAATCTCACCTACAAGTTGTTTTTCTATACAATGAAAAGTTTAAGTGTTAAACTCAATAACACTGGGGAAGGTTGATGATGGGTTTAGTCAGCTGCCCAGCTGCCCTCATCAGGTTTCGGCTACCTCTTTCCTCCAGCCGATGCCATGAGCAGGAGTGGGCACAGGTGCAAAGAGACAGTACTCTCCTCAGAGATGATCAGCCCTGTTTATTGGTCACTGCTGGGATGCCCGCGGAGACCCACTCAGCCATTTGAGTGTGTTTGGTTTGTTTTTGTTTTTTGTTTTATGGGGGTGTTTTGGTTTTTTGTTTTATTTTGCAAAACTGGCCTGTAATCTCAACACTCTGGGAGCTGAGGTGACAGCACTGTGAGTTCGAGCCTGGCCTGGGCAATTTAGCGAGACCCTGGATTCAATCCCTGGTACTGGAAACAGATGATGAGGGGGAACCTTGGGGTTAGGCTGCTTCCTCAAATCTCCTTTCCCTGGAAGGGGTAACTGTTTGTCCTTTCTGAAACTGATGCCTCTACCAATTATCAGCTTATGTTTCCTGCACACAGTGTGGCTGGCAGAGCCACCATCCCGCAAGTGGGATCCTGTGTAGCATTGCTCCAGATTACAGGGCATGCAGAGCAAAGACAGGTGGCATCAAGTGCCCAAGTGTGGAAGGGATCCATTGGTCCTGTGGCCACCCCGCATCGCCTGGGAGCAGCCGGTTGACAGGGTGATGGAACGACTGTTTGTGGCATGGCCTCGGTAAGTGCTCTGCAGGCCTGGCTCTGACCCTCAGGGTGGAGCCTGCGCCCAAGTCATCAGCCACAGAGAGCTGCTCTGCTCCCAAGAGCCCAGGAACCACAGGATGGAAGCAGGGTCCCCGCCCCCCACCCCCACCCCCCAGGCCCTGTTGCTCTCAGGTCCCCCCTGCAGAATGTTTCATTCTGTACTCAAGTTGGAAGTTTCCTTTGGTCCCTGAAAAGTCTCAGTTACTAGGAGTGAATCGAGAAAATCCACAATTTAAATCTTTTTAAAAAGACCCAGAGATGACAAAATGGGGTAGGGAGAGGGATGAAGGGGGGCCAGGGGGCAGGGAGAAGAAGAGAAGTGGGGAGGGGAGGGGGCAGTGTGGTGTGTTTCCTGCGGAAGGTAAACATCTGTTCACCCCAGATAGGGCACAGCCGACATCAACATATCCATTACACCAAAGTCCAACGTGGTGAACCAGTGGATTCATTGGGGTAAGAGCCGCCACAGTGGCCATAACAAGGGGTTCAAGGATGCAAGATCAGATCTGGTCAGCCTGAAGAGGAAGCAAGGCATTGTGGGGAGTCCAGCCATACTTTACTCAGGTACAGCGGAGTACACAGCCACTAGTCTCCCCCCCAGATATGCCCATAGGTCACCTCCATAATTGACCGCCATAAGCCAACACTGATCATCCCAATAAGCTGCTCTCACAGGAAACAAACCCCGAGCTTCTGTAGTAATATAGACAAAAGTGACATTCTGCCAAGCCGTTACATAAGGGCGTGTCTCAAGGCTGATGTGCCAAGGGCGCAGCTGAGCCAAGTCAGCATAACTGTGTTGACCCCTAAAGGGTTCAAGGCCACAGCAAGAGGACTCAAGGCTACATCATGGGAAAGCCTAGGGGAAATTCACAGCCTGAGCTGCTCCATGTTTCTTACAGGGTCCCATAAAGGAACACGGGTGACTAAAAAGCCAGTCACATCACCAAAAAGCCACCCCAGCACAGACAGGTGACACCTTATGGAAACTGCAGTGTGTGTGTGCCAGGAGTTTCCTTCCTGGTCTCAAGGGACTTGATTCTCTCTCTCTCTCTCTCTCTCTCTCTCTCTCTCTCTCTCTCTCTCTCTCTCCCTCTCTCACTCTCTCCCTCCCTCCCTCTCTCCCTCTCCCTCTCTCCCTCCCTCTCTCCCTCTCTCTCTCCCCCTCTCTCCCCCTCTCTCCCCTTCTCTCCCCTTCTCTCCCCTTCTCTCCCCCTCTCTCCCCCTCCCACTCCCTCTCCCCCTCTCTCTCTGTAACCCTGTAGCCTCAGTATGTTTAAGTACTGGAGGCACAAGGTGTGTGCCACATGCTGAAGATCCACATGGCAAGCCCACAGGTGCATCCGCCTGACACCTTGGGCTGCACTCCCAGGCACGGGTGGGATCCCAGTTCTGAGGACTCTGCCCAGTCACTCCTACTGAGCACCTGTAAGTTCAGTCTCTGAGCCCCATGAGCCCCCTCCTTGGTCCAGGAAGGAATGTCCCAATTTGGAGGAAACTGCCACACAATTGGAGGAGAGGGGGAAAGAAGGAAAGGGGAAAGGAAGCAGAAGAGAGAAGGGAGAGACTCTTTCTTTCCTTTGTTCCTTTACTTCTTTCATATTAGGTATTGAACCCAGGGCACATGAGCTACATAGCTACATAGGCAGACCTTTTTTTTTTTTTTTTTTTAAATAGGGCCTCACAGAGTTGCTAAGTTGCTCAAGTTGAACTTGAACTTGTGATGCTCCTTCCTCAGCCTCCCAGAATGATAGTCATAGGCACCAGATCAAGTTGAAGGCAGCTTCCAGAGAGGGAAGTGGACACAACATATGCAAAGGCCACACACACCCCAAAAAGAAAACTTGAGGGATCATCCTGAGTAGATGTTCTGCACATGAAGATGCTGGTCTCAGGCCAACCAGTATAAATCCAGAAACCTGGGAGGGGGAGAGTAGCCAAGGCCGAGCCCTTCCACCTCCCATCCTGGATTTTAGGTACCCTTCCTTGTGAGGTCATGAGGTTGGTCTGCACATGGATGTCTCCAAGGACAGGAGACTCCAACAGGAGCCCATGACTGATGGGGCTGTGACAGGACAGGGGCCAAAAGAGCAGGTCACCTTATGTATTTGTTTGGGTTCCATCAAAAGGCAAAATTTATAGAAATTATAAGGAAAAGGACCTATTCGGAAGGCTTACAAATCTGAGGACAGAGATAGTCCAAGATGGCGGCCTGCAAGTGAGAGATTCGGAGTGTCTGATGGTTGCTCAGTCACAAAGTAGAACACCCGCCCGAGACTTCAGGACAGCCAGTGAGAGTCTGCTGCAGATCTTGGTTGTTCAAAGAATAATGGCGAAGACCCGAGGCTGAAGATTGGTGACTGAAGATCAGCAATGAGCAGAAAGGCACAAGTTGAAACTGGAATGAATCTGTGATAAAGATCTGCAGCCTGTCCATAGACAATTGCGAAAGTGAAAGCTTTCCCCGAGGAAGAAGCTGTAGCAAGCTTTCTTCTTCCTCCCTTTTATACTGTTCCAGTTGGGCCTCCCACATCCGGGCAGGTGTTCTTCCCTCATTCGCTGGCCCCCACATCACTCATACCGTAATCCAGGCTGGTTCTCCATTCCCAGTCTAGACATGGTTCCCAAACCTTAATCCATGTGTGGTTCCTGATTGCCTCGATTTGACATAATCTCTCCAAGAATCACACTGTAGCACTGACCTTCAGACATGATCACAGTTTGACCTTAGCCACTATCTCCAAATAAGTATATTAATGTTGTTTTTATTCTGGGTGTGTGACAAATGTTGATTTGATTTAATGTAAACATTTAAAATAATCCACAATGTTAAGACCCCTATTTTGGTATATCATCTCTCTAACAACAACCACCAAAAATATTAGGGTTACTTGTTGTACTACTTAAGTTTACTGGTGCTTAACTCTTCTCAGGTGGATTATGTGACTGGGTTGACAGACATACATCCTTGTGTGACCACAATCCCAACCCAGGCAGTGTTTGCCTCGCTGTAAAGGTTCCCTGGGGCCCTTTGTTTGCCATCCTGTGCCCTCCTGTTCCCCACCCCTGATGACAACAGCTTATGCCTGTGCTCAAGTTTCCTTTCCTGGGTCACACACTGGGAGCACATCAGCTGTCCTGGATGGCTTCCTTGCTGGAGCCAGAGGCACCGCAGATCAGTTGCTGCATGACTCAGTAGTGTGAAACGTTGGTTGCCCAGTAGTATAACGTGTTATCACAAATTCGGCGACCTCAACTGAAGGACGTTTATTCTTTCTCAGTCTGGAGGCCAAAGATAAAAATCCAAGTGTCAGCCACACTGGACTCCCTCCCAAGGCTCCCCAGAAATTTGGTTCTTTGTTTCTTCCAGTTTCTGGTGGCTCCAGGCATCTCCTCGTACGACTGCCAGTAGAGGGCATCACTCAACCCACTGCACACAGAGAGACCCTGGTTTGTTTATCCCATTACCAGCTGATGGCTCATTTCTAGCCAAACTGGGGATGTGATAAGCGTACCTCCTACAGATACCCGCAGGTCTCTGTGCCGGCCAGTGTTCTTATCTCCCTCAGGGATGGGATTAAAAGATCAGTTCACTCTGTCATGCCTGGGAGGCGGTTCAGCAAATGCAGTGGCCCTGCTCTGGCCCCCAGCTCCCCCTGCCCCTCCCCCTCTCCCTAGTTCTGCCAAGTTCAGTGCCTGTCCTCTTGCCTGCAACTGGGGTGCTCCTTGCCCTCTCACCCCAGATCAAAGCTGAGCAAATTTACATCCATATTTATATTCATAAGGTTTTTGTGGTAGTAGGTAATCAAGCCTTCATTCCGAGCTGCCTCCCAGTTCAACTTTTATTTTTGATTTTGAGACAGAGTCTTGCTGAGTCACCCAAGATGGGCTCCAACTTGCCATCTGCCTCAGCCTACCACAGTGCTAGGATGACAGGCCTGCACCACCAGCTCGGATGACACAGGTTCCTGAAGAGGCAGGAGCTGGGGCACATCTCACTTCCGCGGGCTGCGCCTTCCTGTGCAGGCCCCCACCTCACACGGGGCATTTTCTCTTTCTTCCACGGGCCCTGGCTTAGGAGCCCTCAGTGGTTTTGGGATGGATGTGCTGGGCCGTGCCACCCTGCCACCACACCCCGTCACCACTGCCAGGAGGGCCCAGACAGGATGACGAGAAACAAAAGAATAAAGGCACGCTAGCTAGATGTGATTTTATAACCAACCAGTAACTTGATGATCTCACTCACACATGAACTATCAATACTGCTCATCTCTGCGGACTCCTCCAGGGCCGCTGCCTGCTGAGGCGGAGCTGAGCCCGGCTGTGTTTGGCCACACAGCCACTCCCGTTGGGTGTTGGGTCAAAGGAATCTTATGGTTAATGTCAACATTTGCTTTTGAGGCCTGTTTAAAGTTTGCTTTTTGCCACTATTTGCTCCTCTTGGCCTTGGCCCGCGTGAGAACACCCGGATGCGAGGGCTCGGGCACTTATACTGGTTCCGTATCTGTGAGATCCTGCACACCTGTGCGGCTCGTGACACAGACTCAGCTCACACAGACTGGGGTGCCCTCAAAGCCCAGAAGATGAGAGGGCCAATGACATGGCTTATAAAAGTGGGTTTGGTGACCTCACCTGTTCCCCAGGAAGGCTGCCTCCCATCTCACAGGTGAAAAGGCTCTGGCTGGGGATCCTATTACAGCCTCCACTTCCTGTTCCCTTTACTGACCTTGGGGTTCTTTATGTCCTATGCCCTTGACCTTCTGGCTCTATCAGAAGCAGAAACTGCCTGTGACAGTGCCATGTGGATCCAGACTCCACTGCCATCCTTCCCTCACCTTTCCTACAGTTCCCTCTCCCCAGCCAACTGTGAGGAGAAATGCCTCGTTGTTTTTCAAGAATTAAAAATCCTATCACAACTTCCCTGAGCACAGTGTCTCTTTCTACAGCGGGCTCAACCTCCAGCTCAACTTTTATGTTCCTGGGTTGTTGGGGGAAGTTTTCCTCTCATGAGGCTTAATTCATGATGACAAGTGTGGCTTCTGGGAGGCTAAGAACAGAGAGACCTCACCGTTCTTACTGGAGAATTTAGCTAGCTACTGAGATACAGAGGGACCTCCCACCTCCTCCACTGCCTGGTCTGGGGGATGGGGGGTGAAAATTCAGCAGCAGATGGGTCTGGTGGCATAGGCTTGTCACCCAGTACTCGGGGAAGTTGAGACAAGAGGATTTAAGTGTGATCCCAGCCTCAGCAACCTAGCCAGACTGTGTCCCATAAACAAAAATAAAAATTGACTGGCGTTATAGCCATAAATAAATAAGGTTATAGTGTGGAGACCCTGGGGTCAATCCTCAGGACCATGAGAGAAACAGAAAGAGAAATTCAAGGATGTTCTCAAGGACAGTGCCAGGCTGCTTTCCCCTATTGGTGTGGCAACAACCAGTATCAAACCCAGACCACATGCTAAGCATGTTTTCTATTTTATTTCATATTTGTGTTCACCCACAACATCAGTAGAGTAGGTATCATTGCCCTCGATTTACCGATGCAGAAGAGAAGGAAACCGAAATTTACAGAGAACAAGTGAGGTTCTGAGATCGCAGAGCTAGAGGTAGCAAGGCTGAAAATACTCGTGCCTTTGTGCCCCTAAGGCTCCGGATCTTTTCCCATTCCACGTTAAAGTTGTACCCACTTCACCTGTCAGCTTAGGAAGAGCTGATATTGCACTTTTAGGCAAGTCACTCAGCCTCTCTGAGCCTCGTTTTCTCACCTATGAGGTGGGAATAGCAAATCCTGTTGCTCAGAGCAGCTGTGAGGCTAAGGTGAGATAAGGTGGTGGAGTACTCTGCACAGGTAAGTTTCAGCATATGGTACCACCTATTATTTTTAAGTAATACTGAAGTTTTGTGGGGCGGTAACACTAGGGATTGAACCCAGGACTTTACGGCAAGCTACATCTCCAGCCTCCTCCCCACACCTTTCTCTTTTTATTTTGAGGCGAAGTCTTGAGAATTTACTAACTTGCCTAGGCTGGTCTTAAACTTACAACCCTCCTGCCTCTTCTTCCACAACGCTGGCATTTAAGCTTTCATCGGCAGTCATACATCGCAGCATCTTCCAGGCAGAAGACTTCTGACACTATTACAAGTTTCTGCTTTTCAGAAGACAGGAAAAGCACAGTGACAGACTGGGGCTGAAACGTGGGTCTCCCGAGCCTGTGTTTAACTGCAGATTCGAGGTATCAAAGTTGACTTTCCCTGTCTTGCCCTCTGGGTTTTTCAGCGTGTTGTAGGTTGGCTTGTATACTGATAAGGCAGAATTGAGGGTGGACATCTTAAATCACAAGTGAAGTTTAGAAAGAAAGGTAAATATGGCCAACAGCCCAACTCCATGGTTCCCAGAATTGTATTCTTGGGTCAATATCAGCAGGACCTGAACGTCTTAAAAATGCAATTTCTTGGGTTGCAAGCCAGACCTCCGGCATCAGAAGCCATGAGAACGGAGCCCCTGCTCTGTGGTATAAGCCTCAGGTGATTCTGTTGTGGGCGCCTGTTGGAGAACCACTGCTCAAAAGTGGATGAGGATGAACACCTGTGGGCAGTCTCCAGCTCACACCCAGGGGTCATTCATTCACTGTCTCAGTACACTTCCCAGATGCAGATGCCGCTCTGAATCCTCAACCCTGGTGCACCTGACAGCCACTCCCACTGCAGTCCACAGGGAGGCAGCAGAGTCCTGTGTTAACCCACGCGGACGAAGAGGAAGCTGCCGGGATTCAGTCCTCGTCTAGAAGCAACACTGTCCACACTTTCTTTCCTTTCCTTTTTCCTTTCGTGTGTGCAATACTCAGGAACAAACCCAGGGTCTTCACATTGGGCTACATCCCCAGCTCATACTTTAGTTTGGATTTTGAGACAGGGTCTCATTAAGTCACTAAATTGCCTGGGCTGGGCTCAAATTTGGGATCCTCCTGCCTCAGCCTCTCTGAGTGCTGGATTACAGGCCTGAGCAGCCAGGCCTGATAGTGGCCTTTGATGGTCAGACTCCACCTACCATTGAGCCCTTCTGCAGGTACTATGAATACATGCTCAGCATTCTGTACCTTTCTCCGCACTGGAAGGAAAGCTCTATGCATGCAATTTATTGGTTGCTGTACCCAAGATGTCTGGCTGTGACAAAGTAAAATTAACTATCAGTCAACAGCTACTTCTGCTGCCTCGAAGACAGAGGTCAGGAATCTTGGTAAGCACTCCCCAAGGGATTACTCCTGAGGCTGTGCCCCTTCTCCTTTAGACTTTACTCTCCACGCAAGTTTCTGAGTCTCGGCTGGTTCCATTTCCTCAGTTTCCAGCCTAGTCACCATCAGCACCTGACGAGAAGTTGCTACACGGTCCCTGGACCGTCAGCTATAGCAGGGGAGAAATGCAGGTCAGAGCTCCTGGGCATCCTCTTCAAAAGTGCCCACTATATTGGTTCACTTGAATTTCAGCAGTAAGAAAATATTTCATGTAAAGAACACATTAGACATGACTTATACACTCTGTTGCACTTTTCTCTCATCTCAGCAACCTATTTTTATCTCTTCCCGCATCGGCTCAAAGTATAGGTCTCTCAGTAGACAGCAATCTCTGCGAGTGCCTTCTACTGAACTTGTAAACATATGACAGGGATCTAATAGGCAGGTGACCTCACCTCAAACAACCACCAGCTCTCACCGGCAAACCGATGGTAAGGTGACTTGAGATAACAGAAGAATGACCCCCTACATAAGGTCGTTCCTCCAATTCAGGCTTCCTAATCTTTAACTACGGCAGACAATGTTTTGGAATGTCTGGTAACAGCTATCACAGAGTGTATTTTCTAATCTTTGGAATATTACATGTAAATAACTGCATCACTGTTTTCTTGAAAGAACAAGCAGGTCAAGTCCAAGCACTAGATTCGTATTGATCCTGGAGGCCCCAAACCAAATGTGCTTTTGAAAAGCAGCAGAATCCTGAGACCAGATTACATACAGACAGGCCACGTGTGTACTCTCCTAGTTACTGCGTGGTATTTCCTCACCAGCGATGAGACATGTGAGGAGGGATGGCAGACTCAGCCATTTCTACAATAAGTCAACACAATTCACAAGTTAACGGCAGATTGTGTGTGTACATAAAGCCAACCTGAGGTTCAGACATAAGATCCAACCCGAAGGTGGAATTAGCTACTGCATTTATTGACAAAGGAAGACTCATCACCTTGATCTGGAAGATGAAAAAATGTCCTGCCATGTCCAGGATCATCGCCTCCAGTGTCATGTGATACTGCAGAAGCCCTTCTCCTCAGGATGCTATAGGCCAAAGGAGCAGAACACCTACAACACGTAACTAGCCAGCACTTGGGAGTTTACCAAACATTTTTCAATCCACAACCATAGCTGGGTTACTCGGCTTCCCTAGGCCCATTTTTCTCACCTGTAAGATGTGAATGTTAAAATTAAGAATATCTGGTCTCTGTTAAGCTCCTTAAAGGAAAAAAAAAAAAAGCCTCCCACCTTAACACAGAACCTTTCTATGGCAACGTCAAGTCCCTAACCCTGACAGCAATGATGGGGGGATCTAGTGTGGCACCTTGGAGGGTGACTCTGGACCACCTGAACCAGTCTTAAGTCCCAGCTCTGTATTTAGCATATGACTTCTGGCAAGTTCCCTAAATACCTGGTGCATGTCTACCCAAGACCACACGCAGCACAAGGCAGTTCGCAAGTGGTCAGTATTTCTTCCCCAATCTGCTTTTCCCTTTTTCTCACTGACAGTGACAGGACTAAACCCAAGGCCTCCTGCATGCCAGGCAAATGCTCCAACATTGGGCAGTGTCTCCATGACCCTGTCCTTCAATCCAAGGTCACTCATGATCTTAGCTAACTAGAACTTAAAATGCAGGAAACCAAATATACCAGGTAAACATCTACTTCATTTAAATTGTATTAACAAGATTTTAGAACAGCTCATTACGGGTCTCCAGAAGTAAACAATGTTAAACAAGGACATAAGGTAGGGATCCTAAGATGGTACCACGTATGACACAGAGAGAAGGTGGCTGGCTATCTGCAAGCTGGAAAGAGCCTGCACCAGAACTCAACTGTGTCGATACCCTGGTCTTGGATTTTAACCTCTAAAAATGGGAGAAAGCCATTTTCTGCTGTTTTGCCACCTGTCTATGTTGCTTTTTTTTTTTTTTTTCCTTCTTAAAAGCAGCTGTGCTGACTAATACAAGCTACTGGCAGAAATGTTCAGAAGATGGTATACCCTACAGGAGCTCAGTCTCTGAAACACTAGACACTTGAAATTCCTAGTTATATCTCAGCCAATTCTAACCTTCTGGCAACTAGCAGGTAAATGCTAGGATGGACATGTTAGGACAAAGGGGAGGAATGAGTATTCCTGCTTCAGGTAACAGATGCATGCCCCATTACCCTCTGGTGGAAGTCTTCCCCAAGGTCCTTGGAATCTGTCAGCCACTTGCACATTCCCAGCTTGTAATGAAACACTGCTCTCTCACGAAATTCTCAGGATTCTAGCACCAGTGATTACACTATGCATTGAGTCACAAAATCACAATTATTTTCCCACCAAACTTTCCAATAAGCCAACTGAACACCAGATTAAGACTGCCTCGTGCAAGTTTAGGAGCAGAAAACCGAAATCAGAGTCTGAGGGACATATCGAGGAACGACAAAGAGAAGCAGCCCCGCTGTGCAGAGAGAAGCTGGGGCAAAGGGGGCCAGCAGGAGCGACTCAGTCCCATCTTTACTTTTATCTCACAAAGGAAGAGGCTGTTACGGAATCAGTCAATTAGGGGTAATTAGAACATCCAGCACTAGTACACTTGGTGAACAGGAAGCAGCTGACCTGTAGCTTCATCTCTACTAAATGAGTCAGGCAGTGGAGCCGGTGAAAAGCAGGAACTAGGTTCCATACGCTGGGCAACCTGGATCAAACACTCCCACCTCACACTTACCTTTGCAACAAACGTTCACACGGACAGCCATGTTCGAAAGCACCACCTCCCCAAAGCAAAATATTGTACAAATTTCAACAATTAATGATACCAATTCCAAACAATTAAAAAAAATAGCGTATTTCTTGCCACTGGAACCATCTTTTTTCATACTAATGTTTACATGTCCTCTGTATAGATTAAGACTAGCCATATGTCCTACACACATGAACACAGCTTCCAAGCTTTATTGAACACCTATGTGCCGAGCACCTGGACTACCCCCTTAACCCCAGAACCACAGGTCTAACAGTCGAGCTGCAGAGGTCCTGAAATGGCTAGTGTCTCATGGTCCTGTCTCTGCCCAATGCCTTATACTTTTAACCCTACATTAAGACAAGTCAGAATGACTTTGTACATTTTATGTACAACGATGTCATCTATGAATTGTTGTCTAGTAGGAAATGTTTTTTAGGGTTTCTGTGTTAGTCTCTGTAGATATGAAGTGGGAGTGGAATGCACTTCCTCTTGGGATCACCCACTTTAATATTTTGAAAACTAATGTAGCTTATCTTCTTTATGGTTGTAACTGGTGACCACACAGGAGTTCAATATCCAAATAAGATAACATATGTAAGGTAATCTTTGACAAGACTGCCTAGAAAGTGATCGTGTAGGCCTCACCTGTGGCCTACTGGGTGTTTCATCCTTTTTTGAAAGAAGAGTACCTGTCTTGGACCACATATAAAATGCATTAATATAGCTTATGTACATATGCAAGTACTAAAATTTCCTTTGTACGAATTTTCCTTAGAACATTAGAAAAAAACAAGGGCAAAAAAACCCCATAGGAGGCTGCAGATTGGACACACCTATTCTAAATGTCAATCTCCACCTTTAGAGGCCGCACCAACTCAAATACCTATTAAACTCTTTCTTCTTATTCAACAATATTTTTATAGGAAGATGTTTTTAACAAAACCTTCATAATTCTACTTACATTCTTTCTCTGGGAGGGTAGACAAAAATCTAAAAATTTCTATGATTTAAATATTAGAAAGTTTCCTCCTTTCAACTTTTGTCTTGGTATTAAACACAGAATGCTCTGTCCCACCATTTGGGAACACTGCCACCCCAGGGCAAAAGCCATCACATGTTCTTTGGGAGACCAGATCAAATGATGGCTTTGCACAGGAAAAGCAAGTGGTTCATAATCAGATTCTCCAACTTGTTGAGATCGGCCTTAAGACCATCCCACTTGGGTAACACATCCCTTGAGTGTCAAAGACCATTTCACCATACAAATTATCTCTGTTTATAGAGTCCTAGATAAAAAACTGACAAAGGAATTAATCTAGTACAACTGACACTTTGACATGGTCTAGAGGGCAAGGTAGGGTTGTAAGTACACAAACTGTAGTATAGAATTTAATTTTATCTTTATGAAGTATTCTGAAATCAAAGACGATAATATATGCATCAGGCACATTCAACACAAGACTTTTACAATGGTTTACATTTCCTTTTTATTTATTCCTTGAAACTGCCCGTATTGCAGGTTTTTCATGGATGAAATATGGAACTGAGCAGATTCTTTTTTTCTACAAAATTATGGTATAAACTTGCTCAATTTTCTATCTTATTGCTAATAAACCTTGCAGGCGCACAGTTTGTAAAATAAACCCCTTAAGGACTGAATGTGTAGAGCATGCTTCAAGGTACGAGAAATAACTAAAAATGAGCGTATAAACCTACATCTGGAGCGACAGCACTGAATGCTGGCAGACATCACAACACAAGGGAAGATTAATAAAAGGAGATACAGTTCAGTCCTGAAAGGGTTAAACAGAAACCCTAATATATTATTGTTTCTAACCATCCATCCACATTACAGTGCTTGAAAACAAGGTCAAAAGTCTGGCACAGAAAATTACACACATTTGTTCAGTACTCATCAGAAACACAGCTGCTTTAGAAATCAAAGTAAGTTAACTTGGTTAATAATTGAATAGCTCTTTGTCTCAAAAAGAAACCCCCTCCCCTCCTGGATTTTCTGGTTAACATGACTAGTTAGGTTAGTTCTTAAAAAGAGCATTGGGAATTTTCTGAGTGCACAGATGGTACCAGTTTCATTAAAAACAAAGGCAATAGAAGTTACCAATTATGATGGCTAATGGGTCTGTGCAGCAGAGTGACAAGTATTTCAGGAATTAATTCTATATGGGGATGTCTTTAGTCACCACAGTTTAAGAAAGTCAGCAGCAAGTTAAAATATTATGCTAGTGTTCAACTGTGAAATCATTCAAAATATAAAGGGCATTTTACTTTGAAAGCCGTAGCTTGCCTTCCCAATCTATATGGTAAAATTTAATGAAACTCGTAAAAAATGTACTGGGGGTAACAACAGTATTTTGAGAAACTGTGTAGAATCATAACAGAATAAAATACACTTCTACACCAAAAATTTTTCAAAAAATCAGACATACTACGTACTTTAACTGAAGCATTTATCATCCCAAGGGTGTCTTCATAAGGACAGACGACTAGCAATGCTTAGTAAGGCCGTCACTGGGAGAGGGACATCATCAGCTATAACTGGAGGGCAAGGCTCTTACAAGTCCTACACTTTAGGAAAAGGTATTTTTTAAGCAGCTGACAAAAGACCTGCTGAAGAACAGCGAGCCACAGAGACACCAGCTCACTCTTCGGCCGGTGGAGCACATGCCTGAACCAGAACATTCTTGGGCTTTTGTAAAAAAAAAAAGAGTTTAGAGTCTAATATTTCAATTTCTTATTTAAAAAGCAAAAAAAAAAAAAAAAAAAAAAAAAAAAAAAAAAAAAAAAAAAAAAAAAAAAAAAAAGAAAGAAAAAGAAAAAAAAAAAGCCATAAACATTTGTAAAAAGGGGAAGTTAACAAAGCCAATAACTTTAGATTTTGACCTAAAAGCTGAGTAAGAAAGAGTCTGTTCTTCAAAAAGCATCTCATTTGTTATTGGTTAATATGATTTCTTACCTATATACCAAACTGGGAAGTGGAGGAGACTTGTGCCCCACTAAAACTCAAGCAGCACTGAAAACATCTTCACACTCTGGGTGGAAAGCACTGTGTAATGACTACTTCTGTGACTCAACAGAGAGAATAAATACTACTCAAAGTAAGCAAGTCTGCACGTAAGAGCCAGTGAGCAGTTACAAGAAAGAAAGATAAGGCCACAATGATTACTGCCCCTGATCAATGGACAGACCGAAGGTGTGAGGCAGGATTCGGTTACGCAAGAGGGGGGAGCGATGGAACAGATTCCATGAGAAAAGGCTTCTTCACCAGACAGCAAGGCCTGGGCGATTAGAGAAGCTCCCAGTAAGAGAAAACCGCAGGAACTCTGATGTAACCACCTCACGCTCTACAAATGACTTTCCCCTTGAAAACCAAGGAAAAGGCAATATAAAGATGGTAGGAAGAGTATTTACAGTGGCATAGTCTGAGTGAATGACGAAGACAGTAAAGCTAAAAAAAAATTCTCCTAATAAAGAATTCTTAAAAGTCTATTAACGAAACTTCCAAATAGCCCAGGACACCAACAAGACACTGGAAATGCTAGGAAGTTAACAGTTTTGCATTCATAAGGTATTTGTGGCTCCTGTTTTATGGGATAGTAAAAGCTTACCACAATCTAGAGGTAGTTTTTACTCTAAGACAGATGATTGTACACTAGACTGTGTCCTGTTATGTTACATACATGGTTCCTGTAGTAAATGTTGCATAAGGGGTCTGCTGCAATTTCTAAGAAACTAAACAAAGACATAATGACCAAAGTGCAGAGACGAAAGCAAACCCAGTAAGAGGAACAAGCAGGGCTGACAGCGAGCCCCGCACACAATCGAATCTTCAATGAAAGGGAAGGACAGGTTTTTTAAGTCAGAGACATTTGTGGAGACAATACTGGGGAAGAGAAACAAAGGCAGAGAAAAAACCGGAAATATAAGTTATATTTTGCATAAACTTCCAATAATCTGTTCTTAGGATACTACCTTTCAGCTATTCTAGTTGACCATCTAATAAAAGCATCTTATAAGATTACAATTATATTCTGACCTAGGCTGCCAAAAAAAAGTAACAATAATACAACATATTTTGCTGAGATTTTCCTCATTCTACCATTAAGGGCACCATCTACCAACTGGTAGGAAGTATTTTTCATGTTTTTTTTTTTTTTTTTTTTTTTTTTTTTTTTTTTTTTTTTTTTTTTTTTTTTTTTTTGTCATTTGCCAACAAGGTAGAAAATACCTTGCTGAGTGAAATCACTGGGAACATTCCAAGTCCAAAAACCCCCGAAAGTTTAACTTACACATAATACAAGTTATATACAAGATCAGGAGGGAGGGAAACCTGAACAAACCCTGGAACACACAGATGTATTGACGTAATGTATGGGAAAAGGGGAGAGGACACTTCAAATACCAACGTGTTCTGTGCCATTAGCTCATTAATGACTCCATGGCCACATCGAATTCCATGTACATGTTAGAACCTCTTGGATGACCACTATAAATACATTTAAAAAAAAGAAAACACAGAAATAACTGCCACAGTGTCTAAGGAAGGAGACTAATTTAACGTACATTGCATGTGTTGCAGGCAAGGCAGAGGCATTGTCTTTAAAGCTTTTGCACAGACTTCATATAATCTTAAAAAACATATGTAGACACTTACAGGATTTGACTTGCTGAAATCAAAAAACAATTTCAACTCATGAAAAGTCATACGACTTCAGCTTAAAAAAAAAAGTTCCAGCCTTAGACCAGAAGAACCTGGGAGGGAACGACAGTTACAAGCGTGGCCAGGCTTGGAACCTCAAAGTACTTTAGAGCAAAAGCTCAGAGGGGTGGGGAGAACAACCTATTTGGTAACAAGGTGTACTATATACTGTGATATAAAAAAAGGTATGGTGAAAATGTACCTTTTACTAATAAAGCTTATACAAGTTCCTTGGTCCATAAAAACTATGTTAGATTTGTGTCTTCTAGTTTGCTTAACTTTTTTTCCAGCCACGTTATCTATTTCTTGCCCATTTAAACAAAACCAAATACCAACCAACCAAACAATAACAAAAAAAAAAAAACAAAAAAAAAAAACTGCTGAAAAAAGTCAATTTCCAATAGTTTGTAAATTTTGATTTTTTTGTTTCACTGTGGCTTCTGCATTTCAAATCAGCACTTGCAGGTAACAGGTTTTTTGAATAGTATCACTTGGTATGAAAAGTTTTCCCAAGAAACCACAGAAGAGTGTTCATTTTTTTTTCCTTTCCTTTTTTTGACTTTTTTTTTTCCCCCCCAAATGTTAGGCCAGTCTGAGTTCTAGCAGAAAGACGGTGGTTAGGACACCACTGTTGCTGTAGATGATGTGACGCTGGTGGAATTTGTGCTGGCATTCGTGTAACTTCCCTCGCTGTTTGTGTTTGATTCATTAGGGGGCACTTGGCTCGAGTTGGCTCGAAGGATTGCTCCCGCTGCACTGCAGTGGGGCCTTGGCCCTGGTTCTGGTGTGTAGGTAAAGGTAAGGCTGGTGGAATAAATGATTCCATCGTTACGGACCAAAGTTACTGGAACCTGGACTGGCTGCCGGACCCATCTCCAACCTTCTCGGAATGCAGAAATGTCTGGGACAACACACAGCATGCTTTCTCCACATCTGAGGAGGAAAAACAAAATCATTAAAAAGCACTTTAAAATGCAAAATACATTTCAGAAATGAGACTTACAACCAGATTTCATACACCACAATGAATGCCAGGAAGAAACCTTATGTAACCACATATCCCTGCACAACCTCTGAATGACGTAGTAAGTTTTATCTAGTACCTACCTGTACATGGTTTCAGCTTCCACATCCCCAAACCACACTCGTAAATTTGGAGTGAAATTCTGTCCTGTCAATTCAAGCATTGCTACGTCCCCGCCGCCGTTTAACTGCAATTTACAGAAAATTCCCTTGAAACAACTTTGCATTTCTCACTGACGTACAAAAATCAGGTTCTCATTCAACTTTCATGTTGTGACAGTTTGTAGAAGTTTACATTTGTAAAATGTTGCTTTGAAATGACACATTTTCAAAGCTACCTAAAAGTATTTCAAGATAATGTGCAAGACACTAATTTTCTCACATGTTAAGGACTTTTCTGATGTTTTTTTATCATTTTTATCAAGCGATTATAACAAAATCCTCAGATCACAAAATTTAATAAATCAAAATTACTGTGAAATGAAATTATGCTAAATCATACCTAAAGGCAGTTTCAAAAAACTTAAAACCAGGTTGTGACTAAGTGGTCTCACCTGAAGACTTTCTACAACAGGCACAGGGGTGACGGGAGCGAGGACGGGGCCCATCCCCTCGTAAAACGTATACTCTGCTTTATCTGTGCTAATGATTGTCCAGGAAGCGCCGTCATTTATCATCTCCTTATTTGGTTCTTTCGGGCATGGAGTGGCCTTAGGAAGAAAGAATGTTCAGCAACTTTCATACACATGGCAGTGCAAGGGGATGCACCCAATACATCACAGACTATAGTTAACAAGGAGAGACTGTGGCAAGGGCTTTGCGGACTCCCTGGATCATGTGCCTTTGCTGATCTCCAAATAACGGCAAGCAGAGTATCAGTATAGAAACTCTGCAGGTGGCGATTTTTTTTTATTACAACACAAACAAACATTTCAGTGATACAGTAAGTACCTAGTAATAACTTTCAGAATGACCCTAATATGAGGCCACCAACATTAAATTTAATTACTAAGAGACTAGTATCTTAGATGTAAAATAGATCCATAAAATTCTTTAGGGCTCCATAGGACAATCACAGGAGACCCTCAGGGTTAGAGAACAGAGAGAAGCAGCTGCGCTTTTGAGTGGGAGGGAATGCAGATGTCAAGTGGCAAGCCCCAACCCACCTCCAGCAAAGTAAATCTAGATTGGGGGCCCAGCATGCCCACCTGTGTTTGTGACCAATTCTCTGACTGTTCTGCAAGAGGTTTTCTAAGAAACTGTAACTATCCTATCAAATCGTACACCCATCATAGAGATGTCTTCTGAGCTAACACAGCTCACAGGCAGCTTCTGAACTCTGTCATCACTACTACCTTAGGAGACCCGAAGTCTATGTGGACAGAATATGAACCGTCTCAGAAAAATGCTTTCCCTATATAGTTGTCAATGACATCATTTACAGGCCATACAGAACCAAAACTTAAAAATTAGTCTGCTATGTCACTATGGTAAAAGCTCAGAGTTATTAAATTTCGAGTCCTACTTGGAGTTGCCTTGGCTGGACCAAATGGTCCCCATGCTTGCTCTATTTAATGAGTGTGGTAACTTCGGGAGATTCACTGAACTTCCATTTTTAGGAGCTCTCTGTTCCCCAGATGAAGAACCCTGAAACTGGATGTTAACTGTTTCTCGGAGAACACGGCATAGTTCTTAAGTTCTTCCTAAGAGAAGATCACCTGCATGTCTGAGGACCACACGAACTAAGAATTCTCAAATCTGAGACAAACATCTGAATATGGCCTCATATATCTGATATAATTACCAGCTAAGGAAAATTTCAGGTTTCTGTAAACTGCTAATACAGCAGTTCATCTGTTCATGGTGCTGATCCAGTGTACCACCTAGCTACAGCCCCAGTACTAGTGTGTATATTTTAAATTTCACCAATAATTTCAAAACATACCTGAAACTGGATTATTCTTTCTTGAGAAAGGCACAAGTACATTCTTTCTGTATCCTTAAGGTAAAATGCACATTTATGGAGTTGTGACACAGGGTCATCTGCATCCAGCAAGGCCGTCTGCTTATCAACTTTCCTAATTATCTGTATTTAAACAATTAAAAAACAGTCATTCACAATGGAAAGTTTTTATTCTGTATACTGAAAGTATATGCTATTTACTACTATATCACAGTTATTTGCCCTATCACTACATATAAAAATATCTGCAAACAGTAAGGCTAAGAATAAAAACTTTGTATGTCAGAGTGTATGTGTAAGTTGTCACCCTCCTCAACAAAAACAGGGCAGACAGGTACTTGTTTTCTAGACCAGCACTTTTTAATGCATACACAAATTACCTGGAGTTGTTTACAAGACTACTAAGGTTGTGCTAGTCAGAACAGATAATTTACATCCAGTATTTAATTATCTCCACATTCAAAAACTAAAGTCAACTAAAATAGTTTTATACAACAAGAAACAGGCTCAGGGAAATAAGGGAAGTGGCTCAAAATCCCCAAGTTAGCCGGTGACGGACCAAAATATGATCCTGGGGCTGAGTACCCTCCTGGCCCAACCTCTTTCTATGACATTCTACAATACTGTAATCTAGAGAATCCACAAAACACATACAGAAAATGGAAAGGTAAGTACTAGTAAACACATCAGAAGTGATCACTCAATACATATAATGCCAACAAAAAGGCAAGATTTGACAGCAAAGCTGCTCTGACTCTAATTTCCCCTTTGTGCTGCTAATTTCCACCAATATACCAACTTGTATACAAACTGCCTATTTCTCATCTTAAAACCAAGAGAAAGGAAGCCTTTCCTTGAATATGCATCCCTGTTCCTTCCTCTCACTCATTTTGAGAGGTCTCTCGCATGCTATTTCAACTCCTGTGGTCTCTCTAGCCTTTGTCTCAAAGAATGAATTAAAACTGCTTGTCAAAGCCACCAAGGACTTCCAAACAGATGAATCACACAGCATTTCTCCACCCTTGTCTTACTTTCTTGGAAACATCTAACAGTCTCTTCCAGGGAATACTTTCTCTATATGACCGCTAGAGCGCCCAGACCACTGCTCCTCCCTTTATCATCTATACTCTACACTAGAGATGGGCAATTTCCAAACTTGGATCGCCAGCCCTATCCCCTCGCCTGCACTTAACTTGCACACAACCACTTATTCCACATGTCCACTTAGGATGTCTAACATGCATCTTAATAAATCAAAAGCAGAATTATGATTTTCCTCCTAAATCTGAGCCTTTCTCTACTTGGCCAATAAATCGCGCCCACTGCCTTGCCCTCACACTCTTTCTCCACAGAGCAATCAGAACTATCCTCAACACAAACAGGCCATCATTCCCTATTAAAAACCCTCCAGCTAATAAACAGAATAGATGAAGTCCCTATCCCAACCCAGAGGGATCCTACAAGATCCTGATCCTGGCTAACCCGTGGCTTTACTTCCTGCCCTCACTCTCTCCTTCCCTTGTTGGCCCCAGCCACACTGGTTTTCTTAATAACCCTCCCACATTCCTTCCTTGTTTTCTGGTGCATTCATTCTGCCTGCCAAAATGCTCTGACTTCACTCTGGGCCTCTGATCAAACACTATCACCTCAGGAAGACTTCCCTAATTCTCTTTCTCCATCCCATTTTAATTGTCTTCTGATACTTCATGAATCTTTAAAATACATCGTATGGGTATTTCCAAGAACTGGTTTCTATGTACCTACTGAAATGTGAGCTCCGTGGATGAAGAACTCTGTCTCACTCACCTCTGTACCACCAGGCATACAGAAGGTGCTCCCAACCAACTGGAGGATATACGCAAAGCAGAATGTAACTACTTATGGACTCTTCGCAAGGACCCAGTGATGTTCAACCAAATGAATGACAAAGGAACATTCTACACCACACAACGGACACGGTTACTAGTGTGACTCTACTGCACTGATGGTATCTTAGAAGGGACTGTTCACAGTGACAGAAGAGACCGCAGCTGCTCCCGTCCTGGAGCATCTGACAGCCATGATGAGCATGGTGCTAAGTAGATACAGGAGTCTCTTGTTTGTTGGCTCC
The DNA here is from genome assembly GCA_004027205.1 of Ctenodactylus gundi. Lineage (NCBI taxonomy): Eukaryota > Metazoa > Chordata > Mammalia > Rodentia > Ctenodactylidae > Ctenodactylus > Ctenodactylus gundi. The sequence goes on from PVKB01001121.1 coordinate 121,283, forward strand.
ATCTACGCACACTGTTCTGAGAGCCCCCAAGAAAAGGGAATTTTCACTAGGACACTGATCACAATGAAATCTAATCAGGAAGGGACAAAATTTTTCCAGCAAAGCTTTCCCAAGGAATTGACATTTAAAAACAACTTTCAGATGAGGTAGGGTTATCTTCTTTTTCTCCTTTTAAAGTATGTAAAAGTTGGTTGGTGTGATAGCACATGCCTATAATCTCAACTCTCAGGATAGGAGGATCGTAAGACTAGAGCAGCCTGGACTATATAATAAGAAAAACTATGAAAAAATGGTGCAGTTGTTGGAAATTGCATGTAAATACAGTTCAAAGGGTAAAGGAAGTGGTGTAGTGTAGTTAACTACAGCCTACCTACAATTTTGATAAAAGCAGTCTGAATTCCCCAGTCATAGACTTTCTAGAAAGACACATTTTTGAGCATGTCAATGACTGGACTGCAACTTTCTCTAACGCAGTGTCTAATTTTTTACTGCAATTTTTTATAATCAGAATTTTTTATAATCAGTTCAAGCCAGGCAGACTACCTGCACTTTTCATAAGGCTGTAAGTAAACACAGAAACTGAAGACTGAGGCCTGCCTCCTAAGTGGTCCACAAGCAAGCTGTTGTGGGTCAGAGTAGGGGCATAAGCCTTAGAGCTTGTGCTTCTGTAGAACCACCACAGCCAGCATCCTTGGAATAGGGGGACACACAACAAGAACCAAGTAAGCGCTGATCAGTGTTTTTATGTTTGCTTCTACTTTTTATAGTCTTTCTTTTCCACCTTTACACTTCCATTAGTTTATTTCAGTTTCAAGCTTTTACAGATTCATCCTACATTTCATATATTTTATTATTAAACTGAAATAAGATAAACCACGACATAGAAAAATAAAGCAAAAAAATATGTAAGAAACAAATGACACATTTAACTTAGATCACTTTAAGCCAACACTGGCTGTACTAAAATAGTCCCTAAAAGTATAAGACAACATAATGTTTCATCAAAGAGATGAACATGCTTCCAACTACCTGACACCCTCAACTGACCTTGAGTCAAACCTACTCATAAATCCTGGTCAATCTTAATATAAACAAACTGCACTATTTCACAAAAGGAAGATTGGAGGATTTCTGTTTTCATTTTACTAATAAAAGTAATTTTCAAATGGGGCAATCGGGGTAAGAAAAAAGAAGTAATTTTCACAGTTTCAATATTCAGTGAACAAAAAACCCTAAATCTTATGCCACTCTGAAGTGAGAGATGCCAATTTTATTTATTTAATTTAATAAGCATCTTTTTGTTTATAATCTTTATGCTTGTATTTTAAAATATAAACTTCTAGGTTTTGGGAACCTGGGTCTTACAAGAGAACACAATAGGTAGCAGACGTACACACACAAAAACCCCATCCCACATGTGCACAAACAAGAGGAAACGGTCACCAAAATCTGACAGCATATCACCAGGGAATCATGGGAAGGGCACTTGCTACAAATGCGCTAAATGCACTGAAGCATTTCTGAAAAGATAGGGTGCAGTTATCAGCTGCGAGCTGCAGAGACTACGGATATTATCTTTTTGACTGCTATCACTTTCCTGTTTCAAGAATTAATTTTTACTCCACATAGCACTAAAGTAGAAGTGGTACCTTACCAGTCTCGGGAGAGCCATGCCAGTAACTGAACACACGAGTTTGACTGTTTGCCCATAGTGAATGTAACCATCTCGGACTGTGAATTCTTCTCCCTCTGATTCATCATCATCCACTGCAGTGAGCAGTAAAAAAATAAATAAATAAATAAAAGACCAAAGTATCCAAATTATCATCTTTAGCAATTATCTTCCTAGAAAAATGACAAAACTTAATATATCCATGTATCATAGAACTATAACAATTTAACAATGTACATTTTTATACTCACAGAGATGAATATAAAACGCTCCCCACTGCTGCGAACTAGCATGGAAATTGCCTCCTTCTACGTGCAAGTATCTGGTACTGACTGTCTGGGACCGAAGTCGATTGAACAAAGCCACTTTTGTTCCTGAGGCAATACATACTGCAAAGAAAACACAGCACCTATTTATGTGACTAAAGCAGGGACACAAAAGGGACTTCTGCTGGGCAACATATGATTATTCTTTACTATAATTTTACAATTAACAGATTCTGATATTTTAACCTGAGAAAGCAAAAGAGGTCAAGGTAACTCACTCATAATGTCAAGTTAATATTATATGGTATGTATACATATTTACTTAAAAGAAAATGTCTCCCCGGAATATCACTGAATGAAACAATGAACCATACAGCATTGTACACTAGTCTCACTAGGCAAATTTATTTTTGCACGTGGTAACGTATGTCTATACATGCTTGAACGCAAATCCTATAGAACATAAGGGCAGAAAGGAGTCTAGGAGGAGGTTTACCAAAGTTGATGGCAACTGTCTGTGTGTTGTGGTTTTAAAGAATACTAGCATTTATAACTAACTACTTGAAGTAAACAGCTGCCTTTGATGTGAAAAGCATATCCTTGCAAGTTAGGAAAATTATCCTAAGCGCGAAATACATTCTTTGCTATTGAGATAATAATATTCAATACGAATACAACATCAGGTTAAACAAAACTCTGCAATTTGACTTAGAAATACCTCAAACACTAGACGTTAGGTGCCTTATGGTGCATGAGAAACTCAACCACCTGTGAAGTAGCCTTGCCTTTCACCAACAAAAATCTTTTTTAAAAATCTAAGATTCTAGGGCAACCATCAGCAAGACTCTCTCTCTCTTGACTAATTTTATACCAGTTTTTCTGACCATTCTTTTCTGCTAGTCACTGTTCTTGGGTCTCATCAAGGTGTGAGTGGCCCCCATGCAGCAAGTCTGAGTCACACCCCAAACCCAAAAATTACCTTGGTCTGCTGGTATACTGCATGACTCTTGTTAAGGTAGTTCGGCAATAAGTCACCTACCCTTAATGTCCCTCTTAGCACTTTTTCTCTTCGCTGATATCCTTACTTTGTTCTTTGGCTGTTCTTCCCATTTTATTGTATTTCAAAACTGAACCTGGCTCTACATTCAGTCTTTTAATCATATTATAATAGTACTGAGTGAGATCTGTCTTTTCACCTGTAGTGTTTAGCTCTGTTTGTTTCTGGCAACACTAATCTATTTACCGAGAATACATTAAACTATATCAAATGAATAAAATTAGCAAAACCTACTATATGGAAATCTCTAATGGCTGCTCTCCTGAATACATAAGCTGCCCAGGGTGGGGTGTGTGCATAAATCAAAGAATACCCAAGAATAGGTCAGGACATGTAACATATACATGTCAACCTACTGTAATGTCTGAATTTCAATTTAGACTAAAATTTAAACTCTGTATATCTGATACTAAGATACTATTCTTATGATTTTTTTACATGTTTATGTGATCACTGTATTATGATTACATTAAAAGACAAGAGATCTCCACCTTTTAGAGTCACAGATGATATGACATGTGAAATTTGCATGAAACTAATGAGAACAGGGGAAAAGGACTGAAGTGGGGCACAGAACAAGCCGGAACGATACTGGATTGGTTACGATTGCTGTTGAAGTCAGGGCTGAACACAAGAGGTACCACTACGCAGCTGTCCACTTTAGTGTGTTAGATTTTCTATAATATTAGGTAAATGATACCATTAATAAGGACTAAGCAGAATATCACACATCTGTCATAAAAACCCATGAGTTCATAAGGAAGCAAACTAACAAGCGAGCAAACAAAACAAAGTCTAAAGACTCGCTGGTCATTTTCAAAGAACATTATTATTATTACTCCAAGTTAATAAACAATCAAGTATTTATCCTGCATTTTCTCCTACTGCTTACATTTTGAAGCAAATAACTGTATCACAAATTTCTTTGTTTTAAAATAAAAACAAAAAAAGCCTCTAGTTAACAAATACAGTAGTTAGGAATAAGAGAATTAGAAAAATCAGCATTTTGCAACTCTTCGTGACGTAACAAATATAACCACTAGCCGACAGGGTGCCAGAGAAAATGTGCAGACTCGTAGATACACTAATAGCTGAGCTTACTGTATAATCTTAACATGACCAAAAAAAGGGGAGATATCCAGATGTTATATAATTTCTGAGCCAATAAAAAATGACCAGATAATTTAAAAAGCTCTTATGTCTAACCACCAGTTCGTGAAAAATATGAGAAATATGTAATCAGCCAAATCCAGAGTACAGAAATTCATCAGGAAGAAATGTCCTAGTTTCTTCAGATTAAATGACAGAAGGTAATGGTGGGAGAGGGGAAAAAAGAAACTGGTACAGACGAAAATTTGTGGGCCTTGTCAGGATCTAGGTTTAAACACTCCACTGTAAAATGAAATTCAAGAAACTAATTTTAAAAAAGACATTGCTGAGACACTGATAAATCTGCACATGTAATGGACAATAAATGGCATTAAATTATTGCTGTCAACTTTTTAAGGTGTAACGATGTTTCAAAAGTCATGTGTTAGAATTACTACTGCAAAAACTTTAGATGAAAGGACAAGATGGCTGAGATTCACATTAAAAATATTCCATCAGTTAGAAAAGAAAGTCTTGGGGATTTTGGAGATGATGCAACACAAATGAGAACAGCTAATGAAGCTGGGTGGACTGCCACATTGCATTACTTCCTCGCTTCCAAATGAACTCCAAATGAACCTGAACGTTTCTATAATACAAAGTTAAAAGAACAAAATGTGTGGGAACCAAAATTCAGATGATATATACCTTCAGCATTCTTAAAAACAAACAACAACAACAACAACAACAAAAAAAAAAATGCTTTCTTTGTTGATGAGAAAGTCATCTTTCCCAGAACAAACCATGTTAAAATGTTTGTCTAGGTTCTCAGGATGGCTTTTCCCAGACCATCTGATGATTTTCAACGGGATGATTGTGACACTCTGGGTGGCTTGAGTCTTTGTGCAACAGGATCTACCTTGAATACTGTAGGACACTTAAAGTCCACACCGCCCTTCCCTCCCCAGTCATGGTGACAAAGGGGGAAAAAAATTAACCTTATCTGCCCAGCGTAAGGAAACAATCCTGGTTGAGGACCACTTCATTAAACCAGATGCTACCCATTTTCAATTAAAACATAACAAAACAATAAGCAGGGACACAAAAGGTAAGTAAAGAATGAACTTTGCTACTAAAGACACAAATTCATCCACACTAATTCACAGCCAAGCAAGGCTACGGAGGCGCACGTACGGTCGGCATTCTTCAGCGACTGCTTCTTCTTGGAGGGCTTGGAGATGACTTTTATCCGCTTGCTGAGGAACACACCAATGTCGTCGCTGTTACCATAGAACATCTTCACAGACAGCATGAAGTGCTTCCTCTTGTCTGAGTCAGATATGTACAATGTCTTGGCCGTGCAATAGTTCTATGAGGGGAAAGGAAAGTTCAATAGCATCAGAAGCTCACCCGTTACGTGCCTGACACCCAGAACAGTCACGACAGGGTTCGATCAGGATTAAGTAAAACAGTTCCAACGGATAGCTCACAAAACCAAACGTTAACATTACTGAATCTGATCTCTGCAGACAAAGTGAAAAATCTTCCTTATTCAGTCACAGCTCTACAAAATACTAGTGAACTGTACTGGAGGGGTTGAGTTCTTGCAACAGCTGAAACTCTTCCTAAGCCAAAGCTCAAGTCCCAGACTTGTGGAGCAGAAGATGAACTCAGCTGTGGGAAGAAAAGCAAAGATGGCAGGGGTCAGAAAGCTACCATCATGCTTGTTCCAGGTCCTTAGCTGAAAACCTTCAGAAAACTCAGGTTCCAGCTGGTATATGTGGCAGAGCAATACACTGAGAGAAAGAAGCATGGTGTCCTTAATGCTCAGAAAAGAGCTGAGCCAAAGGAAATTTGAAAAAGCCATGTAAAAGACGAGCAGTGTGTCTGTCCCAGGAGCCACACGCCAAAGCCCTTCAGGATGCGAGTGAGGAGGGTCTGCTCTCCCCTGGGACGGCTGTGGGCAGGACGGTGTGTGAAACTGGAGGGCAGGTGGCTGAGGAAGGCTCACCTGGACAGAGCACAGCACAGAAATGCAGAACACAGGGCTGAATTTTTTTCTGATGTCTATAAGCAACCAAGGACAAGTAAATTAATTTTGAACCTCCAGCATTTTGGCTGTAAATACAAAGGACTAAATAATCATTCACAGTTTATAAAACAAACATGAACTTGTGATATATTTTATTCTCTTAAAAAAAAAAAAACCCTCCTTAACACTCTAGAAGGCTGAGAGAACAGGATAGGAAGATCAGGCCCAGCCTGGGCTTGTCTCAAAGTAAAAATTTAAAAGGGGTAGGGAAAGGGGAAGGGATGCAGCTCAGGGCAAGGACACTGGGTTCAATCACTACCCTTCCTCCAATCTTTTAAAAATATACATACACAGCTCCGTATCTGTTTCACAGAATTAACAATGTCTGAGCGATAACATTTAAAGTAAAAATTTCACAGCTAAAAATAATCAGTGACTGTATATAAATAGAAGAAATAAAACTATCAGAGTTCAAGAGAATTAAAAGTTTTGGCAGTGAATCTTCTTAAGACAGCACAAATATTTTTCTTTACCATGCTAGAGTGATCAGACTAAGAAAAACAGAGCAAAACCTAATTACAAAATAGGGACTATAAGAGTGTATTTGCTATTCTTTAAAATTGCTGACTATGCCTAACAGGATAATTCAAACCATATTATCAAAAACAAAACAAAATAAAAACAACAACAACAACAACAACACAAAAAATTTAAATGTACTAGATGCACTACTCAAGAAATCATACCAGTCTACCAGCATGTAAATTCTGGTAATTTAAAACACAGTATAAAAGTATTACAGTACTTGCCAACAAAGGACACTTCATAATATACTAGTTAATTACATAGCACAATTCTAACACGCTTCCTACTCTCTTCAGCCCTGTGAATTAAGGAGAGAACTAAATTATTGACCTCTATTGTCCTCCTTTTCCAGATACGGTAAATGATGAACAAATATGGCACAACTATCCAAAGTATTTTAAAATTAAAGATTAGGCTGAACAGGTGTCTTCAACCAACTTTATGTTGCTTTTTAAAAAGCAGTGCAAATGCCACTTACTTAGGAAATATTATGAGATTTTGTTTTAAAAATTTTACTGATAGGCAGCATTAGTACTAGACAAAGCTTCTGCAACATGTTTACAGTTTTCAACTGCAAAGCTATTTAAGAATCTATAAGTACTACCTTGAATATTCTACGCTCAAGTTTTTATATAATGAAAAGCTTGGTAGAAGTTCTGACAGGCTTTGCTCTGCAAAAGGCAAAGTAAGAGAAAGCCAAGAAAAGCAGTAAGAAAAATACCAACAGTCATATCACTGCTTTCACTCCAGAGCACTCACGAGCTGGCATCTGTGGACTGCTGTATCCATAGGTCCATATTTTTCTTTAAACACTAAGCTCACATGGTCACATCACACCTAAACAATGAAACCACTCTTCTGGGTGATATAAAATGAGGTCTGTGAGAATGCAAAGCAATACACGACAGCAGGCACCAGAAACAAAAATGAAAATGTGTACCTGAATGAAGAGACCCCAGTCTGATGGGAAAGACTAAAAAAGCTACAACCACTTAATTCTGAATTTAAACAATAATAAATATAATCTGTTATCAATAAACAGAAATTACTGAAATCTAGCATCAACAAAATGTATCAATAAATCAATAAGAAAAAAAAAGTAGAGAGCAGACCACAAGGTCTAACCACATAGCTCTTTTTTTGTTTGTTTTTTTAGAAAAAGCAAACCACATACAACTCCTTGGAAAGACAGAACATACATTCTAATCCACAAAAATCAGACCTGACACAAATAACCAAAAAAACTGTTGGGTCACTGACCACTAACTATTCAGATTCCAGAAGAAAAAAAAATGTAATACTGTAAAAATATTTGAATTACAAAACCAAAACAAACTCACTAAACAGACATTTTTTTAAACAGTCAAAACACAAGTGTGCTAATTAGGGAAGTAACTGTTGCATCCCTATCTGGCTGCAATGATATAAAACATACAATTGTGAAAAAAGAATAACAAATTAAATACAGTATTAAATGAAGTCTCAAATCCACAGTAAGTCAAAAGTCATACCAAAAAAGTCATTACACTAAATGTTTGTTATGATACTTAAAATTAACACAAATGCGAATAACGCAAAATCACCCTTACTTATTGGTAATGACCAATCACATGGGTCTTTCAAAAAACTATTGAAAGAAAAGAGTTATTTCCTTACAAGAACGGACGCTAAGCTGGTAGACAAAAATAAACAGGGCCCATCTGACCTTCAGCCGCCCAAGGTTCAACGGATCTTTGCCCACCCAGGTTTATGCTCTATGCTCCAAGGACAGGAATATGTGGCTCTCTCTGCCTGGAAAGTCTTCCGCCGGCTGTCAGATAGTGCTAATTTACATACTTTAAAACAGAATTTATTATTAAAAATTAAATATTAACATTTAAGTTTAGCTTAGAGACTCCGTACTATTATATTAGTGGGTGTTTTAAAAATAGTTAAATGCTCAAGTTCTTTTGTTTTTTAAGGAAATAAGTATTTATTTGATTCAGCCATTGAAATTTTGTAGTTGATCCATTTCATGCTTGAGTTCTTATGCATTCTTCTCTTCTGCCAATTTCTAGGCCTTGAAGAAAAAGTACAATAACAGAAGATTTAGAAATATGTAAGAGGACAGGGAGAGGATCCTCATGCTGAGGCAGCCCCTAAGGGTACACAGCTTAAACACACTGCAAGTAGGATGGGAGGCATAGTAAAGCAGTCAAAGCACTTGCCCAGCAAGCATGAGGTCCTGAGTTCAATTCCCCCAGCACCACATGAACTGAGTGTGGCAAAGCACACCTATAATCCCAGTACTGGAGAGGCTGAGGCAAGAGGTCTGCCTATAGTTCAAGGGCAGGCCTGAGCTACAGTGAGCTCAGGACTAGCCTGGACTACAGAGCAAGACCCTGTCTCTAAATAAAATAAAGTAAAGCAAAATAATGCAATTATGCCACGATGCTAGGAAAGACAGCCAGAAAGTCTACTGGTTAGTTTGTCTGCATTGACTCCTTTTAAGAAAAATAATTACTGGCAGCTGAAACTAGTTTCAGAGAACGATGAAGTTAAGCTGCAACCGCTCTAAGCAGTGACGGCTAGGATCCTTGTCTTCTCACTACTTCTCTGATGTACTCATTCATAGTCCTGTCTTGGTGTGCAGCTTGCAGTCATTAACTCTGAGCCTTTCTCTCTCTCTCTCTCTCTCTCTCTCTCTCTATATATATATATATATAATATATATGATATATATTATATGTAATATATATATATATATATATATATATATATATACACAGAGCCTTAGCTAAGATCTGTAAGGTCAACCATCACTTAAATACATTCTTTCCTTTAGCTCAAGGCGTACAGCTTAGACATCTATATGGTTTTATTGCTCTAGTTTCTTTTAAGATAGACAATCTTTATCCCAAACTGAAAATCTACAGTCAATAAGCCTTACTGAAAATAAGAGTAAAGATAAATAGGATACAGAAGTAAACAGACATGAGGAAGCATGATCATAAAGCTTCTCTGTATTCACTCCCTACAAAATGACCAAAAATGAACTCTCCCGGATCACCATCCTTAACATCACCCACTACTCCTTTCTTTGCTTAGTGCCAAATACAACATGGAAACACTGATATTTGACAAAGATTTACTGAATAAGAGTGGGTGTGTATTTATTTATTTATTTTGGAGACAGGGCCTCCTCTGTAGTCCAGGCTGGCCTTGAACTCACAACAACCCTCTTGTCTCGGTGTTGGGATTACAAGTGTATGCACACCACGACACCCTGAATAAGGAGATGAATAGAATCTTATGCATGATTATAACTATCATATAGTCACCGATGTCTGAACCACTTCCTAGATGAATTCTAAATCAATAATCACTATATTTCAGTACTAAAGGCAAAGACTAATAACACATTTACTGCTTTCTAAATTCACAAAATACAGATAATAAAACTAGCTGATAAATTTTGATACACCAGAAGTGTTGAAGAAAATCCCCCCTACATGTCTGAGCAGAGCTAACTGCGGTTGTTCTTGCCTAAAACAGAGCTCTGCTCCTTACTATTAAATAAACTATCTTAGTAACCCAAATAGTACTTCTAAGGATTTGCCTATTGTCTCTGCTTCTAGTGTAAGATGAAGATTAAGACAGCAGAGTAAAACGTAGTTAAGTGGCATATTTTCATTGATAGTTGGTTACTTTCCTATCACACAGAAGATAAGTGATTAGCCTTCTAAAAGCACTGGCCTCTAGTAGAAACCTTACTTACAGTTTGCTAAAAACACCAGCAAGTGTGAAGCCTCCAGTGTGCCACCATTAGATGTCAACAACATGGGTGTCACGATCATGACTAGTTGAGAAAAGTATTTCTGGTTCTGATTTACATATTTAAGAAATTGTTACTAACAGCCATTTTTTTAAACCAACAAAAATGAATACGGAAACTCCACTCTAGTACCGCAGCATCCCTGTATGAGAAAACAAGTCTTAATTTACCTTTCCTTCCAAGTTCAGCTGCTGCATTTCTTGGTCACTATTTCCTATTCCAATAAATGCACATGGCTGAGACTCCTGTTCAGAACAACCATCGCGTTCCATCTGTTCTTTTTTTTTCTTCCATCCACTGCCCATAAGATACACACAAGGAGGAGGGCAAAAAAACCTGAAGAACAATGGGGAGACAGACCCCAAAACACAAACTAAAGTTAGAGTCAAGACATTTCATCTTCTTGAGCACATAAAAACAAAATCATATGGAAATGCATTGAGTTGGCACCTCATGAAAACGTGTGAAGCCTCTGTAACACAAATAATCATGTGCACAGGACACTTCCACATGGCTCCAGGTATGACACTGAAGCAATCTATTCAGTCGGTTAGACTACATACTTCTTAGAGAATTTCTCTTTAAATTTTTACATAGTTAAAAGGTCTACACTATTACAGTCCAACAGATGAAATGTACCAAATAAGATACACATACCAGAATGTGGAATTACTAATTAAGGCCTATTCAAAACAACAGCCACTAATTAGTGTTGTTATCGTTATGGATATTACATTTAACTTTATTTGGTAATTAACACCGAGTACAGCTTTAGAATACCTCCAATAGGACCTTTCACAATATTATACTAAGGAACTAAAGGGTAAAAGAAGAATGGATCACTTGAGTGTGAGCTCTAGGAGGCCACATTGTGTGTTATGTATCACACACCTGGAACATCTAGTACGTTGGAAATGAGCGAGGATCAGTTTGCTAAAAGAACAATACACTGTATTCTTTCAACTCAGACTATTAGCAAGTTTCTTTCGCTACTTGCCAAAAAACACCCTCACAAATTCTTCCCACCTAGAATGACTTCCTTATAATCTTCTACCAATTAAAAATAAAATGTAAGTATTTCAAAGCCTAGCTCAAGTCCCAACGTTTTCCACAGCACAGACCATAAATCTTTGGTGGGGTGCAATTCAAGCATGCTTAATTACACCTGAAGTTCATGCTACATCCCTCAAAGGGGCCTGAAAACTCGAACTCCTACCGTAGTGGCAGAAGTAATATAAATGGGTAACTGAAATGTACAATAAACAAGCAGATTTATCCTTTGCTCCAAGAAATAAGCTCCTTCCTCTCTTTGCAGAGACAAATGGCACTCATGACAGTTCTGAGTATGGAAAAATGTTTCTTACGTCAATCCTACTGTAAGAAAAACAAGGACAACCAGCCACTAACATGTGGCTCTAGTTGTAAGAAAATAATAGGGAATGGTTGAATGTGTGAACAGATACTCACTCACACTCACCATGGTGAGCTGCGGGGTATGGACCTAGTACCTAGTACCAGGCTCATCCTCCAATTTTTTAACAGATTTCTTAAAGAAAACTTCATATGAAGTTCCTATTTTAGAATCTGGCAACTAATTTATACTTATTAACACTCAGGGCCAATAGTGTGAAGACTAATAGAAAAATTAATTTATGCACATGTCTGCACCTCTACATATGTGCACACAGACACAGCAGCAGGCTAGTTTTCGCTCTTGGGCCTTTGCAGGGTAAATAGCAAGGACCCCTTGCTTGAGTTCCCTTTCAGAACCTACAATAATTCCTGCGAGGTTGACTCAAAATACACAATGGCACCTTTTTAAAAACATAACCAGACTACCACAGAAGCAACTTACATATTACTTAAGAGACCTGAGGTCAGTTTATTTAATATTGAATTGTTTTCCAAATTATTCATTACTTCTTGAATGTGACCGTATATTGGGAATAGTAAAAACAAAGAACCAGACAAAATCACAGAACTTAGGGCTGGAGGAATGGCTCAGCGGTTAAAGCGCTTGAGCAAGTGCTAAGCCAAGCACTAGTACCAGAGTTCGATTCATCAGCACCACATAAGCTGGGCGTGGTGGCGCACGCCTGTAATCCCAGCACTCGGGAGGCTGAGACAGGAGGATTGCCGTGAGTCCAAGGCCAGCCTGGGCTCTGAAGTGAATTCAGGACCAGCCTGGACCACAGAGCGAGACCCTGTCTCAAAAAAAGAAAGAAAGAAAGAAAGAAAGAAAGAAAGAAAGAAAGAAAGAAAGAAAGAAAAGGAAAGGAAAGAAAAGAAAAAAATCACAGAACTTACACTATAGGAAACATAACAATCTGTACTTGTTAACTAGTTACACGTGCTTAGGAGAAAAAGCTAGAGTAGGAACAGAGTACTTGCAATGGGAATGACTACCTATGAATGGCTGGGAAAACATCTTTAAAGAGGTGACTTTATGTCACAATCTAGTCACGTGCCTATCTGGGGGCAGAGCACTTCAGAAGCGGGAAGAGCCTATGCAAAGGCTCAGATGTAGAGCTATGATCAAGAGTAGAGGCACAAGCAGGCTGAAATCTTGGGGCAGGGAGCAGAAAGAGCAGGAGGTTAGTCAGCAGTAACACGCTTGAAGCTCAACGGAGCAAGGAGGGAAGCCTCAGTATTCTCCTAGTTATCTAAACCAAGAGAAAAGACAAGCAGCATTAATGCAGGCATGTTTGCACTGAGGTCATGGATATAAAGGTCACAGCCAAGGTGGTGGGCCCAGCTCCAGGTCACTCCAAGGTTGGAGGAATGCCTGGATTAGCTGGGCTAGTTTTGGAGCTGGTTCAGCTTAAGTCCACACCAGGGATCTTCCTGGCTTCTAATGCTGGAAGTCACTTAATGCTTACATTGGCACCAACGCAAAAATGTAGGCTGGTACACTCTCAGGAGATTGAGAAGACATCAACTTTGGAAACCTGTTCTGTTAGTATTTTATTGAACACTGACATTGAGACTTCTTAGTAAACTGACATCTAGCTATACAATTCCAAGAGCTATGTTTTAGCTGTGCATACTAAATAAAGTAGTCAAATCTTAGAGTTATCTCAAAATGTACTTGTATTTCACATCTGGAAAATACAAAGAGGCTGAACAACAAAAGAAACAGCAGCGCTGGTTTTCTCAGGAGTACTGAGCCACAGAGCATTGCACTAACAGGGTACAAAAGCATACTAGAGGGGAAAAAAATCCTTTATTCGAAACACTGACCAAGGTTTGAACTTAAAAGAACTTTCCAGCCATGTTACTAAGAAAAATGAAGCCTTCTATAGCCTATGAGCTAGCCTTGCTATTTTTATATCAACCCTGTATCTAAAGAACTGTGATATCCAGAACGGTAACTCTAACACAGTCTAAACTTTGAGATTGTTTCTGTAAAGTATGGATGAAATGTTATAATTATCCTAATATTGCCTCCTACTAAAAACTATTAACTGAAAATGTCTTTTCCGTAGACTTCCATAGTAATACCGTAAGAAAAGACAAATATATATACAAAAAAGGAAACCCAGCCAAAGGAAATTAAAGGGAATGGGGACAAACACAAAAGGTCACAAAACTGGAGAAAATTTAAAACATGTAGCTCTGTAATGGCTTGTCAAACTGATCTTTTTTGTAAATTTGAACAGTTAGTGAATACACATGAAACAGCCAAAGGTTTGATTAGTAAGAGATTAATTTAGAGTTTAACTACTGCTAGAAAAAAACTGTGAAACACTGTCTCCTTTATTTTTTCAGGTTTCCCAGTAGCTCTCAAAAGTTACAAGCAATCCACTTCTCTGCCACTTGGGGGCGGCATACCCGCATTTTATTCATTTCATTAGTCAAGCCATCAGTATTTATTTTCAGAGTATGATTTAACATCTTTTTCCTCAAATCCAAAAGAAATCTGGAAAACACATTTTGTATTCAAAGGAGGCTTTTTACACACCCCAAATCCATAAAATAAGCAGTTAGACAAAATCCAAGCCCACATTATTTACATTATCTGACTACCTTTGTCAAATCATTCCAGATTATTTAATTCAAAAGGACTGTATCTGGGAGCACTGTGCACACCAGTTACTCCAATTAACACAAATCTTAACACATCATCAGAATCACAGTGTGTCTAAACGGATTTGTTAACTGTCTCAAGAATACTACTATTATTATTGCTTAATTACCTTGAGACAAAGCTGGATGTTAGTATGCCAAATGGGATAATCCTCTAGCGACAACAATCTTTTAAGAGGTTTTTTTTTTTTTAAAATCTGGGCAGATCATCTTTAATGAAAACTTAAAACTAACCACTATTATAAATAGAATAATGGATGTGCTATGCAAATAAGGATTTGCCATTAGGCACAAGGGTTAGAATCAAGAACTAAATGTTTTTAGCAATTTACCAAAGTTATTTTATATTCTAAAGAGATATGGCCAAAAGGACTGTGGTCATGTGCCCAGGTAACCTCATGCTTCAGCTCCCTTAGGAAGGCCTGAATGGGACCAGCCAGCTTTTCTCTCTCCACTGTGCCCGCCCCATGGGGACCTGACGGATCTCTTCAGCACAGAGCTGGCTAGCAGTCGCAGTCCCTTACTACCAGCCCTGCTCAAAATTTAAGTAAATCCCATGGGTTTTCCTCTTTGTCACAAAGTAATGCATGCATGCTTTGAAAATTCTGACAATATATATTCAACATTTTCTCCCACAGATCTGGGAGGTCAAATGCATAGATTATTCAAGTGTTTGAATGGGGCTCTGGACTAGCTAGGCCATGCACAAATACCAGAAAGAAAATTAAAAATAAAAGCCTACTGCAATAAAAAAAATAAAGGCTATACTGATGAACATGATAAGCCACAGAACTCTATATTCATGTATTTTTAACTATGATTAACAAACAGGAATCTTATTTTTGTATTTTGGCATTTTTCAAACAGGTCTTCTCCTTTTATTACTTCACTGAACCCAAGTTATCCATAGTGTGTGTGCCCGCGCGCTCTGGAGGCTGAACTCAGGGGCCTTCTCATTGAGCTGCATGCCCAATCCATTCATTTTTTGAGACAGGGTCTCACCAAGGCACTGAACAACAACCCAGCCTGAACTGAACTTGCAATCCTCTGGCATCAGCCTCCCAGAGTGCTGGGATTACAGGCCCCACCTGTGTCCGTTTATCATGCCAACTTGATAAAACTAGGACCCACACCTCCGCTGGTATTGGGATTTATTAACCACCCTAGACTGGGGCTTAAGAACTTGTCGGGATTAGAGTGTGAGTCATTTGTGGGCTGGCCAATGAGAGAGGAGCGCCCTCCCAGATGTGGGAGGGCCAACTGGAACTCGAAAGATGTAAAAAAGAGGAAGAGGGACAACTGCCCGGGCTCTTCCTCTGGGAAAGCTCTCTGGCGATTGTCTACAGACGCAGCAAATCGTCAGCACAAATTCGTTCCTGTCTCGACTTGTCGCTGCCCTTCAGTCGCCGTTAATCTTCAGTTGCTGATCTTCATCTGAGATCTACTGTTTGGCTGAGCAGCCATCTTGGACCACCTCTATCACTGGATTTGTAAGCCTTTCTAATCGCCCCTTCGTGCTAAGACCTATAAATTCTGTCTTTTGAACCCAAACTAATACACCACCACATATGACTATCCATCCATAATATTAAAGGGTACAGTATATTACTAATTATTGTTTTACACAGCACCTGGCACCTAACTGGCGCTCACAAGTACAAAAATAAATTAGTTAAAATAGATTAGTTAAAAATGTACTTTCAAACTACAGAAAATGAAAAGAAGCATCATCCAACTAATAAACCCGTGCCTATTCATAATCCATTTAGACTCAGTCAAGTCTCACCTAAAGAGTAAATGGGATGAACCTAAGATAATCAAGTTCATAAGGCTGGGTTTTTTAGGTATCTTTCCTTCCTCTCAAGCCCTGCTCTAGCTAGCCAATAGCAGTAGGCTATACAATTTCCAGTTCTTTGGACAAAGAATCCAAATGATGGTGCATCCCTCAAGTATTTAAATAAATAAAAGTAAACAAATTGATATAGATTTGTAATTTTTAAAAATATACAAAAATAAGAAATTTGGAATTAAGTCTGACTGAGTAGTTCCAAACCTGACTCCAAAGATTCTAATGTGAACCTGATTGTGTTTAGAATCTCTGATCTTTAGTTCCCTCATCCAAAGAAAGGGGATTATAACATGCTTACTTTACAAGATTATTCTAAGAATCACATTTTTAAATATTGGTAAATCATTTCTCTGGCTCATAATCAGAGCTGACAGATTTCCTGTTTTAGATTCCTTATGAGGGGTTCTGAACACAGCTCAACGGTAGAGCATTTGCCTAGCAGGCAGAGGTCCTGGGTTCCATTCTCAGCACCAAAAAAATCAAAACCATCGCACTCCTTATGAGCGGCTCACCTGACATTTTAGATCCTTCTCTAGAGATGAGAGCGTTGCCTTCGGTTTTGCTCAGAAAACAAATGATCTGCTAGGTAGACATGCTGCATCTCATTATTCAAAAAAAAAAAAAAAACCTGAATTTCCAGTGTCAACTTTATGAAAAAGAGTGGTTACCTTTAACTTGGTTTGCTAAGCCCTCGACTGTAAAAACCAACCTCTCCTATAATTAACACTAAATCAGTCACTGAGGTGCATTAGTAAAGTAAAATAATCAGAAATTTAGTAAATCTGAGTAACAGAGAAGTAAGAATACTTGAAAAAAAAAACCCATTGCATTTTAAACAGTTTCTACCTGTTTATACCTTTTGGGGACAAAAATTATCAACTAAATAGTTTTACCTTTTCTCAGTTCATTCAGATTTAGAGGATTTCCAGAAAGAGACTTGCTAATTTTCTCCTAGTATGTAAACTAATTTCATTATATACTTAATGTCCCTACTTTTATGCATATGCTGGAAGTTTCTTTTATGTTAAAATCTAAGATTCCACTCATTCCTTTTAAGCAAACCTAAAAACTGCATTTTCATTCCTTCTCCCATTTTAGTGTGTAGTCAAGAGAAAAATCTGTGATCTTTTCCCGGTGTTAGCTTTCCTTATCCATGAAATGCCTAATTAAAAATAACCATGCTGGCTGGACGTGATGGAGCACACCTGTAATGCCAGCACACTGGAAGGCTGAGGATTGCAACCTGGAGCCCATCCTGGCCAACTTAAAAAGACGTTTCGAAACTGAAAGTCAAAAATGGACTGGAGAGGAAGTTCAGTACAATCAACCAAACAAGCTAGCTAGCTGGGGGTGTATCCCAGTGTGAAGGCTCTGGGTTCAATCTCCAGCACAAAAAGAAAAAAACTGCATTGCCATGCTATCTGCACGCCAAAGATTCAAGGGATTATTGGCAAAAAAAATTCGAGGAACCAAGAGAAAAAAATAACGGTGTAGTACAATGGTAGATCATGTAGTTAGCAGGCACTATAGTACCATAAAAAAGATTACTTTAGGATCAGGACATAGCTCAGCTCTGGGGTTAGTCCTCAGTACAACCACAAAACAAAACAAACAATAATTTAAAAACAGCAAAAGTCCACAACTGTATATGTGCACCCACAACTGTTGAGACTTTTAAGATATCATGAGAAATACTTAATGTAAAGATCATTCTGACAGGAGCTATAATTCTGGCAAAGTAGCTTTACAGACTAATCGCTGTAGAGTCATATTCAGGTGGTGTAAAAACACTTGTTTTTTTTTTTTAAACAGAATCTGACTGTGTTGCTCTGGCTGTCTCTTGACCTGAGCTAAGGGATCCACCTGTTTCAGCATCTTGAACACTCCACCTCGTGAGGAGCTGCAGTTTCCTCAACCAGAACAGAGATGGGGTCCAGAGAAGGAGAGGCGGAAGATCTTTACTTTGCTGTGGCTCCATAGTACAATTCAAATTGAGCTCAAGACCATTTTAGGACTGGGGTTCGTTTTTTAGAAAAGAGAAATACTTTGAGGTTTCCATTTATTTAAGTATTTCTCTCGATATCCACACGCAGCACCTTCCTTACAAACCTCAGGATGCCCTAACACAGACAACCAAGATCACCAACAGGTGCAAATGTTCCCAATAGAGAGGTCACTTTATAAATGAAATACATATCTTTCAAAATTCTGGGAAACAGCCCTAAAGAAATGTCATGGATTGTTTTATTTGTCAAATCAGGATTTAGCTAGAGAAAATCTTTATTAAAATTTCCTAGATTATGTCAAAAGTAACTGCTTCTCTCTTTTAAAGAGACAAATCCCCCTCTTTTTCTTCACTTTGAACCAAGCAAATTTAACCAGGGAGCAGAAACCAGTATCTTCACACATAATTCTATCATTTGCAAATTCAAGTTAGAATTACAGGATGTCCCCAAAGATACCTCAATACAATATGAAATAGGAGTTTGTTACTTTTTCCTAAATATAGTGACTTTTGGGAAACCCTGCACTACTACCCACCGTAATACACACAGTAATCTTACCTTTTTTCATTTCCATATGACTTTTGTGCAACTTTTGCATGAAGAATAAGTACTGTTTGATCTCCTCGCTCTTTTAAATAATTTCGCATAGCTTCCCTAAAATCAAATATAATTATTACTATTACAGGGATGACATTTTTCATAAAATCTTTTTCTTTGCTATACTCTATAATGGAAGAAATACTTATGCATATTTTTATATTTTTAAAACAAGCAAACCTGAAGACAAAACAAGTTCAGAATTAAGCTTAAAGTACAATATACAATGGAACAACAAATACAGCTTATCTTCAGCTCTACATCTTGTTCTTTAGAAACTTCCTCATTCTTTAGAATTTATCTTGTGAATCAAACCACAATTACAACTTCTAACATAACATAAATTAATATTACATGCTAATATAGCTTTAACTTATTTATAACTTAATCTTGTTCCTCTCCCTTCACATTACCCCAGCTATTAGAGGCAGGGTTTCTAACTGAATACGAAAGCCTTAACATTAAGTCATCCAAATTTGTTATCACATGACCCTAGAATAAGAGTCCTACATGATAGCTAAGAAATCATCTGAAGGATGCTACTAAATTCACACAATAAAGCCTGATCGAAATAAAAAGATTACATTATGAAAACGACACTATTAAGACTTATGTACCAACTCCAACTACCCATTAAGCAAAAATTCTCTAAAAACATGTAACATTTTAAATATACTTATTTTTCCAATTACTGGACCAAGCAGCATTTTAAAGATAGCAAGCTCTACACCAGCTACAATTTTGAGTCAGCAGAATCTCAGTCCTTGAAATGTTTTTCCATACCATAAAATTAAAGCCAAGATACTTCAAAAATAATCAAGAAATGCCTTTATTAAATTGAAGTGCTGTTCTATTTATAAAGACAAAGGTAAAATAAGGGAATATCTATACAATAGCATAAAGCAATTAAATGTGAAAAATTCTAGATTTTATAGCATTTAACACACTCAGTGGCCTGGGGCAAGTGACTAAATTTTGATGTTTCCAGATTTGGAAACTGGAAATACCACCAGCACCCATCAGAATGGCCTGAGGTACCGACTAAGTGAGATGAGTCCAAGGGCAGTGTTTAGATCTACTAACTGAGGAACATGCTAGCTTCAAGGCATGGCCATACCAGGACAGATAACAGCTTAAGACTAACCTCGGCCACTAGAAAGGAACTCAAGGTACAAAGTGATTGAAATTCAAAAATGAATTTATGATACTGAAATATAGTGATCCAAACAGAAGTTTATACAAGAAGCATCAGAACAAGGCAATGTCCATGGAGGAGGTGGGTGGGAGCAGAGGACTACTGCTGGAAGTTTCTCAGAGGAGCTGAGCTCTGAGGAGGAGGAGTGCACAGGAATGGTAGGACAGAAGGAGGCTTCAGAAACTTTGAGCAGCATGGGTAGGCAGGTGACCCTACCCAGTGAGCCCAGAGGTTCCAGCTGAGGAGCCAGGCGGTCCCAACAATAAAACCACAGCCGATAAGTATCCTAAGTATCTACTATATGCCAGGCCTGAACTTCAAACACAATATTTCATTTAATCCAAAAAACACTCTCAATGCAATTTTGACTGCTTTACCCAAAGTTTTGCAAGGAATAAATGCTAAGAGAGCTAGGGTGGTGCCTACCACTGCCAAGATGGGAAGCCAACTTGTGAGAGACCTTCACGATTGGACATTTGTAAAATAGTTACCAAGTTTGTAAGTTTAAGTCAAATAGCACTGTACATGAGATGATAGCAGGAGTAATAAAATTTTGAGAGAACTGAGAAAAACTTAAAACATATAAAAGACAAAGTAAAAAGGAAAAGAAATCCATCTTTTTGTGAACTGGGACAAGATCATTCAGTTTTCTCTCGATCCATCACAGAAAACCATGCTGTGGGACTTGGATTTTCAATCGAACTGAAAGACAATGAGTGCTCTTGAGCATTTTTTTTTAAGCACATAATTAATTTCCTTTTTAGTTAGGTAATTCTAGAGAAAGGCCTAGGAGACAGAATAAACTTGTAAAATAGCTGTTACACTAATAGCTGCTACACTAACAAGATAAAAGAGAATACAAGAAAAACCGAACTCTTCTATATATTTGGTTTTGGGAGAACTAGATGTATATTAATAGATTCTGCTTACAGATGTCAGCTCTGAAGTGTCCCTGACACCAGCACACTGGGACATTCAGTAGGTTGTTGGAAATAGCCATCTCTAGTTCAAGAGGGGGGCCTGGCCTGCAAAAGCAGGTTCACTGGTGGCAGACAAGGCCTTGAGAGAGTGAGGTATCTTAGAAGGAATATGTAGCAGCAAGAGAGAATCAAGAATCTGTGTGAAAGGAAATGCAGAAATTGTCACAATTTGGGCTTGCCCAGAATGTATGGGGCCCTGGGTTCCACCTCCAGCACTGCAAAGAAAGGTAGAAGAGAGAAAAAATGAGGAAGGAAGGGAAAGCAATCAAGAGACATACATAAAGAAGAACTAGTAACAGACAGAAACTTTGAGCAGCCAAGTGGGCAAAACCAAACCAGTGTCCAAAATTAAGGTCACAACCTTGCAACAAAAAGTCAAACAGATGCCAGCTGGCAAAGGGAATGAGATGAAATCTGAAATTGTAACATGGCAAGCTGGTATACAGATGTCAAATGGGGGGGGGGGGACGACAAGGAATAAATATCTGGAAGCACTCACTCTCCCAGCACTCTGGGATGCCGAGGCAGAAAGACAGCCAAATTCAAGCCTTGCCAGAGCGTAATTAGTGAGAACTTTTCTCATAATAAAAAAATATGGGCTGTGGATGTAACTTAGTGTGATGGTCCTGGGTTTCAGGCTCAGCAGGGGTGGTGGTGTTGGTGGGGTGGTGTGTGAGTGTGTGTGTGTATAGAACGAGGGGGGGGCACACTGCACAGGCGATAACACAATAAAGACCCAAACCCATGGAGAATGGAAAAGACATCTTTTTAGTGGCACTGACAATGGACAGGTAACATGACTGTAGACTCATATTAAAGCCAAGTCCCCAATCCAGTGTTGCTGACAGACAAGCATCCTTAGGTGCCTCAGAAAGACTGGGCCTCCAGGTCAGAGGAGTGGCAAGCAAAGCTCCACTTCCTATCACCTGTCAGCACACTCCTATTAGGTTCTAATGCCACTGCTGTTCTGACAGGAGGTGGGGCTTTGCTTCTAGCTCATCAAAACAAACCAAAACAAAAAACTTTTCTCAAAGCCATCTTCCAGCAACCTTTTGTATAACAAGCACCACTTCCCCTTAGAAGAGAGATCTTTCACTAAACTGATCATTGGTGTCAAAAAGATGGGGACTACTCTATTCCAGAGAATGCTGGAATGCAAAAATAATGGTTCAATTCTAACATTCTAAAGAAGGCAAGCAAGCTCTCCAACCTGCTGGCTACTGCAGAATGACAACCATAAGAGGTGTAAGATGCTGAGTCAGGTGACTGACCAGGGAGTTCAAAGTGCATAAAAAAGTAAAACAAAAAGGAAGCCAAGCTGGACAAATCTGGCAGAGTCCCTGGCATAAAAACTAAGGCTGTTTTAAGTTTTATAATTGAAAGGAAAAAAAAAAAAGTCCTCAAGCTATAAATGTACTTCTTTAAATTCTACTCACATTTATAGCCTCTATTACATTCTGCAGTAATTATTACTTGATTGTATTTTTATCAGGTTTCATGTTTATTTATCTTGCCAAACAGACTATAAATCTTTGAGGACAAGATCTACATAATACCTGAGGCAGTCAAATAAATCCTTTCTACAAAAAAAAATAGTCATTAAAAGAGCTCAAACTAAGCAGTCATTCTGCAACAGTGCTGTTCTGATCACATGCTAACATAAACCAACAACCTTAAGAGTGATATGCTATTGCACATATTTTAGAAATGGACAGAGGTTAAATATCTTTCCTAAGACAATATGGAAGAGCCAAGATTCAGTCTGGCTCTTTAGGACAAAATTGTACCACCAAAAGTTTTGTCATGGTTAAGAGCACAGCTTTGGCATGAAAGAGAATGGGATCTGAAGCTTAACTTGTTAGTAAATCCCAAGGTTTTTTTCCCCCTGTAAAATAAACTGCAATTATGGAAAAAAATTAAATGTTAGCCTCATATGCACTGCCATATAGCAAAGGGTCAGCAGACTCCAGCTCTTGCCCTGTAGCATAGGCCTACACTCCCTGCACACTTAAAACACTGAATCCAGCCTGGGTGACTTGGTGACTTAGTGATACCCTGTCTCAAAATCAAACTAAAACTGTCTGGGGAGGTACCTCAGTGTGAAGACCCTGGATTTAATTCCTAAAACCATGAAAGCAAAAACAGAACAGAACAAAACAAAACAGTACTTCAATATCTGCATAGGGTGTAGGAATAGGAGGAATGTGGACTTTGATGAAGCTTTAGAACACCCCTGAAAAGGACCTGCGGGTGAAAGATCAGGCATCTTCTCCAACCTTCAAGCTGCAAAGCTCATGTTCTGAAGCACAGTGGGTGAGCAGCACACTACCCACCTGCTCAGAAGGCTACTGAAAGCCTCCTGTGGCCCAGGCACCAGTATTGTGCTAGTGCCCAGCCCTGGAAGTAACTGAGCCTTTGAAATTACCTCCAGGTGTTTATAATGAACGCAGGTTGACAGCTCTGGATTTCCTTGTCTTTCTGTCATATTTAGAATACAAATTCCGAACAAAATAACTAGAGCCTTAAAAGTAATAACTAGCATGAGCTGTTGGTGACACAAATTTGCCACATAGCTTCCTTCAGTAAGAAATTATTAATGGAATACTAAACATTAAAAATTGTGTTCTCTGGCAATTAAAGCTTGGTACCTGCAGGAGCCACTGAAAGAAGATGGTATACTCTACAATAAAGACAAATACATAGCCCATTGAACGATAGCCTATATATTTTTCATCTAAACAGAGTGGAGCTTCTATCTTAGCACTGTTAGCATTCTGGCAAGATAATTCTTTATGATGGGCACCTACCCAATTCAGTATAGGATGTTGGGG
Source organism: Ctenodactylus gundi (assembly GCA_004027205.1). Classification (NCBI taxonomy): domain Eukaryota; kingdom Metazoa; phylum Chordata; class Mammalia; order Rodentia; family Ctenodactylidae; genus Ctenodactylus; species Ctenodactylus gundi. Next base: position 145,342 of record PVKB01001121.1, read on the forward strand.
AGAATCTCTACTTTCTACCCAGTAGCTTCGACTCTTCCTTGAATTGCAACAATCATAATGTCTCTTGTTATTGCCAATGTTGGGGCAGTGAGTACAGCAGGGTGGTGTCCTGTGAGGATGGTTAGATGCCACAATCATCTTATATTTTTACGGAAAAATGGGATAAAATTCACGAGTGAACTAGTGTTAAGGAAGGTGACAAAGAACCCTTACAAGGGTGAAGAAGGTGCCATCTGTATGCCCCCTTGTCCTACAGCTGCACACTCTGTGGATTCTGAGTATTACCATTAACTGAGGTCTAGAAATACTAGCTGACATTTTTATTTTCTCATGTGGACTGGTGGGTGAGGCCATGTTAAAGAATCTCAACAAAGATATAGTAAGATACAGAAATAAAGAGCTTTTGGCAAATGTACCAAGAAAGGGCTCTGCGGGATTCAGAAAAGAGGCATCAAGATTTGGCCACTACGGCCCATTCTAGCAGTGGGAAGCTGAGCTTAAGAGTGGTGATTTGAGTGGTGAAGTCAGTCAGATGCAGAAGATTAAATATGTTAAATATCACATGAATTCTCTGATTGGGGAAACCCAGAATACAGGCATTCTATAGAACCAAATGGGAGTTAGCAAGGGAGGGGGAGGATGTGAAAGGGCCCAAAACAGGAAGGGTCTGTAAAGCTGATGGGATATATATGTGCACAAAATACTCAATTTCATTATAAACATTATGTACTGCATATATATTAATAAAATGGTGGGAAAATTTTTGAAGAAAACATCTGATAAAAAAATACTACTAGCTGTCTTAAGAGAAGGACCACATAAACATGATGCTTACAGCACTTTATTGCCACAAATGCTGGGCTCATTATGTCTTTAATCTGTGATTTATAAATCAAGCCTTATCATAGGTATGAATGTATAAGAAAAACAAGAGCACACGAAAGGTTCACTACTACCTTCAGGGTCAATTATCTATGGGAAGCATGAAAACCACTTACACTCTAAAGATAAAAGGACAATACTATATTAGTTAAATTTAAATCAATTAAGCATACGACACGGCTGACATTCAATGTTTTCTGTAAATCTCTCTTTTCACAACTGCACTCCAGAGAGCTCAGATTTCAGAAATCTCAGCTAACCTTCACATTTCCACTTCAGAACTGTTCCAAAAGGCATGAAGATTTTCACACACACACACACCAGTTGCCTCTTGTTCCTTCCTCAAAAAAAATCTTCAAAGCATTACCTCATTTCATCAGGTTATTACGTGGCAGTCTTTATCTTTACATTCTCAGAAACTGCTTCTCAAATTGAGCTTTTCAACAGTTATGGCCTACCATAGAGCGCGCACCAAAGAAGTCTGACTGAAACTAGATAAAATAAAGTAAAACCAATTCTTGCGATGTAGGACTTACCTGAACACAATGGAATCCCCAAACTAACACACATATACATACACAACCCATGCTAAGTCGACAACATATATGGAGGCTATTTCTTAATCTCTGTCTTAGGGTTTGTATGGATTCAGCCTGGCATGATACAATCATCCTGAGTGAGCCTGAGTGACCTTGCAGGATTCTCTAGCAAGCTATAAATAGACTATTTCAAAAGACTAAATATATATCTTACAAAATGTGTATTTTCTAAAAGTACACTCACATTTATGCTAAGCAGTATACAGTGTTAACTATTAATTTTTTGTATTTTAAATTTTATGTAAGATAAAATTGTGATTTTTCTAAATAATGGATTGCTTTTTCAATATAGTTTAACTTGGAAAACAGACAGGGAGGGTTTTTTGGGTTTTTTTTTTGTTTGTTTTTTGTTTTTTTTTTGGAGAGCCTTGCTGTGTAGTCCAGGTGGATCCTGAACTCAGTATGCAGCCCATGCAGGGAAATTCTCTTGCCCTGGCCTCTGAGGGAGTGCTGGGATTATAGGTGTGAACCACTAAGCACAGGTATTACATGGTACTGGGGGAATTGAACTCAGGGCCTCAAGCTTCCTAGGCAAGTGCTATCATCATTGAGCTACTCCTCCAGCATATTGTAATTTTTTAAACAAAAGAAAAAGCAGTGAATTAAACATCACATATTCCAATGGGGAAAGATAGAGAAAGAAAGAGACAGAGAAAGAAAAAGTGAGAGGACTCTTGAATAATGTCCCAATTTTCAAGTTTGTGCTTAAGAAAACAAATTTTTGTTACAGGAGCTAAGAATGTAATTCAGTGGTACAGCGCTTGCCTGACATGCTCAAGGCCCTGGGTTCAATCCCTGGTACCAAAACAGAAAAAAGAAAAAAAAAACAATTTTTTTTTCTTTTACAGAAGCTGGGTGTGGTGGTATATATCTATAATCCTATTATTATGAGCTTGAGGCAAGAGGATCTCAAATTCATCCTGGACAACTTAGTATGATCCTGTCTGAAAACACAAAAAGGACTGGACTGGGCAGGTAGCTCACTGGTTCCAAATCTAGTAACAGACATGCACTTTCATTTGCTGCTACTTGAAGTACTTCTGCTAAAATTGCTTTATATAACCTTTGGTAATAAAAAACATAACTGTGATTTAAAAAATAAGCTTAAATTCTCAGAAATGCTAGTTTCTTTTAAAGTATAAAAACGGCTAAAGTCTTAAACAGCTTTGTTAAGATTTAATTATATACAATAAAATGCACTTAATTTTAAAAAGTACAACGTGGTTAGCTTTCATTCACGTGTACACACCATCCCTATAATCAAGACAAAGATAACCACAATTCCCAAGTCTGCTTCTTTGCAATCACTCCCACCTCTCCCCATTCCAGAAAACCACTGACCTGCTTTCTGTCATATAGATTAGTTTGCAATCTCTGGAACCTTATAATAACAAGATCACACAGCATACACTTGTTTCCTGACTTCCTCAGAAAATTACACATAATTATTCTGACATTTATTCATGTTGCTGCTTATATTAAGAATTCACTCCCTTTTCTTCCTGTGGAACAGAAATTTATTGTACAATACACTGCACTTCGTTGATTCACTAACTTACTGCTTGCTATATGCGGTATGCCCAGATGGTCATTAAACAACAAAAGCTAACATTAATATTTGTGTCCCAGCATCTGTGGTCATGTTTCCAGTTTTCTTGACTAAATAAATACACAGGAATGGTTATGCTATATCACAGGAATTCATCAAACTTTTTAAGAAAAGTCAAATATTTTCCCAAAATTAATGCATTGCTTTGTATACATACACACTACCAGTAAACAAAAGCACTAGTTGTTCCATACAGTATGATCAATGCTTTTAAATTTTAGACGTAACGGTGGCATGACATTGGAATAGACTGAAGGTGTCCCTGCAAAACTTTTATACTGAAATCAAATCCATAGTGTTGTACTTGGAGGTAGGGCACTGAGGAGGAGATCAGGTCATGCAGGGAGTCTTTGCAAGTGAGATTAGTGCCTTAGTCCCTTCTGCCCAAGAGGATACCGAAAGAACTTGGTTATCTACCAACCAGAAAATAGCCCAGCCACATATTAAATCTGCTGGTGCCTTGATCTTGGATTTCCCAGCCCCTAACTAGGAGAAATGAATTTGTGGCTTATAGCCAACTTATAGTAAATTGGTATAGCAGTCCTAATGGACTAAGCCATTCACTGTGGTTTTAACGCATACTTTAGTGGTTATTTGCCATATGCATACATTAAGGAATTATATGTTCATAAACCAGGCGTGGTGATGTACGCCTGTAATCCCAGTACTCAGGAGGCACAGGCAGGGGTACTTCCTTGAGTCCAAGGCCAGACTGGGCTCCACAGTAAGTTCAGGACCAGCCTGGGCTACAGAGTGAGACCCTGTCTCAAAAAAAAAAAAAAAAAAAAGAATTACATATTCAAATCATTTTCTTCTTTTAAAAGTAGACTGTTTCCTAATCGCTGACATTTGGGAAATCTTTTCATTATCTGGTTACAAACTATTTTTTAATTTTCATGAATAAAATTTATCAGCTTCTTCCACAGACTGTAGTTTTGATGTTAATAAATCTTTGCTTCATCAAAGATCACATATTTTTACCTATGTTTTCTTACAAAGTTTTAAAATTACAAGTTTTACAGTTAGATCTATGTTGATTTAACTTTTCTATATGGTGCTGTATGTGTGTGTGTGTGTGGGGGGGGAGATCTGCAGTACACAAGTAACTCATTCTTCATGATCTACCTAAAGTGCCTTCATACCTCGATAAGAAACAAAAGGCCATATAGCTGAAGAACTTTTTCTGGCTACTATTTTGATATCACGATCCACACATCTAATTTTACGTCAATACTACAATGACTACCAGAGCTTTATAATGTAATATAAGCTCATGTTTTACTTCTTCAAGGCCGTCAAGTACCCTAGACTGTTCACATCTCCCAATAAAATTTCAGAAACAGCTTAAAAAAAAAGTCTGACGGAATTCTGCTGACTCTGCAGATCGATTTAGGAAGAGCTGACATCTTAAAAGTACTAAGTCTTCTGTCAGAAAAACATTTTCCTAAGATTCAAGTGATTCCAGAAACATCTGGTAGGTTGTTTATGTGGTAATGATGATGGAACCTAGGGCCTTCACAGTGAGCTTTATTTAACCAGCTCATTTTTATTTCTTGATGTTGAGAAAAGGCCTCGCTACACTGGCAGTTTGTCTAGGTTGGGCTAGAACGTGCAATCTTCTTGCTTCCGCCTCCCAGAGTGCTCAGACGCCACAGGACCCAGATTGGTAATTTTTAGGGTTGCGTTTTATACCTGTTTTGTCAAGTTTTCCTTTAAGAATCAGATATTGTTTAATGTTACTATAAATAAAACTGTACTTTTATTTTCAATTTCCCATTATTCGTTACTAGCATACAGAAATACAATTCAGTTTTATGTTTTAATCATGTATACCACTAAGCTCACTTATTCCAGTAGCTTTCGAAAAAGGCTCCACACAATTTCTAGTTTCACTTCTTTCCAATCCGGCTGCTTGACATCTCCTTCTCTGGCCTGTACTGGTTAAAACCTCAAGTACAATGTCGAATGACAGCAGCAAGCACAGACATTCTTGTTTCTGATGTTGGAGGAAGGCCTCAGTCTTCTATTAGTACGTATGGGATTATTAAGAGTAGTTATTTGCAGGTGCTCTTTATCAGGGTGAGTACATTTCTCTTTAGTCCCAGTTTGCTAAGAATTTTTATCTAATATGATGTCAAAAGTGTTTCTTAGGTCCCCTGAAATGATTCTTTGTTGTTAATATACTAAATAATATATTTTTGTCCTGATAAAATTTTTTGTTACTATACTGAATTATTTAACTTTTCTACTTCCAAGATCTTGCTCTCCAAGTTTCTGGAAGAATATGTATAGAAATGACATAATTTTTTCTTAAACATTTGATGGAGTTCAACGATGAAGCCAGTTAGACCTCCAATTTTCTTTTATCAGAGGGTGATAATAAATTCAATTTCTTCAGGTAAAAGGTTACTCGGGTTACTCATTTCTTCTACATTAAACTTAGGCAGTTGGTCAGTTTCAAGAAATTTGTGAATTTCTTCCAAAGTTATTGAGTGACTAGTGGAGAGTTGCTTGTTATCCTTTACGTATCAGTAGAATCTCTGTGACATCACCTTTCTTGTTCTTGATACCAGTTATCTATACAAATCCGACTTGTCTAGTATGATTGACCTTCTGCTCAAAGGACTTTTTTTCAATCCTGTAGCTCCGGTTGGTTTGTAAAGAATTCTTTCAGTTTTTAGTATGTTTTTAAAAAAAGAAAAATGTCTTTTGCCTTCAGTGGGTAGAGAATTCTAAGTTGACTCTGAAAGCCCGTTCTCTACTGTCTTATCCATAGCAAAGTTTCAGGTGAAACCAATGCCATCTTTATCTCTCTTCTTTTGTAATTAATTTCTCTTTTGTATCTGTTGCTTGTGAGACTTCCCCTTTATCACTGGTTTTAATCAATTTGATTATGATGTGCTTCAGTGCAGCTTTACATGAGATTCACTGGATTTCTTGGATCTGTGCTTTTAAAGTATTTAACAAAACATAGGAAATGTTCAGCCATTATTTCTCCCTAAATTGCTTAGTCATACCTTTGCCTTCAATAATTCCACTCACAGGCACGTAAGGACACTTGACTGCAGCTTACTGACTTAACATTTTTTCCCAGATTTTTTTCCTCTGTGTGCCTCATTTTAAATTGATTCTAACATTATGTCTTCAAGTGCCTAATTTTCTTTTGTCTATTTTAAAATTAAACTCACCAAGTATACATTTCCACTTTACTGTCTTCATCTCCAGAAATGTGAACTGGATCTCTTATTTTTAAGTATATGTCACCATGTCGTTATTAAATTTGTTCAATCACTCCTCTAGCTCAGAGACTCACCAACAATGGGTAGGGCTCTATCACTTGTTTAAAAATCAAATCATTTTCTTATATACAAACATATTGTTTATGGCTCCTTTTGTTTTACAACAAAGCTGTCATCTGTACAGGCTATCTGCGCCACAGAATCTAAAATACCATCTGAACATTTTAATGTTTAATTTTAGCTTATTCAAATAGAATATAAGTATAATAACTGTTTCAAAGTTATCACTATGATTTCTGGATTAGCTTTCTTTAACATTTTTCCCCCTCATTATAGCTATTTTCTTCCTTCTTTGTATGACTGGTAATTTCTGATTTGCTTGAGTTCTGCATGAGTTTTTATTCTCATATTATTGAGCTTTGTTCTGGTACATAGTTAGAAACAAACTGGCTCTTTCAATTCTACTTTGTGAAATGACACTAGAATATCATTTAGTCTAGGCCTTATTGTCTATACTGAAGCAACATTCTTCTGAGCAGGGAACCTGATACCTTGTGAATTACGTGGTTTTTTTTTAACAGGCACAATTTATAGTCTAGCTGAGTTTCAGGAACTATTTCTTCAAATTCTTTTGGATGTTTTTTCTTCAGTGATTGGTAACTAACTTCCTCACGTACATGAGCTGATCGACCCCAGCTAAGGACTAGAAGGTAAGCTGCAGATCTACAGAGCACGCTGCACTGCTCCTTCCTCTCTGGGGAGCATCCCCGGATCTGTGGCCAGCTCAGGCCTCCCTGCTTTCTCAACCTAGCATGGATTCCCCTCCCTAGGCCATACCTGGGAACTCCTGGTATGATGCTGGGGCAGTCATAAGGCTCACCTTATGTGTCACCTGTTTCTTGGGAACCACTGTCCTTCCTTGCCTGATGCTCAATATCTTGAAAACCGTTGTTTCATGTTTGTCCATGTTTTTACTTGTTTCAGGCCAGATAATTAATTTCAGTTCCTGTTAGTCCATCTTGTCTAGAAGTGGTAGTCCTATAAGCTACTAAAATTTTCCAAATGGGGTAAACCACTTAAAGGGTAAATGATGGAAAAATCACAATAAAGCAGATGAGACCTACTGCATTACTAAATGTGTTTAAGGGGAAAAAAAGTGAAATTTTCCTTACCAAGTTTATTACATTGCTTGCTATTTTTTATAGGTGTATCCATTAAGGTAACTAACTTATTCATCATAATGTCATCAGTAGAAGACACTTGAAGTAAGTGCTACTGGTAGTAATATTTACCTACTAAACTTTAAGTTTCAAAATACCTACATATTTGAATACAGCAATTATACTCACCAAATTTATTCAACAGATATAAAAACAAGTAATGGAAAATAGACTACATAGACTTGGGAGTCAAGTTAACCTTTCCCAACACATTTTATCTGGAATATTTATATAATGCCTTTTAAAATTGTTTATAAATTTTAAGATAATTCAAGGATTGAAGAAAACTAGTGAAAGTAATATAAAGAATTCCTAGTCACTCAGACTCTTCAAATTTTAGTACTTTATCATATTTACATGTTATGTTTTTTAAAACATTTAAAAACAAAAGGTAGTCATGCCACTTTACTCAAGTACCTCAATTTTTTTGCCTTTAAAGAACACCCTTTTAAAATCACAATGCAATTGTCACTGATAAAATAACTAATACCTACTCTACAGATTTTACTCAATTTTTTCAATTATCTGACTGATACATTACAAAACACTTGTCAACTGTCTTTACAGAGAAGAAAAAAAAATTTTGTTCCCCTGTTTAGCATTTACTTAAATAAATCTGTTATATCTCTTTGGTTTTCTTAAATCTAGAGTAATCCCTCAGTCTTTATTTTATATGATCCTGTGATTTTTCAAGAGGAAGTACTATTTATTTTACAGACTATCAGTTTGTATTTCACATTAAGAATGATACTGTGTTCTTCTTGGGATGTGATTATTTGTCCCTTCTTGGTGATGCTAATTTAGGTCATTAAAGATAGTATTTGCCAGCTTTCTCCATTGTTGTATCTATCACTCATTCATTTGTGAAGATTACTTTTACATTACATAAATGGTTACGTTTTCATCAAACTTTAATTAGTAGTTTAAGAATCACAGATTTTGCTTGAAAAAAATCATCACTGGATGACTATCTAAAGGCAGCATCCTTTATTCCACATTCCATCTACATTATTAAATGCCATTCTTCTGTAAGGAAAAGCTATTCTCCTCCCCCATTTATTGACTCATTCATATAAATGCTTTAATAATATGTACATAGAGATAAATTATTATCTGTATACTGAGATAATTAGCTTAAAATAAGCTGAATATCCTTTTCTTTTTCCCCTAATTGCTTGGAACCAGAGGTATTTCAGAGTTTAGGGTTTTTTGTACTTTCAAACTTTTGACTAAACTGTAAGATTTTTAACATCTCAGAAATGCTTCAAAATTTAAAACTTTAAACACTGTCATCATTCAAGAAGTATCAGATTTTGGAACATTTCAATTTTTTGAATTATGTGACCAATCTGTAGAGATTTCTAAACTGTCACTTCATTGATGGTGTTTAACCAATTAGGTCATCATTTATTTGATGATTGGGGTGTTTCAGATTTATCAAGTAGTAGTGTCTTCAAATGGGAGCCTATGTTCTGGCAAATTTCCCTTATTCACTAAACACAACAATTTTGTTTTTAATAGTAGCAATGAATAACCTGCATACTTATATGGCCACCAATGTCAAAGAGTAACGAATAGTGTAAAGAATGCAGAAGACCATGGAGCTTTTAAAAAGAATTATCAAAGTAGAAGATGTCTTGTGGAGTTAAGAGGGGAGAACAACAGTAGAGTATACTACTAGTTAATTTAAAAAGAAAAAAGATAAACATACACATCTCTTTACATACAATTTTCTTAAAAGATAAAAAACCACCACCAACAACAAAAAACTGCTAACTAGGCAGAGTTTTAGCATTAACTCTAGGAACCTGACTGGACCTGGGTTTATTTTGGATCTCTGAGTCAGAAACTTTTTAATCAGTTTTAAGATTAATACATTTAACATCTATAATTAAGGTGTGTACTGTAAAACTAATTTATAATTAGAATGCAGTATTTATATTCTCACTTAAAATGTTAAAATGTATAGAATCTTTGTTTTCTTTAAAATAAGAATTATTTGTTAGAATTTTTTCCTAAAAGTATATATTAAATCTTTAAAGTCTCACATATCCACAGGACTGTGATTGACTAAACACAACTAAATACAGAAAAGTTTCTTTATGTTGCTATTCTTGTTATATTCATATTTTAAAGATTATTTCTTGAAAAGCTGTCATTTTTCCCCTTTTCAATTCTGCCTTCTCATGCCTGTTTTGTTTTTTGTTTGGAGGGAGAAGAGAAAATGGGGGAGAGGTTGAGAGTAAGTTTATGATGCAAGTACCAATATCTGAGTAACATCTAGGGTAGTTTAAAAATGCCAGGATCTACAGATCCATGACATGCCTACGCAAAGGCCTAATCAACGCTTACCTAGTGAGTCGTTTCGGTGGAGGCCGCTCACCAAATTTCCTGGGGGACAAAAAAGAAAAGTATTTTAAACACTATATGAGAAGCACCACAGTCTTTTTAGACACCATGGAATTTCCTTCATGACCTGATTTCAAACTTACTCAAAAACAGTGGAAAGAGAAATTCTCCAACAATAATCTGTACTCAGAAATTTCAAAATACACATTTTAAGATGGTTCTTAACCTTCAACACACCTAAGCAGGTTTTCATGTACTCTAAGCAACACTGATGAGAAGATGACAGGTCCGCAGAAACATCTTAAAAACTCACACATGTGCGTGTACACACACACACACACACACACACACACACACACACACAGAGAGAGAGAGAGAGAGAGAGAGAGAGAGAGAGAGAGAGAGAGAGAGAGATGCACACACAAAAACCAACAAACTAAAAACCACAGTCCCTCATCATCAGTAGCACTAAGAAAAACTATCTGAGCCCAAGAGGCGATAGCATGAAGCTCACAGCTGCAACCTTGTGTCAGGCACTACCTGTACACTTTTTATACCATATCCTACTTGTTCATTATAAAGCAATTCTATAAGTTACATACTCGCCTGATCTTAAAGATGTAAAACCAACTTGTTCACAATGTCATAAAATAAATTAAGTTGCAGGCCAAGTTGAGAATGTAACCCAGATTTTGACCCTGTAAGAAAGAAATAATGCATAAGCTAAGTGGGCTAACACAGAGGCATCCATTCACCTGGTTAAGAGCAGACAAGAGGAAAAGCACAGCAAAGCAAGAACACATAACCCAGGCTGGAGTTACAACCCAGTGGGAACCTGAGGGGAGGCTGAGGAAGTGCTCCACAGTAAGACTGGCTAACTTCAAACTCCTGAGGCAGCAATCTTTTGCTATATAGCTGCCAGTCAGCCACATGATCATGAAGCTACACAGGTGAGTGTCTGTGGAGTAACTGTCTTGGTCAGGTATGTAAAAACCACTTTTGTTTTCACCTTAGTACAGGTTTATCAAAACGTGCCCCTTCGTAACAAGCCAGATTCCATTAGGTCAGTTTGGATCAGTAGGATGGGTGGGTCAAGATGTGCCCAAATGAGGAACTCATTCTCAGATGAGAAACTCCTCCCAGATAAAGAGCTCTGATAGCTTAAGAAAGACCACACCTTGGAATGGCCAAGAACAAAGCTAAAATTGAGTAGGCCATGAAACTATAGACCCTCGTAACCCAGTGTCTGGGTCTTAAGCCCTCAAATTTGATCTTAAACCAATAAACTAGTTCTATGATAATATGCACCACTCAGTAAAGGTCAACTCTATATAGGAAAATTAATGTGCATGATCCATAGAAAAATTATAAAAGATGACTATAACTGCTAAATAGCTGGTGTCTTCAGAGACTCTGCTCTGAATGTACAAGCCTCTTTTCCTGCTTGCAAGGGAGTTTCTACTTTTTACTTCACTTTCTCCTTTACACTTCTCCCAATAAATTTACTTTATATTTCAAAACTGTCTCTTTGTTCAGGGTGTTCATTCTTCCACATTGGCAGAAGAAGAACCCTGGTTTTACACTCTCTGGCATCAGTAAGTTGAGGGATATCTGCATTTAATATTCAGTAATGAGGCTGGAGAAATGGCACAGTGGCTAAAGTGCTTGCCTTGCAAACACAAAGCCCCGAGTTCAATTCCCCAGTACCACATGAGCTGAGTGTGATGGCACATGTCTGTAAACCTAGCACTCAGGAAGTTGGGATAGGAGAATTGAGTCCACAGCCATCCGAGACCCTGTCTCAAAAGAAAAAAAAATTCAGTAATGAATGGTCTTTTATTTTTCTTTTAAACAAAAAACACGGGCCAAGGTGTTTAGGAAGAGAGCCAACAAGAGGCCTAAAGCACAAAGTAAAGACGCTGATTTAGGTTTGTAAGGGAGTCAAGCAAGCTATTGTAAGCCTATGAAGGATGGGGGTGTTCTGGGGAAGGTGTGAGGGTAGGGAACAGAAAGTGAGGTAAAAATGATTAAAATGCAATACGTATATGCACCAGTTCTCCAAAATGAATGTAATTATCATGTACCATAAATATATGCCAATAAAAAAAACTATGGGAAAAAAAAGATTGTGTGTGTGTGCAAACTACTGATCACTCCAACTCCAGTCACCTTTCCCAGGGCTTTAAACCACCTTGCTTTTTGCATCTTTAGTCCGTAAGTATCCCAAACACTACTCTCATGGAGACAGATCTGAGAGCTATGTTTTCTTATAGCCTTATACAAAATACATTTTCTTGGCCGTTGCCTGTGTAATAAATTTAAATTATGGAGCTGGAGAAATGGCATAGCAGCTAAAGTGCTTGCCTTACTAGTACAAAATCCTAAGTTCAATTCCCCAGCACTACATAAGCCAGGTGTAGTGGGACATGCTTGAAATACCAGCACTCAGGAACCTGAAGCAGGAGGATTGCCATGAGGGCAAGGCCAGCCTGTGTTACATGAGTTCAGGACCAGTGTGGGCTACAGAGCAAGACCCTATCTCAAAAATAAAGAAATAAAGTTAAGCTTTACAAACTGCAAAGTTGCTGTACTACAGTTAGCCCTGAAGCATTTAATTAAAACATAAGAGTAGCTTTTCTTTAGAGGTGCGCTCCACTGCAGAAATTTATTTCTTAACATTCCTTTTGCCACCATTCCCGCACAAGCAGGTTTCCTAAAAGGCCACACTGAGTCTCCTCTACAGTACTAGTATTTTGGCCCTTGACTTCCACCGTTATCAATCCATAACAAATGCCATTAACTGTATTCCAAATTTTCTTTTTCTGCCATCATTCCCTGATTCCATAAAGTGTGATGGAATTTTCTGTACTACTTACAACACAACTTCCTAAATTGTACTCCAACAGCAGAGAACAGGAGAAACAGGACAGACAGAAGGTATCTCCCTATATCTGCTCTCATTTAAATCTCATTGATAATTAGAAGAATCAGCATAACTTATCTGTAAGAGAAAACTGAAATTCGTAACATTATGACATCACTTCTGATCAGACTTTGATCAATTTCAGACTGAAGACAATGTATCCCACAGATAAATAAATACATAAGGCAGCCATGCCACAAATCTTTCTTCCTTTCCCTCAGCAGTTTCTCTTTTCCCCTAAATCACCAACAATGCCCATTCACTTTTCCCAGTAAACAAACTACCTCTCATCCAGAAATTTATTTCATGCTTCAGAAAAACTCTTAACTTGTAAACTACTTTTAAACCAACCAAAACAGTGGAATCCTGAAGATAAAATACTAACAGTAATCCAACCAGAGACTTTGAAGAGTGTTACAAAGCAAACCAGAAAAATTTGACTTGTGTTAACAGCTCCAGGGATTAGTAAAACACAGAATCTTTAAAGAATTACAGCTAGCCTATTGTAGCAATGAATAACCACCTGTCTCCAAAATAAACTGAACATATAAAATGGCGACCTGCCACTGTACTTGTTACACTGTCCAATTTTTAAAACAGTAGACACAAAGTTACAGGTTTGTACTAGTCACATTAAAGCTAACTGGAATATATGTGACGCTAACGCCACTGTTTGTCAGATACAAATCTGCATCAGAGCAGGTACTTGCTAAATGATGAAATGTGACAACAGCAAGTCATCTGTTAACCCAGCCAACGGAAACTAAAAAGCAGGAAAGTGAAGCTGGGAGTGATGACACACACCTGTAATCCCAGCACTTGGGAGGCTGCGGCAGAAGGACTGCTGTTGAGTGTGAGGCCGGCCTGGGTTGCAGAGTGAGTTCAGGACCAGCCTGAACTAAAGAGTGAGATCTTGACTTTAGAGAGAGAGAGAGAGAGAGAGAGAGAGAGAGAGAGAGAGAGAGAGAGAGAGAGTATTCATATATATTTATATATACATATAAAATTGTAGCTTCACTACAGTATTATTTCAATGAATGATTTTGAAGTAAACAATGATTACATAAAGACCTGAAATCCCTAAAAAGCTCATTTCCACAGTAAATGCAATAAAACAAATGGTACAAATTTTTAACAAGTTAACTAGTCCATCAAATTAAAATAGCTAAAGTAATAGATAATGCCTTTACTTTAATAAAAGCTATTTCTCCCATGAGAATGCCCTACAAACACACAATGCTATTAGTTACTGTTAGTTCCTCAAAAATAGCAATGCTATGAGCCATGTTGACACTTTGTTATTTAAAACTGACATGAAAACTTGCATACATACACTGTGAGCAAGTTTCCAAAAATTTCACCCAGGGAGGTTTTTACTCTAATAATCTACTACATCATTATATTAAGGCCAATAAAGTAGTTAACAAATTAGTTACCTGTGCTTTTAAAACATCAGTAGTTCTGGGTATAAAAAAGAAAAAATAAGATTGAAAAGATACCCTGAGTATAAATCTAGACTATGAAATGAAAATCAAAACTAAAGAAGTATCATTTTAAATTTTGTTCTCCTGTCCACTGCTAAGGTGTTTATGTGTCTTCCAAAACTCAGGTGCTGGGAACTTAATCTCTCAATGAAACAGCGTTGGGAAGCTGGCATGCCGGGAGGTGTTTAGGTCACAAGGGCTTGGGCCTCATGCTGCTGTCTTTACGACAGATTAATGTTACTATGGAGATGGGCTTATTGTAAAACTGAGTTTGGGCTAGAGGAATAACACAGTGATTACAGCACTTCCCTAGTAAGTAACAGGCTCTGAGTTCAATTCCCCAGAGCCACATAAGCTGGACATGGTGGTGTATGCCTGTAACACCAGCACTCAGGAGGCTGAGGCAAACTGTCATGAGTTCAAGAACCGGTCTGGGATATGCTATCTCAAAAAAGAAAAAGAAGTGAGCTTGGTCCCCTCATGCCTTTACACACACTGTCTTGTCCATATGATATTGTCTACCAAATTTTGGGGGGGAAAAGGGACTTCACCACGTGTACCCCCTTAATCTAGTGCTTCTCAGCCTTAAGAACTGTAAAATAAATAAGCTTTTACAATGATTATTCTTTCTGTGGTAATTAACAGCACAAAACAAACTAAGATATCTGCCAATAACTTGCTTTGGCTATGGTATGCCACAAGAATTAATCCTACTGGTCTCGCCACTAAAGAAGCTCCTCCAATCCACTCCATGCCTTGCCCCATACCTCGCCACACACACAATTCAGACCAGGCACAGGGCTTGGACTGAGGTATATTTGGGCAGGTTAACTCTGCCTCCTCTTTCTAGACAGGCAATTTAAGAACACAGCTTGTGCTAAATACAAACAGACCAACAAAGTCCATTCTGAAAGAGAAATGCTACTTGTGCTGGGTCAGCTCTTTTAACTTTGGACACCTCCAAGAATCCAAGATGTATGTTATTTTCTTAGCATCCTCCAGAAAGCCCTTGTTGGTCAGTTCAATTCTCAGTTGAACTGCCTGGTTTTGAAACTCAAAAGCTGACCTCATTCAATGTTCACATTATTATTCCTTTACAGGAAAAATGCAGTGCAAAATTTCTGTTTGCAAGTAATAAGGAGGCAAGGAAGGGGAAGGGAGAGAAAGAGAGAAAGGAGTTAAGACAGTACAAGGATGGACAGGGAGCAAAGGAAAGAGAATATTGGAGCCCAGACAGCAGGAATAAAAGACAGGTGGAAAAGACAGCTCAAGGGAGTGTTAGGACCACCAACTCAAACAGAAACGAAGGGAGCAATGGAGGACCTGATGGCCATAAAAGGTTAACTGTCTACCTCCTGACCAAGTCTGGCCAATGTCAAATACGGAATTGTTTTAGTTGGAAGGCATAGCTGTGGAATATGAGCACAGATCACAATCGGTCTCTCCTCATAAATAATTTCTCATTTGGATATCTACCCATTGTGAGAAAAATCTGCTGAATTACTATGTAAACAATTTCCAAATTCTGTTTGTTCCCCCAACGTTAAAATCTCCCTAACTAAAAATAAAACAATCATCCACTTCAGAACTTGAATAGTTTGGCTGAGCTTCCATCTCCACTTCTGTGAAACGGGCATGTTAGACATCCGCTGTAAAGTATGGGTTAGTGAATGCAAAACACAAGGTGAAGAACTCCTCAAGCTCAATATTTAGGAAATGTTAGTGTAGCACATACAAAAGTTCAAGGATGACTAATCTGTAGAAACTAAAACCATTTAGAAGTAAAATTACAAATGAAGAGAATGGCTACATAAATAAGGAAGTAATTTTACTGGCCAAGACAGGATAGGGATGTGTGTTTAAAAACCCTGTGTTGCCAAAAGTACATTCATTTGACAAAAATTAGAGTACCTGATAATACAAATCGATCTCCTATGTAACAGGGATATAAGAATCAAAATAAACCCAATCTGGTAATGGGGGAAAGGAGAAGGTTTGAGAACTAGGGCAGGAACTGGAAAATGGCTCCCCGCGGAGGGAGGAACAGGATGTATTTGTGTCCCTCAAATGTAGCACTGTCAGTGATCAGACCTGCTTCTCACCACTTTTGCTTTACAAGTGCACATGTGACCTGCCTCTGACCCAGACCACAAGTTCTTACGCATGGGTTAGTTTTCCCACAGGAAAAACAATAAAGGCACCTTAATAAAGCTACATTTAATACATATTTGACTAATCTAGGTGTGAAGTTTCTACTAACAAACACACACACAGTTTGAACACCACCCCTACTGTAATAAACAAGAAAGCCCTCAATGAAAGCAAATGCTTTTGGAAAGAGTTCTGTCTTCCATTCTCACCCTGACGGTTAGGTCCAGGATGCCATACAACTAACTATGGGGTAGGAAGAAAAAGGAGGCAGGTGTCCTTCATGATCATTATTTTCCAGAGTGAACAATTACAGCTGTAATTATCTTTAAAGATTATAGCCTCAGAGGACAGTTGTTAAAGAAAGACTCCAAAACCAGTGGGGAAGGTCACTTAAGGTCAGCATGATTTTACTTTGCAACTCCTCAGTGAAGTAGAAGAAGCAATGTTCAGTAGCTAGCTCTAAGGTGTGGGAACCCAACTGCATCACTACTGTTAGCTCTCATGGAAATGTGTACACCCTCCAGACCATTATACGCAGCAAAATGAATCAGACCCAGAAAGTTAAATATTGTATGGTTTCCCTAATATGAGAAAAACTATAAAAATGTAAGAGACACGGCAGAAAGTAAGAAGATGGACTCTAATGAGAAGGAAAGGGAGGTGAAAGGGTGGGAAGGGGAAAGAGATGTGAGATACAAGTCAAAAAAATTTTTTTAAAAATTTGTGCTCCTCATCTAAGCACCAAGCTGAGTGTTTGAGAAGAATGCACATACATCCTCCCGTTCACCTACACCTTCTCACAGTGGCCTAGCAGTTTCATAATGCAAGGAAAAGTAACTTCACTGTATTTTTCAAGGATGTTTTTCTGATTCCCTGAATTTCTTGACAGATACTGATGCAGCACACTGCACTCTTCAATTAGGCTCCTACTTGCGATAGTTATGAAGTTGCTTATTATGAGACATTGCAGCTGGAGGAATGGCTCAGCAGTTAAGCCCTTGACAAGCACACTAAGTTAAGCACTAAGTACCCACGTTCAATTCCCCAGCACCACATAAGTCTGGCGTGGTGGCACACGCCTGTAATCTCAGCACTCAGGAAGCTGAGGCAGGAGCCATGAGTCCAGGCCAGCCTGGGCTCCATAGTGAGTTCAGGACCAGCCAGGGCTACAGAGTGAGGACATGTCTCAAAAAAAAAAAAAAACAAAAGCAAAAATGAATGTCCTTCCTTCTAAACTAGGCATGAGGAGACAACAATCACCAAGGAAACTTCCAGTTGCTATCATTCATTGATGACACCCAAAGGAAAGAGGCACAGCTGTGAAGGGACAAAGAGACAACAGCCAACAACAAAAATGCATGGTTCCTAACACAATGATCTGCACTTGGTGGGCCATGGTGACGCCGAGAAAGCAAGTAAACAGCATCAAAGAGAAAATGATTCCTTTTAGTGACACGTGCCATACAATGCCGCTGAAAAAAAGCAGGAAGCGTGGACAATTTGCAAGAAGGCCAGGGCAATTAGTTGAGGGACACAAACACTCGTTTCTCTCCTCCCCCATATGCACATTCTTGCCATCCCTCCTTGGGTAACTCACTCCATAAGCCTGCACACCACATGGCACACAAACACAAGCAACCACCATCAGGGTGGCTCATCCTCCAACTGACAGGTCATTACTCTAACTGCTAAAATTTCAAAACATGGTTTTGAAGCACATCATACCCAATTCAGAAAAGAGAATTATGTACATTGTCTCAATTTCTAAGAACTTGCAGGAAAAGATGAATAATGCTTATTATCATTTGCCTTCATCTTTTAGCAAAGAATCCTTCCATTTTACAACTCTGTAGAAAAGTAATGTAAAAATTCCACTGCTATTAACAATTTGCCAGAAATCTTCATCATCTTATTATTTTCCAGGAAAAAACTGCATTTTAGACAATGCCTTCCTTTGAAGACTTGTTTTTAAATATTTGTCAGAAAATCATCCTCAGTAGATCATCAAAGCAAGTATCTGCTGTTATGAGGACACAGTGGTAGCCAAAAATGTTTAAATGTAATCAAAACTATCACAAAAAAGAAGTTCTAGCATTTGACTACCTTAAAAATTTCTAACACATATAATAAATGTTTAACTTTTTGTTAACACTGAACTTTCCTACTTACCTTGTGAATTAAAGCACCTGTTAAATGAACCATTTCTAACATAGTAAAAACAAAATTTTAGTGTGTAACATCAGGATTTTTTGTATTTTTTTAACTACAGGGGTCACCTCTACCAATGCAAAGTAAATTACAACCGGAATTCCTCTAAGTTTCTTAACTATGAGTCTTCAATATTACCTGGGCAACCAACCAAAATACATACACAGAACAGTAAAAGGACAGAAGCAAGACTGCTCAGTTAATTACTTACTCCCTATCATTCAAGATGAGACCACTGATTTGCTAATACCTGCCTGAGATAGCAGAAAGCTTTTCTAGCTGACTCAGTCTGACAATAAAACTTCAACGTGATAATAAGACTGCTTCACACAGCTTCTCAGCTGGTGATTAACAAAACCCAGGTCTCCACAATCCAGTATCTAGAAATACCTTTAAAACAAAAGGTTTACAAAATTAGAGAGTGATACATTCATTGTATTTTCCACTTTGTTCTTTTCTATTTTATATAGTAAGGATGTAGGAAAGACAGACCTTTTTCACAGACATCACTGGCAGTTTGAAAACCACTGATTTAAGGGCTAGGGGCACAAGAGGCAATCACTTTACTTGATAAAACTCGATTAACATCACTCAAAAGCAACTATTACTATGTTCTCTTCAGCCTCCTAGATATTCTCCTGTAATAACTTTCATTTCAAACAAAATGGGCAGAAGGCAGCCCTTTGAAGTGATGCAGAGGATATGGCATGATATGGCATAACATCAGAAATTACAGACTGGAACTTAATCCTCACCACTTTTCAGCAAGGTGAAACAACATAAAACTCATTTCTGAGAAACGGTGACTGTACAAGACATGCATCTGGTGGAATGAAAAAGAAACCCAATCAATTTCAACATAAATGCACACGTTACTTTATTTCAATCCCTCCTTCCCTCCCTTCCTTCCTTCCAAGACAGGGTCTTGCTCTGCAGCCCAGGCTGGTCCTGAGATCACTATGGAGCCCAGGCTGCGTGGGTAACCACACCTGGCTTATGTGGTACTGGGGAATTGAATTCGGGTACTTAACACTTTAATGGCTAAGCCATTCATCCAGTCCAGTACACTAGTATTTGCTAGTCTAAGACATATTTTAAAATTGGTCGTAACTCACTAAAATTTCTTGACCCACCAATAAATGGGCTAAAACCTGCAGTGTGGCAAACACAGCTCTATAGAACACAAAAGTTATCCTTGCCGAACACACCCATTGAGAATTACCAATTGTTTAGTGACCACCTTTTATCCAAAAACTCAAGTCAAAGAAGTAAAAGTATCAAATAATAACAGTTCACTTTACTCTAGAAAGATCTCAAGTGATAGAAGTCAATATAGAAAAGTAAGAAACAGGACCCTCAGAAAAATTGTAATTTGGCACTTAATAATCATCAATCTACCATTGGTCCCTACGTGCTCAACCCTGTATCAACCATGTATGTGCAATTATCTAGCTATATCAAATATTTAAGTTATATTAATTATATATAATTACTAGCTTATGTTATATAGTTTCACATATAAATTTGTATTTTATCCAGATCATTCTCACAACCTGTCAAGATAACAAAGTATTAGATTTGAAACAGGTCAGATGACTCCTAAACTGTTAACCACAAAGCAATCAGCTTTTAATAAAAGCAGAAGTTACATGCCAGGCACAGTGGTGCACAACTGGAATGCCAGCACTCTGAGAGGCTAAGGAGGAGAGCAAGGCTGCCTAGCCTGAAACACTGAGTGACTCAGCAAGATCCTGTCTCAAAATAAAAATTTAAAAAGGACTGGGAAGCAGCCTGTAATCCCAACAGTCTGGGAGGCTGAGGCAGGATGACTGCAATTTAGCAAGACCCTGTCTCAAAATTTAAAAATGAAAGAACAGCTGAGGATATAGCTCAAAGCAAAAGCCCTGGGTTCAATCACCAGTACTGGAGGGGGTACAGAGGAGAGATTGCACACTGTACATAAACATTCTCTGTGGAGCTCAAACAAAACAAACGTATGAGTGAAATAACAAAGTCAGAAAGCATCATAGAAGTGAGAATAGGCTGCTACTCCTTAAAAGTATGATTTGCGCTTCCTTGGACAATCAGGGACTTACAGAAACCATTTTTGCTCTAAACCATGACTTTTCACTTGAGCCTACACATAGATACCCAATAGCCAACTAAAAACAGAACAAATCTTGACCATCATCTTGTACCTTTTGTAAATACATCTTGGGTTAAATCTTTTGTCAGCTTTGCATAGGTTGATCATTTAGGGTATGTCCATCAATGAGCTGGGCCTACAAGGTTGATTAGCCCGGAATTTATGTGGTCTCCTCTTCCTTTAAGATTGCATCTACACCCATAAGGCTCCAGGCAACTTCCTAGATTCCTGATCACCTGGATTCAGAAGTAGGGCCAGCTCCACATGACTAAGACCATTAGAAACAATCCTCTCATGGAACTAATACATTTTCTCAGCTGGCAATATTCCAGAACTATCTCTGAGGGCTCAGATAACTATCAATCAGACCCTATTCCACCAGCTGCCCTTCACCAGTGTGTTCCATCTAGCTGCTCAATCTAGTCTTTTCCTAGTTTTCCTACTCCCCTTTATTAAGGATCAGTCTGTCCTTTGTTACTTCCCCAGCCGAGAGTCTCTTGCCATTTTCTCTTACCTTATAATTAATTTTTTGCTGTAAATTTGTGCTTTAGTTTGAAGTTCCATAATTACTAAAATTATGGATTCATGCTACACAGGGACACAAATACTACCTCAGAAAGAAATGCCAAGCTTGAAGTACCACGTAATAGAGAGAAATATATTCTTTTGTAAACAATGCACTAAACACCATCTTTAAATTATCATTATGTTTAAAAACATCTTTTTGGCAGGTATGCACTACTGTT
This sequence comes from Ctenodactylus gundi, assembly GCA_004027205.1. NCBI lineage: Eukaryota > Metazoa > Chordata > Mammalia > Rodentia > Ctenodactylidae > Ctenodactylus > Ctenodactylus gundi. Next base: position 166,898 of record PVKB01001121.1, read on the forward strand.
AGCCATCAGACATACAATTCTGGGTTAAGATAAATGACTGCCTAGGTTAATAAACAGATGATTGTCTAGGAACATGATTAGATTACTGTCATTACAGATTTGGCTTTAATATAAAATATTTTTGCCTTAGCTTTAAAAATCAAATTTCATTAAGAATTTAACTGCTGACATGACTAAACGGTCACAGCATAAGGTAGCCTAATACTTCTATCTCTCCAAGACTTAAACTTTTTTCTTCCCAACGTATTTTCCTTTGCTACCTATGAGAATCCTACATATAACAATAATGAATTTTGCATTCTCTGAGTTGATTCTGCTCTTGGAAAAATAATTGCAGCAACCATAGTAAATTAGGAAATAGAAAATTAGGTTTCTAAAATTTCAAATTAACAGTTGGGCCCAGCTAGTGTCTGACCCAAGACTCTGGAAGGCTGAGGTAAGAAGACCCAATTTCAAGCCCAGTGTGAGCAATTTAGTTATATAACAAGACCTTTTCTCAGAATCAAAAATGTAGGATGTAGGTTAGTACAAAAAGTCTTGGTTCAATGCCAGTAAAGCAACAACAAAAAACATTTTGGATGAGATATTATGAACAAAAAACTAAGGGGCAAAATTTATTATGAAGCCTAGAATCACCCACTCCTACTAACTACTAGTAATAGCAAGAATACACAAAACATATGAATGATTAATGAATTACTTGGGACATAATAATGATATATGTTGATGAAAAGAAATAATGTCGATATTAATTTTGTAAAGAAGCAGTCATTTTTGCCTAAGAGAAAATTCCCAGAGAATTAAAAATTATATCATACATGGCCCAAATAAAAACTATTTTGTTGATCACATTAATACCATAGCGGTTTCAGTCTACTGTGGCTACTGTGACATGCTAGCGCCACAGAGAGCTAGCCAGTGATACAAATCCTAAAGGTAACCACAGACTAAGCCATGGGTCATCCCTAAATTGTCTGTGAAAGAAATTATAACATACTATTGAAAACTTTAGAAAAATAAACCTCATGTCTTCAATAACCTTATCTCAAAAAATAAAAACCCCAAACATAAAACTTGACATTTTAACAAAAATACCACTGGAAATTCTTGACCACATCCACATCTGAAATCTAAATTTTTAAAGTCTTACAATAATTAAGTATAAAATCATCACACGTTCACTCTATCACAACCTTAGCATCCCTGGGAGATTTCTAAAGCATACCTTTTAATCCACGCCATGATACTTCAAGAACATGTTAAGGTAAGTCTCAGGATGGAACACTTCGATGCACCTCACAACACCTCAGCCAGTATCTGTACCATTCGCCTTTCCTTTTGAGATCATAACGGTTTCGAAGAACTACAATGCTTCTTTGAATGATATTCTCACAATTTCAATGACTTAAAAAAACAAAAACAAAAATTAAGGACTTAAGTGTTGGTATGCCAAGCCACTGTGTCAACTGCTGTCACGACTAAGAAAACAAGCTACTGCTACTACCGTGTAATAGTCATTTTTAATATGACCCTTCATGTGACTTAGAAGTGTATCAGCCCTTGCTTTCTATTTCTAGATCTTTTTAGTAAAGCCTCCCAAATTCATGTGCCCCCTTTATTTCTTCAGCTTTATTCCTAAAGAATGAAAATAACCTAAAAGATATGAAGACCTGCTACATGCCAAGTCCATCTCTGAATGACAACTATTACATTCTGTGGTGAATGAGAATTGGAAATCACCCACATCCCTGTACTAAAGTAAACTGGTGATAGACAGGATTTCTACCAAACAATGCTACTCCTGATAATAATGTTACTGAATCATCTAACTGCATCAAAGTCCTTCAGCTGAAAAGAGCTCCAAATTCTAAAGCTTATATTTATTCACTGAATGACATGAAATACATACTTCATCTTTTTTGTTTTGTTTTGTTTTGTTTTGTTTTGAGACTAGGTCTCACTCTGTAGCCCAAGCTGGCCTCAACTCACCACAATCCTCCAGTCTCAGCTTCCCAGTGCTGGGATTACAGGCATGCATCACCACACACCCAGCTATTATATGGTGCTGGGGGACTGATCTTGATCAAGACTAGCAATTCCTAGGCAAGTGTTAGCTCTAGGCACAGAGCTTTGCCCCAAGCCCCCATGTTTGGTCTTTAATCCACATTTCCTGGTATGGAACTTGTAAAATCCTTGGAATCTTCAATGATAAGCCTTTTTGTATGCAAATAAGCTGGCATAAAACAAGTGGCCTCTAAATTGAAGCTGATCATGGGAAAGACCTAGGCTCTACGGGATCTGGGAATTTCAGCTCCGCCCTGCAAACTCTAGGAAAAGGGAGAGGCTAAATATTAATTACCAATGACTTACTCATGGCTATGTACTGAAGCCTCCATAAAAACACAAAAGGACAAGGTTCAGAGAGCTTCCACATAGCCAAACACATGGAGGTTTGGGGAGAAGGGGGGAGTCTGGTATGCCCACACCTTGCCCTACTCATTCCTAAGGGTACAGGGATTGGAACCCTTAGCAATATTCTTTCATAAATCAACAAATGTAAATAAGTATTTCCAAGTTCTGTAAGCTGCTCCAGGAAACTAAAAGAACTCAGATGTCGGCATGGAAGCCCCAGAGAGCTCTTTATCAGAACCTGGGCTTGTGACGTGAATCTGAAGGACCCAGATGGGAGGCAGACTTAGCCTTCAACCTGTAAGATCGTAACTGATTCACAGAACAACCAGAAGGTTCCACTGGAGAACCACTTGTTTGCTTGATATGTAGAGAAAATCCCCACATACAATTGCTCCCAGAAGTCTTCTGTTTTAAATGTTTGATGTTAAAAGAGGAGAAACTGCTTTCTACAGAATGGCTAGCTACTCCATGACTGTCTTGGAAAGTCACCTTTCCTTATTAAAATTTTTAAAAATATTCCATTGTTAAGATACAGTAAGAAATGTGTATCACATTTTGAATTTACTAAGAATTTATATTGCTATTGCTGTGAGCTTAATGCTATGCAGTTACCAAGAATACTTAAACACAGAAAGTAAAGCTAATGATAACTTATCAATGAATACGTAATTTTACTACCATAAAGCAACTGAAATTACTTTAGGATGATGTAACAGGAAATTTTTAATAAAGCTAGGCCATAAAGAGAGTTTCCAAGGAAAGTAGATGAGAACAGCTCTGTTACATTCTAATCATGCAGAACAGCTGGTGCCAAGGTTAATACACAAAGTATAGAAGATGACAAAGTTTCACAGCCAGGGCAAAAGAACATGTAACTAAGAAGAAAGTGAAACTATTTTTGTGTGAAAAAACAAAGTGATGAAAATCTCTCAAGTCCAGTGTCAGGGGAAAAAAAAAGGAAGCAAAATTCAAGAGTTTCCATAGTTTGTAGGAAACGCAGATCACAAAATGTAGACCACTTTCAGAAAGTTGAAAATAGTGGAAGAACTTGACTAAAAAGAAACTAATGAAGAACAGAAACAGGGAACTGATCTGATGAAAGCCCTCCCTGTCTGCAGCCACAGCCATTTTTTTTAAACTGATGATTTACCACTGTAGTGGAACTACTGGACCCTCACTGCTCCTGCTTAAACCAGTTAATAGCTCTGTGTATATACACATAAATCCTGGAGAACACTACAGTGTTTCCTACACTACTCCTCCAAATAAAGTTCCTTATCCACAACCAGCAAGTTAATGATCCTGAAACACAGCTTCTCCCTTACACTAAAAACAGTTAAGCTTTGGAAATAAATCATAATATAAAGAAATAAGTAAATACATCAGTAAATAAATGCCTCAGTTTAAAGGACTTACTCATCTTATTTAATTTTCAAAACTCTATTTTACGAAGAGACGTTCTACTCAATCAAGTGACTGACTCAAGAAAATGCGTGTTATAAACAGAACTTAAATCTTGAGTCTCACAGCTAGAATTCTGACATTTGCTTCCTCATACAATACTGCTGTAGAATATTATTAAGGGGGAAGTATAGTACAGTGCAAAAATTTGTTAAAAACACACTAAGCACCATCTTAAGTATAACACTTGATGGTTATCTTATTTCAACCTGCCTTATCTTCTGTAAGTGAGAGATTATGGTTCAAAGAGATATAAGTCAAATTGCCCAACATCACACAAGTGACTGGAGTGGTAAAACATATACTTGATCCATAATGTTCAAATAGAAAACTCACTTTTTTTTTGAGACAGGGTCTCACTCTGCAGCCCAGGTTGCCCCTGAACTCACAGCAATCCTCCTGTCTCAGCTTCCCAAGTGCTAGGGTTACAGGCGTGCACCACCACCACGCCCAGCTTATGTGGTGCTGGGGAATCTGAACTCGGGTATTTAGCATTTGACTTAGCACTTGCTAGGCAAGTGCTTTAACTGCTGAGCCATTCCCCCAGCCCCAAAACTCACACTGCTATTGCTACATATACCAATCTTCCAGAAGCAACCAAAAGAAATCATGTTAAATACATTAGGTTGATTTTTTTTTTCCTCCTGGCGGCTAATGCTAATAGCTTAAGTATACAATACTTCTCACACCAAACTGAGCCAGTTTTATAAGTCAAAACTAGAAACAGCTACATTTTATCAAAAGAATATACACACATTTTCTAAATCCACTAAGGTCTAGAATCACATTTAAGTGTTCAAGTAAGAAACTTCAATTTCAAAAACTGAAGTCAAGTTTTATTAAGTTACACTTGACAGTCTTCACCAGTTGACTTAAACCATGTAAGTTATCAACACAAATTTTAGGTAACAAAAAACGACCATGAAAAGTACTCACTCTCTTTAAGAGTACAATTGCCAATGTTTCTCATCTTTGTCTTGTCCCATGGGCTGCTAGGAGTCTTATCCTTGTGGAAAGGGCTACACAGTCACAGTGATAATAAACAGAAACGCTCCTTACCAGCGATAATAAACAGAAATGGATAGCTCCTTACAAGGCTTCAAACAATGATTTAACACAAAGAATAACAAAGGCACTGAAAAAACATCTCCCAAATTAAGGACGAACAACTCAAGCACTTTCAAAATCTGAATGGTAACTGTCCACTCACAATGCATTAAAAAACTAATTGCAGAAGTGACAAACTGAACTATTAGGCAAAAGGTGTGATAATGAATTAAATAAAAAGTCATTTGGCATCTGCTATGGTTTCAATCTGGAGTGTCCCCCCAAAGCCTCCAGTACTTGGATGTAATGGTCTAATTGTGATACCACGTGTTATTGGAAGGTAGGGCCTGACTGAAAGGGACACATGCATGGGACCTGAACTGGAGGGATTGTATCCACATGTTGAGACTGGGGCTGCCCAAGGCAGTGACTTCAGGCATGTGTCCTCCACTTGTGGGTCAGGAACTGGGGGCTGAAGGGACAGCAAATGGCTGCTTGAATTGAGGAGAGGAAGGAAGAAGAAATACTGTTACAGCTTCTTCCTGAGAAAGCTCTAGCTAGACTCACTTGGTTCCTGGTCGGCAATGGGGTTGAGCAGCTCTCCAGTCTCTGCCACAAATGGACTGTGAGACCTTATGAAACTTTGAGCTAAGTAAATCCTCCCTCCCTCCCTTCCTTAAATTTTGGATGTCAGGTATTCTGTCACAGTAACAAATAAGTAACAAGACATCTTTTTTAAATTTCTAAAACAATCTTGCACGCATACGCATTGCATGCACGCACACACGCACGCACGCACGCACACAAACTTATCCCTTTTCAAACAGATGAATGTGAACAAGATGTCACCTGTCTGGAGCCCAAAGCTGGGAGGATGGGGAAAAAAGGGAGAAAGGGAAGGGTTGGAAAAACAGTTGCTCCAAAGAGCTGAATCTGGGAAAGAAAACATAGCATTCAAGTAAATAAACTTGTACACATCACTCTATTCATTCAAAATAAGGAAGTCAAGAGGAGCTTCTTTCCTTTATAGGTCCTGAAAGGGAACTAATCAAGAAATGCTAAACAACACGAATCAAAATCGCCTCTCTGTTCTTTGGGCTTCTTATGTATATATTTATGAAAAATAACTAGTGAACCAAGCTCCTTTCCTTCCTATCATTTTTTCTCTTAGTTATTTCATCTCTTTCTGCTTTAAAAAATGTAAATTGTGGTGAATTAAGAGATTATGTGGTCATGACTGATAAAGAATGTGCTGATCTAGACTTAGGAATCAGAAGTCATTAAAAAAAAGTATGTGAAAGTATCTGCAAATGTTGCCTACCTCAATAGGCGTAAGTGTTTATTGACTTTAAAGGCCCAATTTTGAACCTAATATTTTACCAGTAATTTTTTCACTTAATATTCAAGAAATATGTATGCTTTAAGTTAAAACTTTTTCATTCATGTTATCCAACTTGTGGCTGCAATCCACTGCCTCCAAACATTCTCGACTCCATTCTTACAAATTCATTGGTTCAAAGATATCTGAACATCTATAAGATGTCAGCCCTTTCTAAGCAGAGAATGTCTCTGCATAAAAATGAGAGTTTTAAAATAAGACCAAAATCATAGAGAGCAATCAGAATGCCAGATGGTGGTAAACCGTACGGCAAAACAAAGAGAAGCAAAGGACAGAGAAGACAGGCAATAGAGTGTAATGTTAAAGACATTAAGCCCTCACTGGGGTGATATTTTGAGTAAAGATCTAATGAAGGTGATAAAAAGGGATAAACAGCAGGTCACAGCCCTGAAGGAAGAGCAGTTATCAGCAGAGACCAGTAGTTCTAGGACACAGTGATGGCAGGATGGAGTGGCAGGAGTACATTAGGAGAGAAGAGGCTGTGAAAGGGTGTGAGTGTGTGTGTGGTGTGTGCCTGTCATGTGCACGCTGTTGGAGTACCACACGCCATTTAGGGTTTTAGCTTTTAACTTCAAACTCTGAGTGGCAGAAGATCACAATTTAACCAGGTGAATATCAAGATGATTCCAGATACTACCCTGAGAAAGGTGATAAGGCACAGAAAGAAACAGGAGAGACCAGTTAGGAGGCAACTGTGACTGTGAAGGTTAATGATGACGAGGCTTGGCCTGGGGTGGAACTGGCAGAGGTGAAGACACTTTGGGTATGGTTGATTTCAAGAAGACTCACAGACACACTGGATGTGAAAATGAAAGCAAAAAAGCAGGAGAACAACAGTGACTCCAAGGTTCTAGCCTCAGAAACACAAAAGAATTACTACTCATGAAGATGGGTGAGATGTGCGGGAAGGAGGTGGGCTGGCTGGCTGGTTGTTTTTTGAGACAAAGTCTCACTGTAATTCAGGCTGGTCCTGAATTCAGTATGTAGCCCAGGCTGGCCTCAAACTCACAGCAAATGTCTTGATTCAATCTCCCAAGTGCTGGGATTATAGGTACATGCCACCATGCCCGGTTTATGTGGTGCTGGGGAATTGAACTAAGGGCCTTAGCACTTTCTGGGCAAGCACTTTAACCACTGAGCTATTCCTCTAGCCCAAGAGGTTTTATATATAGGAATTACATATCTTTTCTGCAAAGGCTAAGGAGATATAACAAGTCAAGGTGGTCTACTTAGTTCTTACCCTACTTGACTGGTTATTTCTTGTGTGCAGCTGGATATTTATAAAACTGATGAGGTACAAGTATCTACTATTCATTAAACAAGTAAACAAATACTCTAAAAACCTTAGTTTTTAAATTATGCATCCTGCTTTATGCACTTAGTGCTCAATATAAGATGATTTGATATGAACATTTCAGAAAACTTGTAATTACAGACTGTAACATTGCATTTTTGGTTCATCCATGATTCCCAGCTCATAATTCTCACAGCCACAGTTACTTCTCAAATAACTAGAATAAGGTTAAAGTAATGTATTTCACCCTATGTCCTCAATTACTGAAACAAACAGCTTTGAAGCAATAAAGTTGAAAATCTTAACTTTGGAGTGCTTCAGGCCTGAGAAGCTTTGGAAAGCAAAATCTCTTGCTGATCTCCTGCCTTCCTTCCACTTGGCCCCCATACAGGTCACAGAAATTAGAATTTCTCTTCCCCACATGAGCCAGAGACCAAGATTCTCACCACCCCAATCTCCCCCTCATTCAGTCTCAGAGGTGTCTATAAGAAATACTCTGCCCTACCTCGCCGATAGTAGATCATAAGACTTCCATGTTAGATAGGGTCCTGCTCCACATCCCAGAGAAAGAAATGCAACAGAGGTGCCAAGAAGAATGTGAACAGACGGGGCTTGCTAGGCTTCCAGATCCAGTCCATAAGCATTAGATCATACTTTTTTTGTCCAATCACATTCTGACACACTTGTCTATTCTTCAGTCCTGCTATGTGATGAAGAAGCTGCCATAAAACCCCACAGGACAGGGTTTGGAGAGCTTATGGACTGCTGAACACCTCAGGCTTACAAGAAGGTAAATAAGAAATCATTTACTTGCCAGAAGAGTAACACAATCCAATCTACTGGGACAGAAATCCCTGTGCCTGGACCCTTACAGGTCCTGGGTCTGTTTATTTGTATCCTTAAAAATATCTTTTATAATATGCTGGTAAATGCAATTACAGTGTTTCCCCAAGTTCTGTGAGTTGCACGGAACCAAAAGGAGGGTCACGGGAAACCCCACAGGTAGTCAGTAGAAATTCCAGTCTCCAACTTATAGCTGATGTCTGCAGTATGCAGTCTTAAGAAATGAGAACTCAACCAGTGTGTTCTAGTGGACCTCCAACATTTAACTAAATAGGAGGATCTGCAGTTGGCATCTGCTACAGATTGGCTTACTTGCGCAGAGAAATCCCACATGGTTTGACATCTTAGAAGTCATTTTTGTGATAAGTACATAGTACGAAAAACTGAGTTTGATTTTGCATTTTATCTTACACACTAATTTGATACTATTACTCCATATTCAAATAATGTAGAGGTAAAAGAATAAAGATGATTTTGCTAAAAAAAGTTACCAGAATAGCTCTCCATCTGAAACCTATAGATCAGAAATAATAAATTTAAAATGTTTTCAAAGTGGTTTCTAAGAGCTAAGCATCTTGTATAAATTATCAATTACTTTTCTATTTGTGTATCTTTTAAGATTAGGCTCAGAAAAAAAAGAAATTAAAAATCTAAGCTGTCCTAGAAAAAACCACTATAAAAGTCTGTAGGAATTTCTTTTGATCTGTTGTTTTAATTTTTCCATTACCCTTCTTCATACACAATTTGCATTCTCTTTGTGAGTTTTCCACTGCCAACTGTTAAAAGTTTGACATGCAGCGTTTTGTGTGTATGTTGTAATAGAAAAGGAATGTCAAGGAAAATCTTAACATGAGTTCTAAAACATGACACACTGTTGAGATGCTATTGTGCCAAAATATATTAACAGAAATCGCAATTCCAAGCCTTGAACCTATAATTACAACTGTTAAATAGACACAAGCTACAGACAACTGGAAAAGTGAATGTGTTTTATAGGTAGCAGCAAACTTTTAAAAGAGAAGGAAACTTTCCTATATACCTGAGTCTCACACCTCATTTTCTCATTTTCAGTTAAATTAGAAATATTTTGCCACAAAGTCACCTCTGACCAGATTGTTTCTACTTCTAGTACGATAACTGCTTTAGGCCATTTTTCTAATAGTCAAGACATATGTGAGCTGTATATGTAAGATCTTCCCTAATAGTCCGTGCAGCAACAAACACCATTTTCCAACAGTGGATCTACATAAAAGCACTGTGGTTTAATAATTTTATCAAGCTCATCTTTATCTATCCACTTTTCAGTAACCAAACAGCAGTTAACTCTCCAATCAGTAAAAAAAAAAAGGTTCTGTCCCAAAGCAAAAACGTCAACACAAGCAATACAAGTCTCCACAATGGATACATGGATGGATGGAAAAAAAAAAAAAAACCCACTTCTTAGATGTAAGTCTGAATGTCCAATAAATCACGAAAAAAATGTTCAATATCTTCAGCCATCAGAGAAATGCAAGTCAAAACAACACCGAGGTTCCATCTAACATCCGTAAGAATGGCTAGTATTAAGAACTCAATAAACGATATGCTGGCAAGGCTACGGGCAATAAGGAACACTCCCACATTGCTGGTGGGACTGTAAACTGGTACAATCACTATGGGACACAATACAGAGATTCCTCCAAAAACTGAAACTAGACATTCCATTTGACTCAACTATTTTTCTTCTGGGTATTTTCCCAAGAGTTAAAGTCATCATACAAGAGTGTGATTTGTGCATAACCATGTTTAAGCAGCACAATTTATAATAGCCAAATCTTGGAATAAGTCAATATGCCCCAAAACAGATGAATGGATAAAGAAGACGTGGTGTAGATACACAATGGAATACTACTCTGCCATAAAGACAGACAAATTTGAGTCATTTTTAAGAAAATAGATGCACCCTGAGACCATTATGCTCAGTGCAATCAATCAGACACAAAAAGCTAAATATCATATGGCTTCTTTAATATGAGAAAACCAAACCATAAACAATGTAAGAGATGAAGACAAAAGTAAGATGAGCTTTATAGAGAAGGAAAGAAAAGGGGGAGGGGCAAAAGGGGGGAAGGGAAAGGGACGTAATATGTAAGTAAAAAAACTAAAATGAAAAGTAATGTGATAAAATGTATACAACAGGATACTGTTCTGCCTCTGAGAAGACAATTCTGACACATGCTATGTGAATAAACCCTGAAAACATTGGGGTAAGTGAAGTAAATCAGTCACACAGGACAAACACTCTATGACTCCATCAATACACGTACCTAGAATAGTAGAATTCCTACAGAAAGAAATGATGGCTACCAAGAACTAAGGGGAGGAGGGAATACAGAGCTATCGTTTAATGAGTTAAGAGTTCACTGAGAAGATGAAAACATTTCAGAGATGGATGATGGTGATGGCTGCACAGCAATGTGAATGGACTTGAGGACAATGAACTCTCCAGTTAAAAATGATTAAAATAGTAAAATGTGTAATATAAATCCATAATAAAGACACTAAACACACCTAATAGAAATACATAATTGATAGTAATTTATTCTGTTCCATACATTTTCAAGTTTTCTAAAATTTTCCCACATTTACCCTAACCCTACTTTTTCATTTTTATCTTTATAAACAGTACCACTTTATACTCCTAGATGGTGGCAGCATTCAATCTTTTTCCTGCCCATCGTACACTAACAGATCTTACAAACTGATTTTAACTCTGTTAACACTACTTGAGTTTGACCTTTTCTTTCACAGAATAAAATATTTTGAAGTAATTTTCATAGGTAATCCAAATTAATGTATAAAAAGTTTTACTCCAGCAAAGTTCTTTTCCTTTATTATGTTTGGCTAAGGCAAATAAATTAGATCATCTTCCCTAGGTATCAATCATCTATTCAGCTTATACAAAACCATCTAGAACTGACAAGTCTCAAATGGATTTGGATTTTTTTTAACCTGTCATCACGCAAAATCCAGAATCAAGAAAAGCAAATTCTTCTGCAATCATGATCATCTCACAATCTCATACCCATAACCTGTTTCCCTTATCAAATAATGGCAACCCTATAATTACCATCTTTGATGTTAAAAAAAAAAACATGGAGTCACCTTTGATCCTGTGTTTACTTCACATATCATCTCTTCAGGCGCCCTCTGCCTCAGGGTCTTATTATACCTGCAGTTTCTTCTTGCTAGAATTAGAATGTTCTTTCTCTGCAGGTACACAGGCTTCCCTACCTCACTTCTTTAACTTCCCATGCTCATGTGTCTGTCACCTCCCAGTGAGACCTTCCACAAGCTGGTTATCTAATGGGGCAACTTGACTGATACTTTCTATTCTGCTTTGAACTTTTCTCCTTCTGAAGTCTGTATATGAATTACTATTTTATATATTTGTCTCATTCACTAAAATGCAACCTCCACACTACTTTCTTTTCAATAATAGTTGATGTAGTGGCTTCAAAGATTGTAAAACTTACAGCAAAGTCACAGAGACCGGCCATTTTCTAGTATTTTTTGGTCTTTGGATTTGTTTTGTGTATTATCTAGAATCTCTGAATTTATCACATGGGGCTCAGCCTATAATCACATCACAACCTAAGGAAAAAGAAGTTGTTCCACAATGCTGAGAGTTGACAATGGGGCTCTCCTGGGTTTGTTTCAGCATGTCCTGCACCAGGTGTGCCTGGTTAAGTAGTCTGGCATTCTGAGCACTCAGCAACTGACAGCCTTAATATTCCTGTCAGAGAGCAGGTACTAGAGATACAGTTCAAGCACAATACATAACACCACTGGGCTTCCTTTTCTTCTTCCTGGTAGTTTCTCTTTATCAAGTTAAAAACGATGCTTAAATGTGCATCTTCCTGGAGCACACAGATGTAACAAGACAACGAAGAAGATAGAAAGAACCAAGATGACTTTTTAAACAAAAATTTTACACCAATAATAACCTAATGATAATAAAAATGACTCTCCACATAAATTATGCTCTGAAACATTAGTATATGACAACATCAAGTATTCATAACTGGTAAGATGCTGACAAAACTACCTAAAACAATATTATCACTACAGGTTGCGTTTTCTTGCTGGCAAGATAGGTTATGTTTTTTAATTCACTATTTTAGAAAATATCACTGAACTCTATTTCTTTAGATGTCTGTTTTGGGTTTCTTATATAGTTGTGAAAGTAAAGAAGACTCATACCTTGAGGAATGACTTGTTCTTCCCATAGTGGAAGAAACAGCTAAGATATAATTTGGAAAATAATTTGGACATTATCCAAAGTATATTTATGTCAGCAAATTGCTGTATTAAGTATGAACAGGAAACAGCACTTAAAGCTCACTGGGGTAGAGATACTAGTATTTGAAAAAATGCAAAAATATGGGAAATCTGCCATAAAACTGCTACACAAACAGGTGTGCTAGTACACACCAGCAATGCCAGCACTCAGGAGGCTGAGGCAGGAAGACAGAGTTTGAGATCAGCCTAAGCTATACAGTGAGTTCATGGTCAGCCTGAATTAAATAAACAAGATCCTGTCTCAAAAACAGTAAGGACAGCAGATACATCATGCCTCTGTTCATATTTATAGCCCTTGTTGGGTTCTTAAATGAAATGCAAAAAATGCCATGAAAACATCTATAAGGAAACATTCATAACCTCAAATTCATTCCATACTTATTTATTGAGCATACTTTATATGACAGGCATTTTTTTTTTTAAGTAAGGAAGACAGAACACTTGAATAAAAGACCAGATCTGCATACTCCTGGGGTACATTTCACTTCTTCAACAAAAGCATTTCATTTAAAAAAGCATTATTTGTTACAGGAAGGAGTAGCAGCTTTAACTGTAATAAAAACTAGATTTCTGAAGAAAGCTTGTAAGATTCCATCACACAAGACATTCATTCATTCCATCACTACCAACTTAAGAAATTAAAGACAGAATGGCCCAAAGCATTACTAGATATCACAGATACGATCATTAGTGTTGTGAAACAATACACCTTCACTAGACGAGGTGAAACGGAATATTCCTCACACCACAGAAAGGTAGGCTGTTCCACTTATGGCAAGGCACTTAAAGCCGCAGAGGATAAGGGCAGAACGCTTGTTTAGCATGCATAAGAGCCTGGGTTTGATCCCCAGCACTGAATTTAAAAGGGAGACAGAGATTTAGCCAGCTCAGGGAGGGTAAAACTAGAGGACAGAGTGTCAGGTCCAGCCTGGGCAGCTTGAAGAGACCCAGTTTCAAAATCAAAAACAAAAACAGGCTGAGTGTGAAGGCCCTGGGTTCAGTTTCCCACATCACAAAAAAAGAGGTTGCGGGAATCTGATTAGTTTCTCTATATAAAAAGGCCACAAAATAAATAACTTTTCATATGAGGACAGCTTGATTCCTCACTATGCATATTTTTTGTTTGTTCATTTGTTTGCTTTTTTTGGTTCTGGGTATCAAACCCAGGACCTCCGGTACACTAAGAATACCCTCCCATCACTGGACTATACTTCCAGTCCTACTTCTGTACATAAAAACACTTAAGGTACATGTGCCATTTATACAGAGGGTTTTCCACTATGAGAAGCACTTAATTTATATTTAGAACATAAACCTGGAACCAGCCCTTTGAATAACTATCACAAAGTATTAACAGATTTTAAAAATAATAGTATATCATGAATATTTTACTAGAATAAAACACATTTCTTCAGTTAAGTGGGAATGAGTGGCTCAACAACAAAGCCTAGAACACAAGGTAGTGATTTTTAATTCAATACTCTGGAAAACATCATTGAACTTAACTATATTGTTTAGATGCCTTTTATTTTTATATAATAGTGTTTTCCTGACCTTGACCTTTCGCCTCAGCTCCAGGAACTTCACACACAACTGGCTGCTGGACATCTTTACCCAGCTTGCACAGGTGCCTTAAACTCAACATGAATTTTTGACTCATTTACCCCAAAACTTTTCTATACCTACCTAGTGCCTCTTTTGTCTGTCTCAGTAGTCAGTATCCCAGCACTGCCCCCTTAAGCATATGTAAAGCATCAAAATACTTTTCCATCTTAAGACAATTTCAACAAGTCTATCACTCACTCTTCAGACTTACCCAACTAACTCAGAGAAACAAAGTTCTGCTCACTTTCCAAATGGCAACTATTGTGGTTTGGATCTGAAATGTCTCCTCAAAGTCTCATGTACTTGGATGTTATGGATTATTTATGGAACCATCTGCTGTTAGGACACTGGGACCTGGTCTGGAGAGGTAGATGATAGGTGTTTGGTAGAAGTCAGGCATGTGGTAGACTACAGATTCCAGGCATGTGGATTGGATTATGGATTCCAAGTATGTGGTGGGGGCTTAAAACCTGCAAGAGGGAGAACACTGGGCCAGGATCTGGAAGAATAAATGCAACTTCCTCCCTTCCTACTAGACTGGACTGGACTGGACTGGACTGGGCTTCCTGTTTGCAAGGCTATGAGGAGCTGCCTCTACCATTTTCCAGCCACCCACTCATGAATGGACCTGTGACCTTCTGAAACTATGAACTAAAACAAACTTCTCCTCCCCTTATACTGTATGTTGAGTATTTAGCCACAGTGACAAAAAAGTAAGACAGTAACCAACCTTGACCTATAGTAAAACATCATTGGGTTGTTTAAGTGTTATTAAGAAATCTGCCAGTTGTAGTGGCACATGCTTGTAATTCTAGCACTGGGAGGCTGAGGCAAGAGGATCACAAACTGGAGCACAGCCTGTATGACTTAATGAGAACCAGTCTCAAAACAAAAATTTAAAGGACTGGGGAGGTAGCTCCGTGTGAAAGCCCTACAGTTCAATTTGGAGTACCACACCAAGATTCCTCGTTATTTAAAACTATAAATACAACAGCCTATGAAGTTTTTAGATTCACAGTAGTTTTTTAATTGTATTATAGAAGCACAAAAACATGTTAATTCCCAATATGTATGTTTATTAAATTACCAATCAGAGAAGGAAGACACCCTAAAAAAAGGAAAAAAAAAAATTCCCGTTAACAGGTAAAATTTCCATCAAAAATTTACTGTACAATTAAAAAGTTAACCATAAGCCCCAGCAACACTATATTTAAAGTCTTCCCCCTGACACAATAAAAAGCTATCTTCAATGTAAGTAATCTTCAAGCATCTCAAAGTACAAGATGGAAGTAACCATTATTAATGGCAGTTAGGGAGAGTCCAAAATTGAAGCAGTACATAGCTAAGCAAAGAATGTCCTAGGATTGGTGATAAGTAATGTACCCAATAATAGGTGATTCCTCTCCTTGGGGCAGACTGCATTTCACCAGGGTATGGTAACTATATTCACTTGCAACTTACAAACACTTAAGTTCATTTAGTCATTTCAATACCTACTGATAATTCTGTTACCAGGTGTGACCTTTCAAAAGCATACTGAGTTGGTGTGGTTGGGAAATCATCCAACATAAACATACATCTCAATGAATAGTATTAGGAATCAGCACAAGAAAAGCCATCTGTTTGAGAGAAATAGTATTTTTACTTCCCCAGTGATTATGCTATCAATGACAACTGCGACATCCCAAGAGAAGAAAAAAAATTTTAACTGCTCAAAACTTTAATTATTCACATAAACTGGCCAAAAATTAAAGTTAAATGTTACACAAAGGGATCGCTAACTCCCTAATATTTTTGGCTAATTATTCCATTGGTAGTCTACATCTGCTCTGCTAAAATTTGGTTATGAATCATAAGTAACTACTGGGAACGTTTTTAGATCTAAAAGTGATTGGATAATAACTGAGAATCACAAAAATTATTTTTAATGTACGTAAAAATCCTCCTGTCCCACACAATAAAAGAACAGACGTTACTGTCACAGTTTAAGCAATAAAAAGGATGAGACTAATAAGAAAAATTTTAAGTCAAAAAAATAAAAGGAAGGAGTGGCTTGAGGAATAGCACAGTGGTTAAAGCAAACACAAGGCCCTGGATTTGATACCCCAGCGCCTTATGGGTGTCATGGCACATGCCTGTAATCCCGGCACTTAGGAGGCTGAGGTATAGGGATTATTGTGTATTAGAGGCCAGCCTGGGCTTCAAAGTGAGTTCAGGAGCAGTGTGGATTATGGAGCAAGACCTGTCTCAAAATAAATAAATAAATAAATAATAAAAGAAAGAAAAGGACTGAGTATTAGCTTAGTGGCTAGTAAGACTAGTATATGGGAGGCCCTGGGTTCAAACTCCAGCACCAAAAAAGTCAAAAGCTTCAGCTAACTATAACCTTTATTTTTCAAACATTTCCAAATCCAGTATTTTATGCTCAGGAAACCTGTTAAGGCTGGACTTGACAAAAAGAAAAGTAAATTTATTCTGATGACTTAAATATATAAACACTTCTACAATTTACAAATAAATGGCCTAATATCTTCACAAATAGTGACAATCAGAAATACTTAGTAGATTCTTTTTCATCAAGATTTTTGTTTCTTTAAATTATTGCTCTACCTTTTGCTTATAAACATTTTCAAAGATTTTCTTAATTTGAAAAAGTCTTCTAGATATTTTGATACATTAAAAAACTATTAAAAAACCAGACTTTATTCTTTCCACAATCTTTCTTCCCTTAGTTTTTGTAGCTCAACTCCGAGATACCTTTAATATCTCAAAGTAAAACAACTTTTAGTAACTAAGTTATTTGTTGTAATAATATAATTATTGATATGCATAGGCTAATCATATCAAATAAAAAGTAACTAGCTCCAGAGGATGAATGAATAGCACAGAGGATAGAGTGCTTACCTAGCAAGCACAAGGCCTGGGTAAATTTCCCCAACATCACATAAATTGGGTGTGGTGGCAAATGCCTGTAATCCCAGCATTTGGGAGGCTGAATCTGGAGGATTACTATGAGACTGAGGCAAGCCTGGGCAACATAGCGAATTCAGAACTAGCCAGGGCTACAGAGTGAGCCCCTGTCTCCAAACAAGCAAACAAACAACCCACAAAACTTAGCTCCACAACCCAACATTTATAGCTTCAGACAGCAGACAAGGAAAAGTGGCATCCACAATGGTATGACATAGCAGGTGAACAAAAACCTCTGTTGGCAAAAAACATTCCCATAAAACACCTTAAATTCATAATGTACCTTTGCTAGATATCCACGTATTATGCCTGAAAACAAAATCATTAAACAGCCAAGTGAAACTACTCTAAATTCCTTCAGCTATTAAAAGAGAAAGACAACACCAAAAGAGATTACTAGGATAGAAACACTTTCTCTTTTGCAACATCCTAGCATACCCTCTCCCAAAAAGAGAAATCAATCCTTAAGAGATTCACAAATAACAGAGAATTCATTGCAATGGCAGCTACCATTTCTAAGTATCCTTTCACTGCTCCACAAAGGATCATCATTGTCAATGCTCATCAGTTTTTAAGCCACAACCACAGCTGCTGTCTTACAGAGAAAACAAACAAACAAAAAAAATGACAGCAGACTTTAAAAGGACATTTATAGAAGTATTTTATATTTAAAAAAAAAAAAAAAACAGTGCCCAGTATAGTAGAAAGAATTCATGGAACCCAGAGTACCAAACCATGAGAATTCTGAGGCGTTCTCTATGGGAAGTACCTTTCCTTAATATGGTGCTAGATCATTTTATAAACTTCCTGGCAAGTTAAGAGACAAAATTTACGGTGAAGAAAATGCACAGCAAATTAACTGCCAAATTAGCGGTGAACAGAACGTGTTTCCCAAGCACCAGCCTGCAGTCATTCTGCAAACCTTTCTTCCCAAATCACACTGATACAGAGACACCATAAACCAATCTCCCTGTTCAACTTTACCTTCCTGCCTCAGACCTATACTTTGTCTGGACCAACGAAGAAGTTGTTCTGCTTGGTTAGCATGTGTGTCAGATAACTAAGAGTTAACCACGTGTGGGGGTAGGGGGAGGAAAAAGGGGGAGGCTAATGTCCAGTAGCAGCATCATATGCTAAATTACACTGTCACTATGAGATATTCACACAGCAAAATGGCAATTACACTGTGATCCAAAGACATGAGCTTGCCTCTCCCACCAACCAGCATATGAACATGGTTAAATTTCTGTAAAACACAACTTACCTCACCAAACTATAGCTAGATTTAAGTGGAACAAGAGCTCTCTGGGATACTGAACATTACAGTTAAGAGGTTATATTTAAAACACACTAGAAGAATCTGAATTCCTACCTAGGGGCCATTACAATTTCTAACATATAGTGGTTAAAAGTAGCCTGACAAATCAGTTTAAAAAAAAAAGATAAACCACTAAAAAAGGAATAGTGTTAGAATACTTCATTTTTTCACTTACTCAACAGCAAATACTAAGTAGATTACCTACCACATATCAAGTACAATATTTGGTTAGGAAGAGAAGCACAAAATCTAAATAGCAATGAACAAGTGGGTACACAAAACTGAGAAAAACAGAACAAGCAAGAAAGAGAATGTTCACAGGTCACAGGATCAGAAGGCCTTTTTTCAAAAGGAGGGAGTGAGAGATTACTGTGGATAGGTGGGAGAAGAGCACTCCAGGAAAAAGATCACATGCTTAGGAGGTCCAGAGTAGAGGAAAGTGAGATTTGCATTGATGGTAATACCAGAATTCAAGAGCTAAACTCTGGGGTGATCCCGGGTTTCAACGTGGTGGCATGAGGTGAAAAGTAAACCAGGAGTGTGATATCTTAAAAGCCAATGAAAAAAAAGTGTGAACAAGGGAGTGACCCAAGATGTCGAATGCGCTGAGAAACAGCAAGTCAAGGGAGGCACCATCAAAACCGGCCACTACACTTGTACAGAAGGGAAATTCCTAACTGTGATAGCAATTATTTTTTTAAAGCAGTCATGACAAAAGCCTGGCAGTGAAATTTAGGGAGAATCATGTGCAAGTACTGTAAAAGTGCGCAGAGGTCTGGCAACTCCAGGAGAACGCACAGTCCACAGAAATAACAGCACACCTGTGCACGCTGTCAGGAACGTTGTTGAATGTTAAAAACTGAGACATAAAGGAAAAAGTATAGCTGGCTAGACCAATGTCTTCAAGCAGTTGGCAAACTTCAGCAGGGAGGAAAACTGCATTGAGGGCTTGATAAAACAGACTGTTGGATCCCTACCTCCAGAGTTTCTAATACCCGAGGTACGGAAAAGAGCCTCAAGAATCATGGACACCTGCTAGGATTCCCTCTTGGCAGAAGCCAAGAGCCTTTTTCTCTTTTGTTTTATTCAATAAACTTTTGCAATAATAATAATAATAATAATAACTTGCAATTCCCAGATGCTCCTGGTCCAAAAATGTTGGACACTTAGTTTCAGCCGGGTGCATAATACTCACCAAAGCAAACAAACAAATATAAGAAGACTTCCAGAGGGTAAGCGATAAGCTTGTTCTTAAACTGTAAGAAAATATATACAAGAAAACACACACAAGAATGCTTTTATGATCTTAGAGTGAAGAAAATAAGCCACAAAGTCAAAGGAAAAACTACAAGTCTGAGTACATAAAAAAAAATTAAGACTAAGTAAAAAGCTAAGAAAAAAATACAAAATTGGCAAAAAGTAGTATGCGGGAAATAAAGTTCTTACAAGAAATAAAAAGACCTATTTCAACAGAAAAGGAGGTTATGTAATTCAAAAAGAAAATAAAAATTGGCAATAGATGTAAAAAACACGTGCATTTAAATGCATCTAGAGTTCATTATATTTTCACACATGCACAGATGTATTTGTGATACTAATATCAAAAAATTCAGAGCTGGAAGGCAAGCATGGTGGCACACGCCCAGTAGTCCCAGCACGGGGATCCTAAGGCACACAGATCACAAGCTCGGCGCGGGCAACTCACCAAGACCCTGCTTCATTTACAAAAAGAAAGAATGAAAAAAGTTTAGACAGGATTGTGACTGTAACTCAGTGTGAATCTCCAATAGCACAATACATATATACATGTATACATACATACATACATACATTCATACGTGACTTGGAAACAACCCCAAAGCAACCAATAAAGAATGGGGAGCTACATCGATCAACATTCACAGTCAGCCACACGTGAAATATTTAATGACCCAACCAAGTGAAAGAACATTATATAGTTTATTATGATCCAATTTATGTCAAGGAAGGCAAGACCAAACAGTAAGGGCTAATAAAACAGAAAGAAAAAGTATTACACAGGCAATAAGCACATCAAATCAAAGTCTAGTAAAGTGTTCCACGTCAAACTGAACAAAGCCCATCTCTGGGTAAGCAGCAGGGTGGCACCCCTTCCTTTAAGCACTACAGTTACTATTTACTTGTGCAACGCAGTTATATATTACTGGGGGGGGGGGGTTGTTATATTTTTTAAAGAAAAACTTGGAAAGGATAAACATTAAAATGCTACTGCTCTACTTTAGTAGGACTGATTTTCTTTTCCCTGTTATATTTTGTTACTTTTGGCATCAGGAGAAAAAGTACCCATAGCATTTTGAAGAACAAAGACTACTCACCTGTCAATTCTAAAGGTACTGATTCTATTCTTCAATGTAAGTTAAAAAGATAAAGCTTCTTCAGGTCTCAGTAACCATCACTCCTCCTGGACATGTTAAAAAAGGAGTTTAAGTTTAAAAGAAAACTCACTAGCCCCACTGTAAATAGCACATTATCTCTGGGGGTGAAGATGTGGGTATACAGAGGAACTATCTTCATCATTCATATCGGGTTCATTTATAACATGCACTTGTTTGAGGATAATTTTTTAAAACTCAGTATTTTAGAATGAGCAGAGTTGCTCATCTCACACAGGACAGAAACTAGACAACAAAATTCAAACCTATGAACACCACTAACAACAGAATTATCAAGTATGCCTTTCCAACCCCAAAATATCGACAAGTAGAACAAACCAACAAAAACCACAGACTAAAGAAAAAAGTATCTGGCAGTGGAATGGGAGCTGACAAGGCCATGACAGCAGTCCAACACCGAAACGCAGCGGGCCCTCACAGTCAGACTGCGGCAGGGTGCAACGGAGGAAGAGCCCCCGCAACTGGTGTGGGTGGAGAAGGCAAAGATCTGGTCGTCAGCAAAGTGCAAAAACATGAGAGTGGGAAGAAACGCAAAAGGTATGGCACTCTCAAAGCTTATCGAGCCTGTTTCATAGGGGGATAGTTATGACATGTAGGTGGTAAAAAGAACAGGATTTAAAAAAAATTAGTGGGTATTCAGAGCAACAGAGGAAATTTTAGAAATATAAATGTAAACATCAGAGCTAATGATAGATATAAAATGAAGATAAAACAAGATTTAAAAATTTGTGAACCATGATATTTAACAACAGAGGAGCAAAGAAAAAGTAAGTAGTGAAGAAAATATGGAGGCCCAAGAACCTGGGGTGACGCCGCACTGGGGAAGAGTAAGAAGGCACCGACTACACTGCTGCACACCTGTAAGCCCCGCACTCTAGGAGGCTGTGGCAGGAAGATCACAAATTCAAAACTAATATGGGCAATTAGGGATTTACTGCGTCCCTGTTCCAAAACAAAATAAGTAAGTGCTGGGGGATGCAGCTCAGTGTGAAGCAGCTGGCTTCAATCTCCAACAACAATAAATACATAAATAAGACACTGTGGTCAATAAAAGTAATGGGTACACAAGTTAAAGAAGCTAATGAGTGAAGTAACGCTTGGAGAGCTGGTGAAAATGGCTTATTAACAGCCTGAGATAAAAACCAGACTGCAACAGGTAGGATAAAAGAATACAAAAATGAGACCAAGGTAAGCTGTTAAGAAAGAACAAACACATACATAGCTTAGGTAGCTTGAATGAGAAGTAGGGAAAACAGATACTAAGCAATTAAAAGAGCAGGCCTAATCCTACAACCCCGTGGCACTGGGTGTACTCGGCATCCCAAGAACTCTGAGATAGGCTCTCCATTTCACAAATGAGGAATTTTAAGTTACAATACATGTGTATATGTGCAGCACATATACAGAGAAATTAGAAGATCTAAAAATCCAGGGTATGTGAGCAAAAAGGAATACAGTTTGCGGGAGGAAAAACTTTAAATATGAAGCAGCCCAGATTAACTGACGAAGTACCATTCTAGATAAATGAACCCTGGCATCCACTTGTAGCCCAGCCACTCATGAGACTGACTAGGCCAGCAGGTCAAGACCAGCCTTGGCAACATAAGACCTGATCTTGTAAATAAATAATTTTGCATAAAAATGAATTACGTTACTCCAAATAACCTTTTGAGTTCGAAGACTAGAAAATTCAAATGTAACATCAAATGCTTTTAAAAATAAATTTATTTTTAAACTAACCTAGTAGAAAAAAACTCCCGTCCCTCAAAGTCTACTACATTCATCTATATTTGGGACTGTTTTGCCATCTAGCAGTGCAAAAAGTATTGGACAGACACAAGTCTATGGGTACCAGGGAGGGGACCCAAAAGCAGAGGCAGAAGCAAAGCTGTGTGGATTTGAACTAAAGCCTCTAAATCCCTAGCCCCAGGCTTCTCCTTGGTATGATGGAAGCACACCTCCCTCACAGGGCTCCTGAGGACTCAGAATACTAACACAGTGCTCCTCTCACTCCGGTTTGCTAATCTGTTGGCATTTTAAAAATAAGCAGAATAACAGCATTTCCATCACAAATAAGAAACATACAAGGTGTATACACTGTATTGAACAAATACAGTGAATTTTTAAATTAAAAATAATTTATTACAGTAAGACAACATTACCATGAATGTCCCTCAAAATACTTGCTTCAAACACACTTAGCCTCTTCCTACTACTTTCTGAAGCAGTTCTAGAAGTCGTGTTTCCTCGATGTCTTTAATTGTACTATTGTGGCTGTCTCCATGCCCTAAATGGATTCAAAACATTTACCTTTCATGGCCATTTTGACTTTGGGGAAGAGCCAAAAGTGGCACTGTGCCAGACCCAGTGAATAGGGTGGATGAGGACACACCATCATGTTTTTACAAGCCTGCCTTTCCACCGGGTAGCACCTGGCAGCATTCACTGACCTTTTTTTTGTCAGAGCTCATAAAGACACAAAAGAACTTAAGAACTGCTTCAGAAAGTGGCAAGAATAATGGGGTAAAGCATACTAAGCGAAAGGGAGTATTTTGAGAAAGAGTAACAGTCATGTCTAACTGTAATAAAGTTTTAAACATTCACCATATATTCTTATCCTCTTCATACTCTCAAATGTTCTAAGAGCAATTACTTCTTGCTATAAAATTAAAGTGACTCTTTTTGGTGATAAATTTAGTTAACTTGGTTCTTACTATAAACATTTTTCCAGTCAGAAAAATGATTAATGTATACAGATGCGACATTAATTAATCCTTAGGAAAAATATCCAGTGGGGCGGGAGGAATGACACAGCAGTTAAAGCACTTGTCATGCAAAGACAAGGCCCTGAGTTTGATTTCCCAGCACAACATAAAGCTGGGAGTGGTGGCAGGCACACCTGTAATCCCAGCACTCAGGGAGGCTGAAGCAGGTGAATTGTCCCAAGGCCGAGGCCAATCTGGGCTACACAGTGAGTTCAGAACCAGCCAGGGCTACAGACCTGTCTCAAAAAAAAAGAAAGAAAGAAAGAAAGAAAAGAAAGAAAGAAAGAAAGAAAGCAAGCCAGCCAGCCCGCCCAGGGATGGGCATTTAATTCAGTAATGGAGCACTGTCTAGCATGCTCAAGGCCCTGGGTTCACTCACAAACACCAAAACAAAAGGAAACAAGAAGAAAAGAAAAATGTTCATATAAAGATAAGTCAAGGCCCCAAACAACTATGAAAGGAAACCTATCACACAACTATCATGTACATCCATCTAAGTTTAAATTCTAAACCAACTGTCCAACTGGCAATGTCCAGAAGTTATAACTAAGAAACCAGAGGTTTAACCAAACGCTGTCAGTAAACTGTATATGTAAAAATATACATCACATTGAAATACATGGTAGAAATGTCAAAACAAAGAACTGACTCACCAACCAATAATCAAGAAATTGTCTTTGAAAACTACAGCTATTCAGATTTGTTTTTAAAACATTACAACAGTGAAGCAACACCTCCCACTAATTCAGCTATTTAATCAAATAATGGCACTTACTATAAGCTGTAAGTGAATTATCAAATACTATCACTACTATCTTCGTAATGCTGAAATGGATTTATTTTCCTTCCCTGACATATGTGTAAGTACAGATGACAGACACAACAGATTTAATGAACTCCACAGTCAAGAGAATTTTGCCTTGGCATATACACTAGAAAAATCACTGCATGTCATCATTAAGTTCATAAACCAGCTGTGACCCTTAATCCTGATGTCAACTTCAATGAATTAAGAAATGCCTGGCTGATTAGTAAAGCACACTCCTGGGGTGTCCCCAGGTGGGTCACAGAGGCATGGCCTTGGGTACTAAGCCCCTGGCCCGCTCCTCCCTGGCACTATTCCCTTGTTCTGTCTCCTGGCAACCAGAGATTAAGCAGCTCTGCTCCGTCACACCCTTTGCCATAGATTCTGCCTTGCAGCCTGCCAACCATGTACTGAATCTCCTGAGACTGAGCTAAACCAAACCTTTCTTTCCTCCTTTGTTTGTGGGTGCTGGGTATTATAGCTCTGTAAGTAAACTAATACATCAGCCCACCTTTCAGTATAAAATGTCAAGTTGTGGCCTCTTTTCCCTGGGCAATAAATAACTCTTCTTCCCAGCCTCAGTCCTCCCACCTTCTCTTCCAGAAGCTCTAGGAACAGCCAGCTGCAACTAGTGCAGGTGGTAGAACCAAGAAGCCAGAGGGAAAGCAGCAGAGAGATGGGGCTGAGGTAGAAGTCATCGCACCTAACTGGTTTTTTGAGTGAAAGGAACTAAAAGAGAGTAAATGAAAGGTATGCAGCAGGGACAATGATGCTCCGCAAAAGGCTATCCTGGTCATTTGCAAACAGTAGAGAAGTACGGAGAACAGGATGACAATAAACTAAGCCAGGGGTATACACTTGTAATCCCAGCACTCTAGGGGGCTGAAGCAGGAAGATCACAAATTCAAGCCCAGCTTGGGCAACTTAGTGAGACCCTGTCTCAAAATTTAAAAATAGGGCTGATGATATGGCTCGGTGACAAGGCCCCAGGCTCAATCTCCACTGCAGCAAAATAAATAAATAGAAGACAACAGAGGAGTGAAGAACGAGCGCCCGAAGTGGGCACCTAGGAAGCAACACTAGCAGCAACCCCAGGACCGAGGCCTGGGGGCTGCAGCAGGAATTTCATTCTTGATCAACACGCTGAGAAAGAGAGGGGTTTCGGAGGCACAGGTACATGTAGCCTAGGCAGCAGACCACAGCACACACAAAGATGGGAGAGGACAGAATCATATTCCAGACCACTTTGTCATCTTCCATCAAACCCATCTCTTTGAGAGCAGTTCATACAGGATTACTAACAAGTCACCCTTCCTAAACTCACAGCACCAGCTCCACTTTAGGCACACTGAGAGGTGGGGCTTTCATCACTCACAAAGGTCATTAAGCTTCCCTTTGGTTTCTTTCTACATGACAGACATCTTCACTCGCCACAACACTTCTATTTTTTTGGCAACCTAGGAGAGTTTTGCATTTCATACAAAAAAGTAATAGGAAACATGGGGTGTGGGGGTCAGTTTCCACTGTGGGTGCTCAGGGACAGAACCAGTCGGCCTTATCACAGGCTGAGAGCCACCTAGTGGCGGCTGTTAGGGTGCTCACCCATTCCACTCATACCCATTTGCCCCTCAAATTGCATTTTGGCAGATGACAGCTGCTCCATAATTATGCAAGATAAGTAAAAGTATTGTTCTTATCTTTGGAATTTTTTGGAAAGACTAGACAGGTAAAAATACACATAAATTTATAGAACTACATAACAACGTTAAGTTATAGCAAAGGTATGCAAAAATAAGAATTTTGCATTAAAAACCTAAAGTAAAACACTTTGTTAGATAGGTTTTCTTAAAACTGTTCACCTGGGACTTGACAATTGTCAATTATTTTGTCACCTTGTTCACACTGTTTGGGATTTTTCCTACCTTCCCTTCTGCAGACCCTTTTTACTGTACCTTTTCAACTCCATGCTTTGGAGAGAGGGTAGAACATACTGAGCACGTACTATTCCCAAAATTCAGCGCTAGGTATTTTATAGCCTTAATCATCTGCACATCAGTATCACAAAGTATTGTTTTCTTCTATTTTTTAAGCAAAGGAAAGACTTTTTTTCTTTTTTTTTTTTTTGAGACTGTGTCTCGGCTCTGTAGTCGAGGCTGGTCCTGCATTCACAATGTAGCCAAGGCTAGCCTCAAACTCACAGTAATCCTCCTCAGTCTCCTCAGCGTTAGCATTACAGGTGTGCAGCACCGCACCCAGGATCAGCACGCGTGGTACTGGGAATCACACTCTGAGTTTTGCTCTTGGGAGGCCAGTGCCCTCACTGCTGCGCTATTCCTCCAGCCCAGGAAGGACTTAGATTAAGTGACTTGCTCATGGCTACAGGACATGCTTCCAAAGTTCCCTATATCATGTTGTCTTAAAATGAGCTGTTTTGCTTTTCTATTCCTAGGCCTGCTACCAAAAACACACTTCATTACAGTCTTCAATATGGTCTCCAGTAATTCCAATTTATTCACAGTTTACAGCCAGCCTCATTTCATCTAAAACCCTCAATGTCCTGTCCTATCCTCTACATCCCTCACTGATATTCAAATACTGTGCTTAGCACTCAAGGCCCTTCAAGATCTCCGACCACCTTTCCAGTTTAATTAAACCCCTAATGACTTCAATTGAAATCATTCACACCTAGGCACCTATTACAGAAATTACTGTAATTTCCCTTATGCAACAATCATCTATGTATTTTCTAATAAGTCACAGGCTTCATCAAACCATTTCTTAGAAATCTTACAGAATAAACATACAAGAGTGTCATATATAACAGTATTGCTTGGCAATTGTTTTGTTAATAACTATAGTTATTAAAACAACACTAAAAGGAGTGCCGGCTACACTTCTCATCTTTGAAACCTTCTGTTGGGTCCTGGGACCTCAATGCTTATGCTTCTTCCAGTTGGTGAAGGATAAGGAGTTCTGTGAAGAACTATATCATTTTTTGCACAAAAATTTTCTCACATTCAAAACAAAAATATGATTTGAAGAAGTATGCTTGCAAAATATGGAAAGACTCAGTGTGCTTGCAGTTTAAAAAAAGGGAACAAGCGCCTCTGTCCCAACGTCCCACTGCTGCACGCCAGTCTAAAGCAAGTGTGCTCTACTGAGAGCAAGTTAGGCTGTGACCAAAGTTAAGTCTCTCTCAAAAAAAGAACCTTCAACATCGGTTTTATATTTTATATGGTAATACTGTACTTCCATAACAAACTCTTCACCACACTTATAAAAAATAAATTTTACAGTGATAAAACAATTTCCTGGTCATATAAATTTTTATGAGAAATGTTCGCTTACATTTCTGATTCTCATCTAATCAAAATGGACACCAGCTCTACAGACAAGTTAAGAATATTTAATATGACAGAAGAATCAAAAAGCAAGAGCCAACGTGAATTCTTAGTGTCCTCCACCTCATACCTATCAGGTGCTATACTCCATTTGTAAGATTCTTCCAACTCAGCATGTGTAAGAAGTGGTGTTTTCTATCCTTTCTTCTAAACTTAAGAGTGTAAATATTCCTATGACTGCCATGACGCTCACTAATCTCGCTGAAAACTACCACGCTTATCTCTCGGTATCATGTGAATAACCTCACACCAATGACACTGCCTCTGACATGTGCCCTCTCCTCTGCCCCCCAAGTATGTCTGGTATGTTTAAGAAATGCATTATCCTTTTCGACCCATCAGGATATCTTTTCATTCCCTGAAGCAGAAGCGGAGCTAATGGAGCATAGGCAACACCATGATGCTGTGCCAGGCCTCAAAGGCATCCAGAGTTGTGGGCAGGGCAAGTGTCTGAGAGATGGTAGCAGCTGGGCATTCAACATTCCTACATTGTTATGGCTGTCCAAGTAGAGAAGGGAGCAGTAAGCAGCAGACCCCCCAAAAGTTGGGGGTGACTCAATCACAACATCTGTGGTAAAACAGTAATTTACCAACTATGTCTGCTCAAAATGCCAAAGCACATACTTCAAGGGTTGCGGTCCCCTGAACTAAATACCCTGCTGCCTTCCTAAAACATGACCCACAAACCACAGTGTGCAGTATAAAAAGTCCATCTTGAACCCTGCCTGTGAAAGGTTACCATAGGAAAGTGATTGCTGCAGTATCTGTATGGAGTGCTGTAACTATTTACAAATCACACATGCACTGTTCTATCTGACCTTTGTAAACTCACATATTTTACTTTGCTTGATCATTACAATGTAGCTGTCAGATAAGCACAAGAGTTGCTGCCTATTTACAGAGGCAAAACCAAAAGCCTGGAGAAACTATATGTAAGTAATCTCTTCACAAGACCTGAACGCCCTTGTAAATTATAAACTTATAATTCAATACTGTGCCATGAATCCCAAGTAAAGCAGTTAACAGAGTCCCAAGGTTTCATGTACATCCCTATGCAACCAGCAAGTACTTAACATACTGAAAACCAGAGAAGTTTCTAAGAAATACTTGACAGGCAGCCATGTAAAAAAATGAGACTTAAATATAATATGGCATTTCCTAATACGAAAGAACCACCGCCTCAGAGACTTGCTATAGTGCTCTCAGGCCTATGAGACTGTTCACAGCTGAAATTAGCAATTCCTCTGAGTACTTCAGCAACTTTTCCTTACAGAATCAGAATCAAAAATAAAATAGATGTACATACACATAGCCTATATAAACAATGCTGCATCAAGGTTTCAAAATAGTAACGGTTCTTTGTTGAAAATACCTTTTCTGCTGAATCTCTATCATGTACAAGGTAGGAGCTCTTCTAGGACTAAATATATAAGAAAATGAGCCAGGCGTGGTGTTGCGCACCTGTAATCCCAGCACACAGAAGGCAAGTTTGAAGTCTACCTGGACTATAAGGCAAGACACGGTCTCCAAACACAGGAGAAAGAAAGGAAGGAGGAGAAAGGGGAGGGTGGCAGGAGGAGGAAGACGAGGAAGAGGAGAGGCGTGAGGAGGAAAAAGAAATGGTATCTGTCACCAAGTAACCAACAGCACATGAATGTGGTAATTATCACAATTTAGTGACATACTTTCAGGAAAATTATACCGATCATTTAATAACAAGAAGCAAGGGCACAAATCTACCCAGGCAGATCTGCCTAGAATATTCCCTGACTTTTGTCTTGAGTACTAATCTACACAGGTCTAGTACACTTTTCATACACAGACACATTCAACTGTTGGACCTATGTGGAAAACTTAAAAGTTCTTAAATACGGCTACAGCCTTGACTATGAAGAGAAAAAAAGGAAACAATTTAACTGGAGAAGACATTAATAAAATAATTACAGACAGCCCTGTATGGCATACTGATGAACACTTTTTAGGCACTTAAGTGCCAGGAATTCCACTAAGAGTTTTCATGCATTACTTCACTTAACTCTGGAAACAACCTTGAGTTAGAATTATTTGAAACTGATGAAAGCGGTAAGGATAGGTTGACATGACAATGTTACTTACAGAAGTTTTAAGAGGCAGAGACAGAACTGGAACTCGATGCAGATTAAATCCTAAATGTGAGCTCACATCCGCTCTTAATGAAGCCTGCTAGGGGGAGCCATTGAAAGGTTTTTAAACTAAAGAGTGGAGTGATCAGATTTGCTCTTCAGAAACATTGCTTCACAGCCAGGCGGAAGCTGGAGGAGGGATGGAATAACAATCAGGAGGAGGCTGTCAATGTGTGCAGTAATCCTGGTCAGAAATGATCAGAGCATGAACTGTGACAGAGGATAAAGGAGACAGATCCATAAGGATTTTTTAGGACAGAACTATCACTTCTTAGTGACACAAATAAGAAGCTAGAATCCTGGTTTGTTGAATGAGATGACAACTGTTATCACCTACCAGGAACAGAGAAGCAACAGGTTTTGTTCCCTCAATAAATACTTAGAGTGCTCCCCTGGTGCAAAACACGCTCCTAAGACCTAGGGTCAAATCTAAAACTATCACATGGCGGTTAGAAAATATTCTTGAGAGAAATAACATATTTTAGTACACAAGACATACGTAAGGTTTGCTATTAACAGATTTGGCTAACAGTCCACTGAAAAATATCTTGTGGTATCAACTCTCAAAATTTACTACATACAGAAAACAAATCGAGAGGAACAGCATCCCATAATTTTACATGTTATTACATTTGTGTTTGACAGATCTTCAATCTCTTACACAACACACGCAAATACCACCCTGTAATTTGTGCTGCTTACCTCTCCCCCTGAAAGTTTATAGGGGAAAAAAATGTGTCTGTCTTATTACCCAAACTGTAAGACATTTGGGGGGTTTTCTCATCCCACTATCACTACTATAACTTGCCAAGAACTTAGTTCATAACCTTCTACTTGGCTTTCTATAAAGTAGAACCTACTTCACATCAGCTTAGTTCAGTAATAATTCCTAGACCTCAACCACACCTTTCATCCAAGGATGCTCTCTGTAAATCTGAAGGCACAGAAATCCTGTGCAGATGTGGCAAAAGTCATGACAATTCCCATTTTACTACAGACTTAGGAAACTGACCCAGGGGAAACAGAATAACTTGGAAATAATCACAAAGCCAGATGCCAAAAATAACAACTTTTAGTCAATCCATGAGAAAATATTGCCCCTACTTTAAAAAACATAAAATTTAGTATTTGGAGGAAGCAAAATGCAAACTAACACAATAAAGACAAGTCTTAATTCTTATTTCTAAAAATGACTGGAAACCAGATTTAAGATTTGTAAAAACTTTCGAACAAAGCCATTTTTTCCTTAATGTCTTACTCACCCACAGTGCCAAAAATTATTTCATGAATTACATCTGACAAGAAAAACTTTCGCCCAAAACATTTTTTATCTTGCCCACTTTTAAGACTCTGGTAGAAATCTACCGGTAGGGCAATTGGTAAGTTCTTAACAAATTTAACTGTTTAAAAATCCAATGCCTAAAGCACATATAAGAATACAAATGAAAATATTGCAAATGTACTTCACAGTTTTTCCTAAAAATAGGCTCTCCCCAGACCCACTGAAATATGCAGACAACAAATTTACAGCTTTATTTTCTGAATGAACGTTTCCCAGCCAAAACGCATCTTGTATGTTTCTAAATATCTGTTTGATGAGACTTACAAGCACTATTTTATTTGGTCCTGAACTAAGTCTTACATGATTTAGTAAAAACACAACTCAAATTGTTAAAGTGACTTTATGTCTGTATGATCATTATTAGCTATACTAGTCAGAAGAAAACACTTTTCATTATTATACAATAAATTTAATTTGTTTACAGTGTGAAGAAGTATGCTAATTACACTCAAAAATGAGTACGTGTTAAGAATGAGTATGAGACAAACGAATTTTGGTATAAGCCATTTATCCAGCATGCATAAGACCCTGGATGTGATCCCCCAGTCACTTCCCCACACAAGAACACAACTATTCATGGAATTCAGACTACAATTTTCACAAAAACCTCACATACCTATCATAAAAACATGATTTTTCATTAATTAAAATTCAACCTACTAATCGTAATCATAAACTTTAAAGAAAGAAAGGCTTCCCGTCACACTAACATCTTGGAAATCCTCTATCAGCAGCACTTCGTGTGGAACTTTATAAACAAAATGACACTCCACATGACTCCACAGATAGAGTCTTCTAAACGTAGTGGTCAAGTAGTAGAAAAAAAACAGATCTTGAAAAATGTATTCAGTGTAACAATCCTGCCTATCTTCATTGCTAACACGAGAATAATTCAAGCCATCAGTATACAATACACACCACAAGCTCACATACACAACCCCTAGCTTTTAACATCATAACAAGAGCTGAGAAGAATTTAATACTCCTTTAACTCTCAAGTGCTTGTAAGATAACCTCACTAAAGGCTATTACTTCTAGGTCTTTGACTGCATGTGATTAGTATGTCCCATAAAGAACCTAAAAAGCAGTATTCATCGACCAGAAACTGCACCCTTCAGTGCTCAATCCCAGTGACGGGACGGAAGGGTTGTCACACAGACGCCAACAGCGCAAACTGTAAACTTCAACTGTCAATTCTCATGACTCCGAACTCCAGTGATTAATAAAAGTAAGTCATTTCTATCAAGCTCCCAAACAGGGGGCCTCTTTTTATGAAACTGTAGCTACTGGCAAAAAAAAAAAAAAAAAACCTGTGTCTAGATTCCAAAAAAAGTCGAAATCTCTACTCTGACATTTACAACTTTTATAAAATCAAAATTCACTCAATTCCTACTCGCACATCACCTGAATATTTAAACCATTCTCAAACATCAACAGAAGAAAAAAAACAAAACAAACAAAAGCCTTGTGCCTACTTCTAACCTTCCTATAATACCTTCCCCCTCCCAACCATTCCCAGGTAACCCAGTTGCAAAGCCAGGCAGCTACCCTTGGCCTAGGCCTTTTGGAAACCACTGGAGCGGTGGCAGTAGCCACCCAAAGACTAGCGATCTCTTTCCTGGGCTACTGTTTCCAAGCAAAACAACCACGGGCCCAAGGAGATGGCACTGAAAACTGGAGACGCTTTAATCTCAAGAGAAAGGCACGGGAGGGGCGGAGGGGGGGTGCGCAAAAAGTAATGCTGGCATCGTGGAGCATCTTTCAGACTCAAACAACAACACACCGTAGAGTCCGCAGGCACTCAGACGCGGCAGATGGAGTCCCGGGGGCCGAGACAGTCCGGCAGACTCAGTGGGCAGCGGGTAAGCCGCGCGCTGATAGCAGGGCGCGGGGTCTGCAGGGAGAACCAGCCACGGATGGGGGGACAGAGCCTCGGGGGGCGATCGAGAACAAGCATCGAGGTGAGAGGGGGAACACGGCAGCAAAGACAATAGGAGAAAAATCAAGACAGAATCTGGTGCCCGGACTGCGGCAGGTCACCGGGCTGCCAAGAAAACAGGGACACAACAAAGGGACAGGCGAGGAAGGACAGCGGAGGAGAGATGGAGAGGGGATGCGGGGCGCGGCGGGTCGGACAAAGCGCCCGAGGCGGCGAAACAAAGGGCCGGGGGTTGAGTCGCAGGGGGCAGCGCCGAGAGACAAAGCGCCCGGGGCCGGGGCAGCGCCGGGGCGAGAAGGCGCCCGCGGCCCCGAGGAACAAAGCTGCGCGGGGCCGCGGCGGAGCTCGCGGGCGGCGGCGCGGAGGGCGCGCGGGGATTCGGGCGCCCGCGGGGCCCGCGCGCCCTCCGCACTCGCGGCCGTCGCCGCCCTCACGCGCCGCCGGAGCCCGGCCACCTCCGCGCGGAGCGGGCAGCGCACACCCCTCGCCGCCGCGCTCCGCGCCCGCGCCGCCGCCGCCGCCGCCGCGGCCTCCGGGAGCCGCGCGCGCCGCGGCCCCCGACCCCGCGGCCCGCAGCCGGCTGCCGGGCGCCCGCAACTTTCCAGGTGCTCCGCGCTCGGTTCCCCCCAGACTTACCCTGTCACAACAGGCGCCATCTTCCACAAACTCTCGCCAAAACTCCAACCCTCGCGAGATTCCCCGGACGCCTTCCCCGGTCCCTCTCCCCCGCCCCTTCCCTTTTTCTCCCCTCCTCGGGCCCACCCAGCCCCCGCGCTGCCGTCGCCCTGGCCGCCGCGGCGCAGATCCAGACGCCGCGCGCCTCCCGCGGGGCCGGAGCCTGCCCCTGCCTCCCCTGGAAACCTACCCCAGCGACGGAGCATGCGCGGGCGGCCGCCCCGCCGGCGAGCCCTCCGCGGGCTCCATGCGCGGCGCTCCGCCTGTCCGGGTTTTGGGACGCGCCCGCGGGGACGTGCGTGGAGACTGAGGAAAGCCGGCGGGGATTACTACGGGGCCGGGGAATGGCGGGGTCAGGGGGCGGGGCTGGGAGCCGGAGGAGGGGTCCTGGGAAAAACGGCCGCGGGCGGCGGGCCCCGGGACCGGCCTCCTCCGGTGGGGGTTTCCCGATGGCTGCCCGCGCGCTCCGCGCTCCCAGCCCTTTTCATTCATTCCGGTGTTCCCGGGGCGCCTCCAGGGTGCTGATCTCAGCGTGGCTCGCGGGAGCCGACCCGCCGGCTGGGGCCCGGGAGGGCCGGAGGCCAGGACGCCCGCGCGCACGCGATCCCCTTTCGCGTGGGAACCGAGACATGGCTACAGCGTACAGGACCCCCCTGAGCTCTGTAGACGCAAAACGTGCAGACGAGCCCTGCCGCCTGAGCGGCTCCTCGCTGGGTGGGAACCGAGGCACCCCACGTGTCCGCCTGGCACCCAAGCCAGAACGCTGAGCGATTTTAACTGAAAACTGCGCTGGGGTTGAAAACCGTGTTCCGCCATCCCTGAGTCGGAGCAGAGCCTCCCTGGGAACTGATCGCAGCTGCCGGCCCGGCACGGCTGCGGATGCGGCGCGCTCGCTGCCCCAAGCGTACGCCCCGGGGTCCGAATCGGGAACCGCCGTAAAACGTGGCTCCAGGTGCGGGCGCAACCTCTGCGCCCCGCCCGCTCTCCCCGACCTGCTGCACCCCCTTCCTCCCTGCCCTCGCCCTCTCCTTTCCTAGAGATTCCCAGATTTAGCGCAGCCTCCCGCAGGGAGTCCCAAAACCCGGAAAACTGGAATCGTCCGCCCGGAACCCGCGCAAGGCGCTGCCGGAGCGGCGCGGCCCGCTCGAGCGCACTGCGCATGCGCCCGCGGCGGGCCGTCCGGTCCCACGCTACACCTCCTCGCGGCCGCCCGCCGCTTCGCCACTCAGACACAACACGGGCCGTGGGAAATTTCCCAAGCCTCGCGAGAACGCGCCCCCCTGTTGCCTAGGAGCTCGCCCCAAGTCTCGCGGAGCCCTGGCCGGACAGGTGTTTGTCTAGGGCAGCTCCCGGCGCTGTTCGTGCGGCGCGTGCCCGGCCAGCGGGCGCGGCGAGGTGGGAGGGAGCGGCTCGCGGCGGAGGCGGGCGCGTGGCGGGGGGAGGGGGGACGGGGAAGGGGGCGCGACGCCTGGCGAAAACACGCGCGGCTTCAGGGAGGCTTGGGAGAGAAAGGGGATGGGGGATCCCGGAGATATCAGCTGCCCCTGATAGCCAGGGCAAAGGGGCAGGTTTTCCGGGGCAGGGGGACCCCAGGCTGCTCTCCCGGGTAGGCTCGAATGGAGCCCTACGCCAGCTTGGTACTTTTCCTGAAATGTGTTAGACGCCGCTGCCCTGGCCTCCGGGAGCTGACAGACAGCCCGTTGTCACCTTTGAGTCATGCCTCTGAGTCACCTAGTCTGGCCTGTTCTTTCCTTGCTTTAAATTCGGATTCCCCTTAGCCACTGTCCGCTAGCAGCCGGTTGTTTTCTTTCTCATCTACCCGCTGGCCCCACTACACTGAGTGGTTAGTGGGAGCGGGGGTGGGAGGGAGCTGCTTTCTGCGTTCTGGCGGTGTTGACTTGGGCAAAAGAACTACACGATTTTTTTCTTTCCCTCAGGCTCTTCCTAGCCTTGTGATGTAACCCATGTATATCAGTTTCTATTCCTTTTTTTTCTCCCAGGAGTTTGATTTAAAATACTGATTTCGCCTTCCTTCCCTTTTCCATGCTGTTGGTGTAATAAACATCCCCTTTTAGGTATCGTTTCACTGGACGCTTTGGAAACTTGTGAGTGCGTCCCTTTTGGGATTACTTGTACAGTGAGTGCCTGGTTACTTTGTCAATTTCAGGTTGGCCCTGTAATCAGCCTTTCCTGACATTGTCTGGGAACTGGTCTCTGTCTGGTATCATTGACCCACAAATGTATAACTGAATTTTGACATTTGGAGGACAGCAAATCTTCCACCAGCTGTGCAAATTATGTCTTGTAGTGGACGGAAAGTCAGGCCTTTGAATTTTTGAAGATGTTAGAGGAGTGTATTTGCCTATTCTTTTGAGTATGTACTTCACGTATGAAAGAATATGTAAGAGTGATGGATAAAATGTGTCAGAACAAGTGTTTTAGAACAGGAGAGCTTAGAAGAAGGAGCATGCTCTTAGACTTATTTTCCTGTGGCCTTCATCCCAAGAAGGTATTTTAGCCATGGTCTAGCCTAGACTGCTGTTGGAGCTATGCCATCTAATCTATGCTAATTTGGAGCTATGCCATCTGAGCCCCCAGTAACCTTGGAAATTCACAGCAACTACAAGTCTAATCACATCTCATCTTCACTGTAAAACAGATGCCTCTCAAGTCTTTTGTCATCTCAATAAATGGTAACTCCATTCTCCCATTGAAACTAAGGAATCGATCTTGTCTCTTCTTTTCTCTCACTCCCAACCAAGATTCAGTCAGCCAGAAAAGCATGCTGTTCCTGTATTAGTCTGATTTCTGATACTGTAGCAAAATGCCTGAAGTTGATTAATATACAAGGAGTGGTCAAAAATGTCAAGGAGTGAATAGGGAGCAAATACTTAAATTTTTAAAATGTATTACAGTAACATTGCCATTAACCCATCTCAAAATACTGTACACACTTGCCCAGTGTTCCTGCCACTGACTTTTTTTTCCCCTCTCTTTGAGGCTGGGCATGGAACCCAGGAGAAAAGACTTTCAGAAACTGCTTCAGAATGTAGCAACAATGGCTGGGAACCTGTGATCGAATTGCCTCAGCCTCCCAGAGTGCTGGGATTACAGGCCTGTGCTTAAAGCCAGCTTCCTTCCCTCTTTCATTATTAGGTTTTCATAGTTTTTGTTTGTTTTTTGAGACAAGGTCTCGCTCTGTAGCCCAGACTGGTCCTGAACTCACTATGGAGCCAAGGCTGGCCTTGGACTTATGGCAGTCCTCCTGTCTCAGCCTCCGGAGTGCTGGGATTACAGGCGTGTGCCACATGCCTGGTTTACGTGGTGCAGGGGAATCCAAGTCAGTTCTCAGTGCCTGACATAGCTCTTGCTAGGAAAGTGCTTTAACCAGTCAGCCATTCCTCCAGCCCTCCTCATATCCTACTCTTAATAGACCATGGTGGGTCTCCTAGAACCCTCCATTGGTTTTCCATCTCCCAGTGAGGATTTATAGTCAGGCTTGCCACTGACCAAACTCCCCTGACCTGTCTGACCCCCTCCCTTCTTTCTTCTTGCTCCTTGAATTGAAGCAGCCACCTCCCTTGCTGGTTGGGAACACACACTCGACACTAGACCTTTGCTCTTTCCAATCCTCTAGTACTTTTCCCCGGGCCACCTCTTGGCTCACCTTCTTGCTCCTTTCTCAATTCTCTTTACTAGTCACCTCCTCGATGAAGCCTTCCCTGACCATCCTTCACTAGAATGCCTCCTGAACTCCTTATCCTTTTCCTTTAGAATCTCAGAGAAGAAAACATTATCAGCAAGAGATAAAGACAGGTATTTTCATAGATTGGTAGTTGGAGTGAAAAGTGGAAACTAGTTTTTCACAGTTTACCATTACTTGTTAATCCTACAATTCCATTTCTAGATGTTTACCCTAAAGATAATACTCCAATGTGTGAAGTATACATATTGTTAGGATGACCAAAGTTTCTTGAAAACAGCCTTCTTCACAATGAGCTTCCTATGAATAGCTAATTGGATTCCCAAGGACTTATGGAGATGTGGGGATGTTCCCACAGCCAGATAAGAGGCTATCTTGGTGCTTTTCTTGGCTACATCTGTTGTCCTCACTCCACCCCACCCCCCATATGACTTAACAACCTGCTATAAATCCCTTGATATGTAACATTCCTATAATTTCTAAGTAACTCAAGTTGTAAAAGCAAGACTCCTAGTTAGTTTCCTACCAACCCAAGAGCTAAGAATGTAACATCTGAAGCCTATAGCAGAGATTTCCCTGCTTTAGGGTGACCCCCCTACCTGATGCTTCCACCAATGCTTTCAAAGTGTGCTTTGATTTATGATTTTCTTCTATAACTGTAAATAGTATATATAACTGCTACTCATTGGAACATGCTATTTGGTCAAGGCTGAATTCATGTTCCTGGGTCTAGGTCACTCAGATTTTGCTTCAGAATAACCTCTTTTTAAGGCAAAAGTAATGTTTTTGAGTCAAGGCACTTTTTAACATGAGACTCAAGAAAACTGTCCATAGTTCACCTGAAGAGCAGTCTGCATCAGCGCCCCCTACTGGCATGTAGAGCTCTGGGCCTTGTCCTTGGCTTTGCCTCCTCAAGGTGGACCTGCTACGTTTTCCTTCTGCACCATCGACCTCCCTCACATTAGGTTTAGAGTCCCAGAAGTTTATTCTAGGCTAGTTTCATGTAGGATTCAATCCATTTTAGGATACCTTTGCTTATTTTGCTTTCAAAGTTTGGTTTAAGGTATTCTTTGTTTACTTTGAAAGCATTTGTCTGACCAGTCTTTGGTTTTCTAGTTTTCTGACTTTATACTTTGATGTAGTTTGATCTTAGTTTTGGTTTGTTTTTGCTTTGACATCTCTATAGGCATTTAGTTGCGACCACTACCTTTGTATTTAGTTTACTTTCAAAATATTACTTTGATGATTGATAATTGGCCTTTGTCCCCTAACACTTCTCAGTGAGTTTTTCTGTTTGCCTGAGACAATCTTATATATTACAAGTACCCAGAGCTTAGGAAATTTATGAAAAGGCACTGAAGAGAAGAGGCACAGCTCCCTCTGGTTCATCAGAGACAAGGTGTTAGGAGGATACACCTCATAACATGCAGCAGCCCCATAGGGAATTCCAACACCATATTCTGTTCCTGGATTGGAAGGAATTTACTGGCTCATCTGGGAAGACACTATAAGGAATTGATCACCGAGTGTATTAAGCCCCCTGACATTTCCAAAGAACATGCAGGACAAATGTGGGATGTGTGGAGTGAACTGATCTTAAGGTAAAGTAACACTGAAGAGTGCTACTTCCAGAAAAGCAAAACAAAATAAAAACAACACGTAAGACTGACCCAAAACACATATCCCTTAATAGTGCAAAATAGTTTATAATTCTCAAGAAGATGGGAAATAAAAACTCTTGAGAGGGGAAAAATGTGTGGAGACAAATTGCCATCTCACACCCCAGCTGGATTTATGTTTGACAATAATGGAAATTCAACTTGCAAGTAACTTTTAAAAATGGGGACATCTAAAAACAATTTAACTTTATACTTCCCTCAGTGGGAAACTTTGTCTCAAAATTGGTGGTTTTTTTCATGCAAAAACTAAAAGCCCTAAAACACAAATGATAACATGTTTTAGTTGAAATCTAAAAGCATAAAAGACTCAGAAAAATCATTGTAACTTGGCATCTCATCTTCACTGAAAACAGCCTTCTTTACAATGAGCCTTCTAGGGATCTTCTAATTGAATTTCCATGAATTTATGGAGAGGTTGGGATGTTTGCACAGCCAGATGATAAGGGGATATCTTGACCCTTTTGGTGACCACATCTGTTGTCCTCACCCCCCTGCGTATGACTTAACATCTTGTGATAAATCCTTTGATATGTAACATTCCTATAATTATGAAGTAACCATTTCAAGTTGTAAAAGCAAAACCCCTAGCTTCCAATCAATCCAAGAGCTAAGAATGTCCTTAGGTAACATCTGCAGCCTATAGCAGAGATTTCCCTGCTTCAGGGTGACCCACCTACCTGATGCTTCCACCAGTGCTTTCAAATTGTGCTTTTATTTGTGATTTTCTTCTATAACTGTAAACACTGTATATAACTGCTACTCATTGGAACATGCTGTTTGGGCAAGCCCGAGTTCACATTCCCCGGCCTAAGTCACTCATATTTAGCTTCAGAATAACCAATCTCTTTTCTCTTTAAGGCAAAAATAACGTTTTTGTGTCAACAGTTGATCAGAAAAAAACATTGGTAATAAATGTCAATAAAAGATAGATTATAGGCTTGGGTATATAGCTCTGTGATAGGACATTGCCTAGCATGTGCAAGGCCCTGGTTCTATTCCTAGTACCACCAAAAAGAGAGAAGGAAGTGGGAGGGTCTATGTTTTTAATTAGTCATGATAAATTCATTGAATGGAATAGTATATGCCTGTTAATAATCAGACACTGCTTTTCATGTACTTACATGGAGGAACCACTAAGTTTAAGAACATAGCGAGAACAGTGACAGATAAAGTAGTCACTTAATACTGCCTCCCCATAAGAGGAGACTGGTAGGGGTGCCTTTTCTCACATTCTGATATTTTGGATTCTTTGAATTTTCTACCATGTACACGTATTGCCTTCTCAAAATATAAAACATATGAAGGGAGAGGAGGGAAAGGAAAGTGGAAAAAATGTGCAACAGCAAAAAAAAAAAAGTTTCCTTCTACTTTAGTAAAAATTTTAATAGAAATCGCATGCATGACCTACCATGTAAGTAGAGCTTAAATGGCAGAGCTAGTACTTGGTCCATTCAATAACGTGTTTACCATACTGTCAATGTTGTCTTTGGTGTTTTGCAAAGACAGATAACATAAAGCCCCTGACCCCAGAGGACTTCCTGACTGACAGAGTGCACAGAGCAGTTGCAGTGTCAGTCTATGCTAAGACCCAGGTCGGCCTTAATGGCTGTGCAGTGAGTACTGAGATTTTGTCTAATGGAACCAGAGAAGCCTTCACAGAGGTAACTTGAGCTGACTCTCACTGGAGTGGGAGTTCAGAAGATGTTATGAGGAGGAGGAAGCATGACAAGCACAGGAAACAGCAAGTTCAGGCTCTGAGGTGTGAAAGGGCCTCTCTCAGTCGGGGGGAACTCCAGATGGGGGATTGGTGCACACGGAAGAAGGACAGGCATCCTAAGCAGGGTCCTGGGAGGACCTGGGAGAAGTGGAATCCTTAAAAGTTAGCGAACATCCAACTCATCTGGTACTCACTCTCTAGAACTCTAAAAGAGTCTGAGCCCGGCCTGGTACACAGGCCTATAATCCCAGCACTCTGGGAGGCTGAGGCAGGAAGATAGCAAATTTGAGCCCAACCTGGGTGACTTAGCAAAACCCTGCCTCAAAATTTTAAAAGGATTAGGGAGTAGTACAATGCAAAGGCCCTGGGTTCAATCCTCAGTATCAAAAAATAAATAAAAAGCCAGTCAGTCTGGGCTGCAAAGAGCAGTAGTTTACAGCAGGCTTGTCAAACCACACTCTGAGTACTTTTGTTATAAAACTTGAGTGTAATTT
Organism: Ctenodactylus gundi; assembly: GCA_004027205.1. Taxonomy (NCBI): domain Eukaryota; kingdom Metazoa; phylum Chordata; class Mammalia; order Rodentia; family Ctenodactylidae; genus Ctenodactylus; species Ctenodactylus gundi. The sequence goes on from PVKB01001121.1 coordinate 208,702, forward strand.
AAAAAAAAGAGATGGAAGAAAGTTTGATGATAGACTTCGTGAAGAGGGAAAGGGAATGTGGTGGGGGGAGGTGAGTGAGGAAAGGAAGGTGATACATACATTAATTTTTTAAAAATTAAATTAAATTTAAAAAGAACTTGAGTGCAATTTTTCCCAAGAAGTTGTTCATTCCAAGGAGTAGTGACATGTAGATTTTTTTTTAACTCAACAAATGAAATGTTTAAATGGTAAAACGGATGCATTTGGAAGGTCCTTGCATGCACAACCAGCAGGCAAGTGGTTAGTGGCTCTTTCAGTTTGCTGCAGTTATTTAAACAAAAAGACATATGCAACATTGCTTTTCTTCTCTGACCAAATCACACCAAGATCCTGTACTAAGGATGTACACTGAAATGTTGAGACTTTTCCTACGCAGTTTCCTAATGGAGAAAACAGGCTTTAAGGCCACATTGCTGAGGTTCCACCAATGAAGACCTGGATCTGTAAGACAAATGATTTCACCTGGTAGGACCTCAGATTATTCACCAGTAAAATGAAGATAGTAACACCCAGTTCCTAAGGCAGTTGTGAGAAAGCAAAGTATTACTTTATTTGAAGTGTAAAGAGATGCTGTACCATTGCTGCTGTAATAGTGTTAGTTTTTTTCACTAGTAGTACTCAACAAGTCTACAGCTTGCATTGATCCCCTTAAAAATCTTTGCAAAGCATATCAAAATGTCTTTACTAATAACACTTCAAAAGTCAGGTTTTTTCATTATTTAGAGAATCCTTTATTAGTTTCTATAAAGTCAGTATTAAAATAGCCTTGGAATGAGGCAGTGGGGCCTTATCCAGATTCATATCAATTCACCTTTTCTTTTTTATCATATCTCACTTAGAAATGATAGTATGATTGCTTTTTACTTTCCAAGAGGCTCGCCTGACCGGAAATGTTTGGAAACCTATTGTAGATGGCCAGTGGGAGCCTCTAGAAACAGAAAGCAGGGCTTCATGGGATGAGTGAGGGGCAACGCCGAGCTACCGCAGCCTGACTGACAGCTCACACTGGCCAATAGGAGCCCTTGCTCCACAGGCGTCCCTTTACATGATTTTCATTCATCTTTATGCTCTCTTGTGTTTATAACCTCATCTCTATCATTTCCCACTATGTGTTAATCAAGGTTAATAAAATGTACTGGAGATTGAAAGACGGCCAAGAAGAATTCCAACCGACTATGCAATTCAAAAAAGAAAATAAGCTGGAACTCCGGGATTAAAAGACATAAAGAGATCACTGAAAATGAGTCACAGAGTGAATTTCAGGGGGTCTTGAGAAACAAAAATAAATATTCACTCTTTCCAATTGTGTTTGATTTTTCACAAAATTCTTTGGCCCTGGCAATTTGACTTTTTTTTTTTTTTTAACAGGCTGGGGTTAAGCTTTGCCTTCCCTGCTAACATGTGCAGTGAAAGAAGATAAAGCAAGAAAATCAACAGGCCATTTGCTCTGGTGACATGGAATGTGAAGGAAATCAAATGCACATTTGCTGCAAAGAGTGTGTACAAGTTTAACAATTTGTCAGGAGGTTTCATAGCGAATGTAATTGGAAGAAAATGTTTCCATGTGTGATTGCTCTATTTCATTTTTTAACGTGAAAAAATAAAAGCAGTTAACATTATCTAAACAAGAAATGATACCATGTGAATCACAAGTTTTCAGGTATCTGGTCACGAAGGAATATATTTAAATTTTGATTTCTTCAACTTCCCCCTTTGCTGTGTGTTATATGTTACAGTGGTGTTGGGCTCTATATCAAGCCACTGTTAAGTATTCATAGTTTAACAAAGGAGCTGAGACAGAAACGAAAGAGCTTTGACTGGTTCTACTATTGAGTCTATGCCCCCACCACTACTATCTAACTAGCCAACCTGGAACAATTTCATTTTTCTTCATCTGCAAACGAGAAATACAAACCTTACTGCAATAAAGGTCATTTTGAGAATTGATTAAAACATTACACAAAGTAACTAGGTACTTAATAGGCACTCAGTTTGTGTTACTTCCCTTAGTAAATTCTCCTACACAAACTTGTGCTTGGGTTTCTTACCTGTTGGATGAGAAATAATGTCATCTATCTTAGAGCTTTCTTACATGGATCAAATGGGTAATTACGCAGGTAATTAAATGGGAAGGATTGTTTTTAAGTAAGGTAAAGGTGTTTACTTTTTAATTGGCACATTTACTTTGAAAAGGTTTACTGTGGTTCTAGAACAAATCGTTAGAATGGAAAAAGATGGCTGCAGTTTATTCTCTGACCTGTATCCTGTTGACCTTGTACCTTCAAAATGATGTTCTTCATCACTTTTTCAAAGAAAGCCTGCCAGAAAGGTTTCACTTTTTGCATCTGAATTGCTTTGTGTGAGAGATAGTGTCATGATAGGCATCACCCTGTAGATTAGGATCTTTGTGGCTAGCACCCTTGTCCAAAAGAGGCAAAGGACCAACATGTTAACTCTGGAAACTGTCTACTCAAACACTGACAAATAGCGAGCTTTCCATGAAATACCCAGCTCTGCCAAAGACACACACAGAATCTCCCCAAACATCATAATCATAGTTGTACTTTATCTCTTCCAAAAGTTGCTGTTGTCATGTCAATTTAAAAATTTTTATTAATTTACAATTTTTGATTGGCATATCAACTACAGGAATTTAAGAAGGAACTATTGAAGATTTCATACAAGATAAAACTGTCTTATAATTTCCAATTATTAGTACAGACTTACTGATGTGCAATTGGGTTTTTAAAAAATGTTATGTCAATCTAATAATGACATATTTCATTTGAAAATGTATTAGAGAAATAACTCAAAGGAACCCATGAACACTCTGTGTTAAATATAACTGGTGGTGTCCTCTGTGTAGTTTTTGCTACTTAAATGTTTATTTAACTGAATTTCACCATGATTAGCATCCTGTAAATGGTAACGTGAGTTATATTAAGGTGTTATGAATATTCCATCAATGGAAAAAACATTTCTCAAGATCGTAACTACAAATTGCCTCCCATCCAAGTACTCTGGAAAGATTTGGAAATTTATGCATACTTTTTTTTTCTTCCAGCTTTCCAAACACATGGCCTAAATTCTACCCTCAGAATTGCTTTTGACTTCAGCAAGAGTTATAAACTGTCGTCTGGGAGAAGCATTTGGCTCCTACTTTTCAAGTCAAGTCTAAATTTCTCCAGAAATGTTCTTATGAAATGCAAACCTGACTTTCATCAAGCAGTTCTACCTACACAGCATCATATTTTCCTTCACCAGCAAACATCAAGTACTTTATTTTTAACTAGCACAGCTATATCTGTATTTGCATGGTACTTTCCAAGTTTCCAAAATAAGCAACAAATCACAAAATCTAGGCAAAAAAAGCAAAGGATGTAAGAAGTGAAAGATAACTTCTGAAGAACAGATTATGTGCAGAAATTCAATAAAGAGTTTTCTTTCTTCTTTTCTGCCTTTTTTTTTTTTTCAGTATTGGGGCCAGAATCCAGGTCTCCAGCATGCTAAACAAGTGTTATAACATTAAGCTCCACTGTCAGCCTTTGTTTTTGTTTTGTTTTCTTTTGTTTTTGTTTTTGTTTTTATTTTTTGGAGATGACCACTCAGTGAGTCGACAGGCTGGCCTTGAAATTTTTCTGCCTCAGCATCCTCAGTAGTTGAACTTTGAAGTGTGAACCTCTATGCCCAGCCAATAGATTTCCAGAAGGTTGTATGCCAATCTAATATGCAACAGCTTTCTATTCAAAACGATACTGTGAATATACATATATGTATAATTTGTGGAGTAACAAATATAATTGGACCTACATTGCCATTGTTCCAAGCCCTCTTGGGGACATGAGTCATCTCAGTCACTGTTTAAGACCTTGCTGAAGGTGGGTAACATTCTGTCTTGTTTTTACAGGTGAGCTTCAGAGAACAACCTGTACAAACTATACTCCAAGAAGTGAGATTTAGGATTGATGAGTGAGTTTGGCACCTCTTAGCTATAGAAATTTAAATTATTTTTATTGCTATAAACAGAAAGAATATTTCATGTCAAGAACTCAGAGTATTAGATAATATTAACAAATTATATCCAAAAGAATGGGTGATAGAGAATGTAAGAAAGATTCATTATTAAATGAATCTTTAAATTAGCTGCTGTATTTGGGGTTTTTTGCCTCCAGCTTCTGTATTTGTAATTATATTTAAAATTATGAATGAGTAACAGTAAATACTTAAGGATGGCAGACAAGATTAGGTGTAAACTTAGTATTTATTTGATTTTCTTTGCCTATTATTATTTTAAAATTCACCAAAGATATCATGACAAGTATGTTTTGTAAATATAAACATAAAAATGATTAACAAAATACTAAAAAGCACCCAACAAACTTAAGTACAATCCAATGAAGGATATCTACAATGTGTGATTTTAAAAATACAAAAAATCTTTAAATTTTAGGCTTCATTACAGTAAAATTGCCATAAACCCCCATCAAAATATCGCCCTCAATTCAAACATCAGTTTTTTATTCCACCATTCTCAGCACTTTCTGAAGCAGTTCTGGAAGTCCTCTTTTGTAGAGGTTGTTGAACTTCTGTGGTTGCTTCAATGTCCTGAATCAATTCAGGGTCATTTTTACTTTGCGGATGAGCCAAAAGTTGCATAATAGAGAATCTGGTAAACATGGTGGATGAAACCATGTTTTAATTTGACAGAAATTGCCATAAACATTTTGAATCAATTCAGAACATCAAGGTAGCCACAAAAAGACACTCATGAAAAAGGACTGCCAGAACGACATTAGAAAGTGGCAAGGATCATGGAACATATGTTTTTGAAGCTGGGGGAGTATCTTGAGTGGGGTTAATGGCAATGTGTGCTTTACTGTAATAATATTTTTTTCTTTTTTTGAGACAGGGTCTCATTCTGCAGTCCAGGCTGGTCCTGAATTCACTAAGTAACCCCGGCTGGCCTGGAACTCACAACAGCTTTTCTGCCTCAGCCTGCTGAGTGCTAGAATTACAAGCATGCACCACTATGCCCAGTTTATATGGTGCTGAGGAATTGAACCCAGGGCCTTGAGCTTGCTAGGCAAGCACTCTAACTGCTGTGCTATTCTTCCAACCCATATTATAATAATTTTTTTAAATTTATATATAAGTGTTTATCATATTTTATGAGTAGTTTATTATACCACATATTAGAAGCCTGCAGGCAACTTCATATTAAAACATGCAAGTCTAGTGCTTTCTCAGGAGAAAAAAAAAAGCAAGGATTTCTATTCTTACCTCTCTCATGCAACATTACACTAAATGTTGCAACCAGGACAATTAGGCAAAAAGATTATATAAAAGGCATCCAACTGAACAAGAAGAATTTAAAATATGCAAGTGATACCCTATTCTATGTACAAAATTCTAGGGACCCCATTGAAACACTGTTACTACCAATACACAAATCCATCAGAGTTGCAGGTTGTAAGATCAGCATAGAGAAGCCTATTTTCAATGAGAAACCCAAAAATAAAATTAAGAAAATAATCCTATTCATATAGCATCAGAAAGAATAAAGTGCTGAGGAGCAAATTTTTAAAAAGAAATGCAATGCTTATGTTCAGAAAACTACAAGACATTACCAAAAGAAATTCTAAAAGATCTAAATAAATAAAAAGATAGCCTGTGTTCAATCAAAAGACATCAAGATGATACCATTCCCATTACTGATTCACAGATTCAGTCCAAACACTATCAAAATCCCACCTGGCCACTTAGCAGAAATTGATGTAAATATCTATATGGAAATTCAAGGAACCAGCACAGTCAAACAATTTTGAAAAGAATGTGCAGAGTTGAAGGACTGACATTTTCTCCTTTCGAACTTACTACAAAGCTACAGTAATCAAGACTGTGAGATTAAAGAGGATGTGGTACCTACACACAATGGAATACTATGTAGCCATAAAGAAAGACAGTTATGAAGCATTTGAATGAAAATGGGGCCACCTACAGTCAATAATGTTTAGTGAAATGGGCGAAATACAAAAGACTGACTATAGATGGGTGTCCCTCTTATGACATGCACAAAAATAATGACATAGAAAGGCCTCAGTTTGAATAACAGGATAGAAAGGGAGGCAGTGGTCAGATAGGAAAGAGGTGGACCTTTGAAAAAGGGGCGGACATGATGATCACTGATTCCCCAAACCCACGGTTCTAATGTGTTACAGAATTTGGAATATATGTATTTACCAAAAATGTTAAATTTTATATCATGTAAATTTTTTTACCATAATAAAATTATTATTTAAAAAAGAGAGTGTGAGATACTAGCACAAGAATAAACATCAGCAGGATAGACTTCAGAGCCCAGAAATCAATCCTTGCACTTATGTTCACTTGTTTTTGACGAGGGTTCTAAAAAAAATCCAGTGAAAGGAAGAGCAGTTCTTTCATCAAAGGGTCCTGGGGCCGCCGGAGAGCCACATGCACAAGTATGGCATTAAGCCTGTGCGTTACGCCATTTGCAAACATTACATTAAAATAAATTTTACTCAAATGTGAAAACCAAAACTGTAACACACATAGAGGAAAGCATAGAGGTGAGTCTTTATGACCCTGAATTGGCAGTGGTTTCTCAAATGTAACATGAACAGCATAAACGACAAAGGTAAAAAAAAGAAAAAATGGATCATTTGGAGTTTATCAAAACTTTGTGCTTAAAAAAGACATTATCAATAAAGTAACAGCCACACTTGGTGGAACAGGCCTGTAACACCAGCGCTCTGGGAGACTGAGTCAGGAAGACTGCAAATTTGAGCTTAGCCCGAGCACCTTAGCAAATTAGTTAGATTCTAAAAACTTAAAAATGGACTGGAGATCTAGCTTAATGTGACGCCCTGGGATTAGTTCCCAGTACCTCAAAAAAGAGAGAGAGAAAAGAAAAGAAAGGAAAGAAAAGAAAAGGAAAGGAAAGAAAAAGAAAGGAAAGGAAAGGAAAGGAAAGGAAAGACAACCCACAGAATGGAAGAAAATATTTCAAACCATATATTTGATAAGGGCTAAGTACATAGAATGTGTAAAGAATTCTTAAAACTGAATAACAAAAAAAAAGAAATAGTTTGCTTTCAAAATGGGAAAAGCAAATTGGAGGGGTTAGTAATAGAGCACACTTGCCCAGCACCGTCCAACAGCCACGTTCTATTCCCAGCATTACAAAAAAAAAAGTACAAAGAATCTCACTAGACATTTCTCTGAAAGAGGCTGAGCTAATGACCATTAAGTGCATAAAAAATTACACATCATTAACATCATCATTGAGGAGATGCAAATCAGAGCCACTCCCACTACAAGGCCCCCACTAGGAAGGCAGCAATCATAAAGAAGCTAACAACAAGGTTGAGTAAGAACAGAAACTTGACAAGTGACCTTAATGATGTTGCCATCTTGAAAAACGCCCTGACAGTTCTTCAGAACGTTAAGGCAGACTCAGTGACTGAACTCTTAGGTGTATAACCAGGAGAACTGAGATGTAGGAAGCATATGTTCATATAGAACACGAACACACATCACAGCATTATTCATAATCACTAAAAGAAAGAAACAACCCAAATATCCATCAACTCACGAATGGATAAGTATTGATATTATAAAATGTGCTACATCTGTAAAATGAAATATTATTAGGCTACAAAAAATGAACTACTGATAGATATAACAAGATAATGAAAACATACTACATGAAAAAAGTGAAAATAGACAGGCCTGGTGGTGTAGGACTGTAATCCCAGCATTCTGGGAGGCTGAGGCAGAAGGATTGCACGTTCCATCCCAACTGTGGTGACTTGGTGAATTAGTGAGACCCTGTCTCAAAATCAAAAGTCAAAAGTGGGCTGGGGATGCAGTTCACTGGGAAGATTGTGGGCTCAATCCTTGAAAGAGAAAGAAAGAAAAAAAGAAAAGAAAAAGAAAGAAGGAAATCACAAACCGATCCTGCATTGTATGACTGCACACACATGAAATGTTCAGACAAATCTATAGAGACGTAGATTAATGGCTGGTCGGGACAGAGGGATAAGTATGTGGAAGGCCTTCATCTGGGATGAGTATTTTTTACAGTTGACAGAGGTGATGATTGTACCACTTGGAATATACTATATACCACTGACTATATACTTTATATTTCACATAATTGAATTATGTGCTTTGTGTTGTATATCCCAATGAAGCTGATATGAAGAGTGACTAATTCAACTTTATTGAATTAGATGCCTTAAAAATCTACCCAACATGATCATGAACTTCATAGTAAGTCATATGTTGATATACATGTCCAAGTCGCAGACATTTGAGGTAGTAGTTCTGACAAGGATAACGTTTTTTTTTAATCTTTTGGGATGGAATGATCTTTTATTTTAAATTAGACGATATGATAGCCAGAATCATTGAGTACCAATCAGCTTAATCCAAGTGACTTGATTTCTTTGGATCCTTCCTGTTCCACGGATAGGATCTCACTCTCTGCTTTTCAGGAAGTTACTGTCCAGAGAAATTATGTAACTTTGATAAACTCACACTTGCAGTAACAGGTACAGCCAGAACGGGGATAGGGGGGCTGAGTACTCACTCCTCTGAACTTTCTCTGTAACCTGCCTGAAGCCAGGCCTGCTGGGCCACTTTCTCCCCCACTATTTTTTTATCTTTGAGACAGGGGCTTGCTCTGTAGTTCTAAACTGATTCTGAATTCATTATGTAGCCCAGGCTGGCCTCAAACATATGGCAATCCTCCTGCTGCAGTCTCCTGAGTGCTGGGATTACTGGCCTGAGCCATACCTGGTTTATGTGGCACATGGCTCTGGGCGTTCAAAGCCAAGGCCTTATACTTGCAAGGCAAGTGCTTTAACCACTGAGCTACACCCTCAGCCCCACTCTCTCCCCCGTGTTGTGAATGAGTATCCAAAAGCCTGGGGAGACTTGAAGGACATTACAAGTAAGTCTGCCAGTGTTACCTTGAAGACGTCAAGATTGAGACCCCTGGTGGGATTCTCCAGAGAGCTGGTGATGCTGGGGATTGGGGAACGACAGCAGCCTGCACTTGGAAATGAAAGTTTCAGTTTCAAATGTGGAAAAAGGGATATAATTAAGTAATTAAAACAATACCTCTAAGTTTCCAGTTCCAAGGGTCAGTCAATGTGGGGAACTACCTGGAAATGACAGTATCTTGAGACTCAGAGAACCTTTTCTTTCTCTCCCAATTTACCTCTATCTCTGAACCCCAAAGTGAGCCGTTCCCTTTAGGGCTCCAATGACAACAAAATTCCAATTGGAAGTGAATCTTCAGACTTTCCCTCCTCCAGTTATACCCTTCCTCCAACATGCATGCCTTCAAAATTGCTTTTGCTAATATAGTCTTTTTATTTCCTCTTTTTAAAAAGTTATTTTTAGGTCTTGTGTTGAATTTCAACCCATGTCATATTTTATTCTAGCAGAAAAGACCTCTAAAAATGTGACAAGTTACAGAAACACCTTTATTCTTTTAATTTGTATTATTTTAAAAATAGGTAATACATGCACATAAAAAACACTAAGTTATAGATACACATAGCAGAGTTGCCAGATACAGCAAATAAAAGTAAGGCTATCCAGTTACATTTGAACTGCATGTAAACAAAAATAGACTTTCAGTATTGTCCACCTGGAATAATATCAACCTCGTGGAGAACAAAGAAACCTACATTTCTTTTGGACAAATTAGGATTGCAATCAAGGAAAACACAAACTCAAGCAGATTTAAATATGTGCTCTGAAGTTTTGCAAAATGGCAGCTGTATTTATAGCTTTAAGCCACAAGGGGGTTGGTAATTATATCGCTTGTTAGTCAGGCGTTGTGATTGATGGTGCCAGAAGTTGGGCTCTCTAGAAAGAAAGGGATTGGGTGTGGTCTCAGTCTGGGCAGTGTCGGAAAAAGGGTCTGTTGCACAGAAGGCCAGCAGAGGCTAACGGCTTTTCAAAGATCAACTGAGAGACCAGCCTGGGTGCGTCCACACCCCAATTCAAAGTTTCAGCTACAGAGGAGTCTGGGATCTGACTAAGGATGGCCTCCTGTCTTCGTTATCAGTGTCTTATCAAGGCTACTCCATTTTCATTGCTATTTCCTTGACTGAACACGTTTTTACCATCCACTGTTTGAAACAAATGTGCACTAATTGTGTTGTTGTTGTTGTTTGTCTCAAGTGAAAATGCTTTTTTTGTCTGGCAATTTACATGCACAGAGAAACAAGCCTCTCTCGGTCATGGTCTTCCCAGGGACCTGGTTTCTCTCTTAAAGGAAAATTTTCTTACCAGTTTTTTTGTATCCTTCCAGGAACATTCTATAAAGAGCTCTCTTTTACACCAATCAGAGTTATCAGCCCTAGCCCAAAATAGAATCTGAAAAAAAGAATCAGGCACGGTGCAACATGCCTGTAATCTCAGCTCTTGGGGAGGTTGAGGCAGAAGAACTGTGAATTTGAGGCCAGTCTGGGCTAGATGGCAAGACCCTGTCTCAAAAAAAAAAAAGAAAAAGAAAAAGAAAAAGAAAAAAGAAAAAAGAAAAAGAAAAAGAAAAGAAAGAAAGAGCAAATTATCTGAAAACAGAATCTGAAAAATAACAATGTTGTGCTTTTTATTTGGATTCCAAAGGGTCAAGAGTCAAGGGGAAGGGTTAAATCTTGGTTCAAACCAACTGGGAAGTTTTGTGCATGTTCCTTAGCTTCTGAAGCCACTTGAAAATGGAGGATAATCATACTAACACTCTTTTCATATGTTGGTAATGAGTAATAAGTAACACTAAATAACTCAACTAACATGCATGGCAAAATGCCTGGTACAGGACAGGGAAGTAGTGGGACCAGTGATCCCTGCCTGTAAGGCTGCTTCAGAGTATTCATCCATAACTTTCCTAAGAAGGGAATAATGAAGACCTCTGCCTAGAACCACATAACAAATGGTGGAATCTGTGTCCTGTAGCTTTCTAAAATTGCCATCAAGTAGTTAAGTTGCATCCTTGCAGCATCTACTCTGTCAAAATACCATCCATCATGCAAGAACCTAATGGCTTCATTTACCCGACTCCTTTTTCAACTTACTAAATTCCTCCCTCTAAAATAAATCACTGGACTGTCGAAAACAACAACAAAAAATTTCCCTCTGTCATCCCGTGATTCAAAAGTATTTCCCAGACAAACACAATGATCCAGGCCCTGTGCTAGGCACCGAGCGGTCCAGGCTGAGCAAAAAGCGCTAAGGTCACTGCCCCTGGGGATTTGCGTTCAAGAATTCAAATACAGAGACAAATAATAAATGAGAAACAAATAAGTAAGACATTTTACATGATGATAAAAGTTACACAAAACATTAAACAGGAGTATAAATACAGGGGAGAGATGAGAGATGGCTTTATCTAAATCGAGCACCCTCTTAGTAGTAAATCCCCTGTACTTACATGAAAATTCCACCTTCTTAAGCGGCCCAATTTCATATAAGCATACATTTCTGGAAGGGAGGTTTTCAAACAATTCAAGAATAGAGCAATAATCACTGTAATTTTAAGTAGGACTGTGCTGATTCCAGGTTCATTCTAAAGCACAGACTTGGGTATTCCTACCTTTCTTTGATTAAAGTCTATTAGAGAAAAAGAAGGTGCTAAAGGTTGAAATCTGAGTTCAATGACAAAAGAAAAAAGCCCTATACCAACTAGTAGCACTTAAGCCTGCTCTCTGCCCCCAACCAAAACATACCCTTCTCTGCAAGTTGAGTGCTTTTTACGACCATTTATATATATATATATATATATATATATATATATATATATATATATATATATTCTTTTTGAGATAGGATCTTGCTCTGTAGCCCACACTGGTCCTGAACTCAATATGAAGCCCAGGTTGACCTTGAACTCCCAGCAATTTTCCTGATCTCTAGGATTACAGGTGTGCACCACCACGCCCAGTTTATGTAGTGCTGGGGGAAGTGAATCCAGGGCCTTGGGCTTAGTAGGCAAGCACTTTAACCGCTGAACTATTCCTTCTGCTCCTTATTTCATATTTTGAGAGCAGATCTCACTAAGTTGCCCAGACTGAGCTTGAACTTGTGATCCTCCTGCCTCCACCTCCCAGAGTGCTGGAATTACAGATCTGTATCATTTTAAAGGTTTTAAAAAAAAAAACCAAGGATCTTAAACTCTCAGTGATTTGCCCAAAGATCTCCAGTTACAAGCAGACAGAGCGGTGACGGGCATGCAGGTCAGCGATGGCTGGAGCTCCGAGTGTACCAGGCCGTCAGGCCGGTCCCCAACATGGTCAAAGGAGAAGACAAGTTTCGAAACCAGCTTTCTTCTTGAGTTAGGGAGGCCCTTTCTGTCAGTTAACCTACAGCTTCATACCATTCCCACTGTTCCCCAAACTTTGCATCATATATGGGTGCACATTAAAGAATACACGGACACTGATGGCAGGAGTTGAGCCTATTATGAAAGTGTGGAATCCATGTTTTCACACCTTGAAAATCCAAAGTGATGCCAGGGGGATCAGGCAGGGGGACTGAGTACTTCAGCTGGCCAGTCAGTCCCCTATTGTCAGATGTAATATTCAGAGATAATTACCGACTTGTAATGGTAGTGATTACTCAATTGTCTTAAAGTCAGTCTTCTCTGTCTTCTGAGAAGCTCTTGTCATTTGCCAGGAGAGTGCAGTTCCTACTTGTGTATGATAAACTCAGCACGATTACACACAGACGGTCTTTTTCCTTTGTTCCTCCCAGTGATCTGATGCATTTTCATGGTGATTAAAAGCAAAACAGCCCAAAATGCTAAAGCAGTTCGCAAAAATTTCTCAGAATACTTATTAAAACCGAAACTGAAACATGGTGGAGGTGGTAAAACCTACTCATATTCAATTATTTATGGGCAGCAGAAGAGCAGATACCACCCATGGCGGCAGGTCTGTACCATGTATGAACTGTGATATTAAAAATAAACATCATTTTTGAGGTGAATCTTCTAGATTAGAATGTTCCTTTAAACAGATTTTGAGGAACTGATCAGTAGGTAGACCGTTAACATGAGCTGAGGTATAAAATGAGAATATAAGACATTATCATATTAAACTTTGCTAAGAAGATAACGATCAGTTTGAAATGACTCCTGCTTCTTAGTTGTTTCACTTTCCTCTGTCCTGACCCTCATTTTTCTTTGAGGTAGAAAGTATTTAATTGTTACTTTCTTTTTAAAGAGTTCTTTCTGTTTTTGTAATCGGAGAGAAACATGTTTCCATCAGACAGCCTACATAGGCTGAGGTACTTTGAGCGTTTTCTTTGACCTACCTTTTGTCTTTGAAGCCTAAGCTGAAAGTGCTTCCAAAATAGTGTTAGTTCTACTCAATTTAATTTTCAGGGCTTTTACAGAATATTTCTGAATAGCACTTACTCAGGCTATTGCTAGGCATATCAGTATCTCTCCTGCCAATGCAATTTGGATTTCCCTGGCCTGGTGATGTCAGTTTTGGTGTTTGTCCTTTGTTCTCTCCCTGTCGCCTCTTCTAACCTAAATCAGTCATCGTTTTAAATAATACCAAATACATGTGCGAAAGAGTAGGCATGTGAAGTGGACTGCTTTTGGGCTTGAGTTAATAGGGATTTTTAAGCCAAAATATTTCCTCTAATTACAGTGGTAATGAACAGGTATCAGTTATAAAGAAGATCCCCTTAACATCTCCTCTTTGTCACTCATCATCAAGGGTCTGGTTGCTTCTGGAAGCTCTCAGTTAACGTGGAATCCAGTTTTGTCTATCTCGTGCAAATCCCCTATAGGGTTTGTGAAAGTGCAACCCATGATCTCCTCTTGAAAACACACTCTGATTATTTGTACTCATGCTAGTTCCAAATATTACAACAGTTTCTGGATTTTTGCCACATTCCTCCCTAGATGGTCATTTGGGAGACTTTGTTTATAACGCGTGTTTTGAATGAAATTTTAAAATTCCAAGACCACAGGATGTAAGACTCAATTGTGGGTTAAACTTAATTTTGCCTTTTTTTTTTTTCCAGAGAGGCCCTTGCTGAGATTACAATAGCAAGTAATGAACACAAAACAAAACAAAACAAAAAAGTTATTTTTTTCTTTTTTCCAAGGATCAGTGTTTGGATGATTATACAGAACATACTATTTTTAAAGATTAAGAATGTCTCAAAGTGGTCTATAGGATTCAGTTGGTGGTTCAGGAAAATTAAAACATTAAGCTGTTTTATGAAAATCAGAATAAACATTTTCTTTGGGGATTGTGCTAATTGCAATTTTAAATCACAGACAAAACCGTGAATTTTAAGAAACAGCATCTCTCCTTCCCCAAAAGTAAAATTCATGGAGAGGAACAGCATAATAGCATTTTTAAAAAATTTTTTAAGTAAACATTAAAAATACAAAAGCTCTCATGAGGCCTTTCTTTCTAATAAATTCTGGGCTTCCTTTATGTTCTTTGTTTGTACTAGACACTGATGCTAATTTTAAAAAATTTTAGGGAAAAATGACTTTTTTAAAATATAAAGGCAGATTTTTGCATCTGATTACAACTTCTAAAACATTTTAAAATTTATACAATAATAAACTGATATGTCTGTTGTTCACTGTTTCATGTTTTAGACTTTTGCAACTTGTTTTTTCTTCTCTCTTTTTCTCTCTCGCTCTTTGTGTGTGTGTGTGTGTGTGTGTGTGTGTGCATGCATGTGTGTGTGTGTGTGTGTGTGTGTGTGTAGATCGAGGCCAGGGCATTCACACTAAGCTATATCCCCCAGCTCATTTATTAGTTTTGACTTTAAGAAAGGGTCTTGCTAAGTTTCTAAACTTCCCAGGCTGAGCTCAAACTTTCAGTCCTTCTTCTCATACCCCAAAGTACTGGGATCACAGAGCTGTACCACTGGGCCTGGCTTTGAATGTATTCCTCTTACTGTCCACTACTTATAAAGGAGATAACAGGTAGGGAACCCAGGGACACTGGAGAACACATGGGAGTGTGACATCGTCTGCAGAGGTTCTCAGTTGCAATGAACATGCATTTCTCTTCAAGCAGTGTCAGTTTACTCTCTCTGTATAAAGCCCACATGTGCGTGTGTGCGTGCGTGCGCGCGCACACACACACACACACACACACCAATGATTTCTATGACATAACCTTTCTGGAATTCTATAAACACAGGATATCCAACGTGGGTTAACCACTTGTCTAGGAAAGAAAATAAGCAGACAGTTGCCCACAGAACACATCTTACGTTCAGGCTTCTACTTATGCCAAGAAAGTGATCACTTTGAGTCTCTGCCTGAATAATAACAGGACCTTGCAAGCACGGTTGCTATTTTAAATGGATGTTTCTTGTTAACAAAATGACGAATGAATTATAGCCTCGGAATTAAATTTCTTTAGTATTGACCTTGATCTTCTGAGAGGGTGTGGTCGGTAGGCAGCTACAAACGGGAAGTTTATATTAGGTAGAAAGGAACAATTTTTTCTACTTAGAAAAAAAAGGTATATAAACATTATGGGAGCTGCTTTAAATAAAAAACTGTTTCATTAAAGGAAAGAAGGTATGTGATATTCATATAGGGTAGCCTCCTTGAAACTCTTGTGAAATTGAGTAGAAAATAAATAAATGAGTGAGGAAATTGCTCAAGTATGGCCCACCTTAAGAACTGCCCCTCGTTGCCAACCCATTTGTCTGATCCTGATCCTGATTCCTATGGCCATCACAGAAGGCTGCCATCCACATCTCTGTGCTCAGCAGCTACATCCACCTGTGGAGCTGTAGGCTTACGGATACTTGCAGCTACCCACTGCTAGAAAAAGGAGGAGTGGGGAAGAAAGTAAGTTAACAGGTAGGGCAAAAAGAAGCATGACCAAAAGTCTTGCATTCCCGTAATTGTAGTGGGAGATCACCGTGCTAAGTATTAGCAACTTTTCTCTTTTACAGAAGTAATGACGTCAGGAAGTTCCACCGCTTACGCGACTACTACAGAAATTGACAATTCAAAGACTCAAATCATTGCTCTAAATTCCACTTCTGACAAGTTCAAAAGAGAGCTGTTCAGTGGAGGTGGAAGAAGAAGCACCTTCTCTCCGTTCACCTTTCTGGATCTTGTTTTGTCTGTGGTGTGGAGATCAAGTGCAGAGTCTTCACCCTGAACTACATCGCCCCCTCATTGTTTAGTTTTGATTTTGATACAGAGTCTCATTAAATTGCTAAATTGCCTAGGCTGGTGTGGCACTTGTGATCCTCCAGCCTCGGCCTCCCAGGCTGCAGGGATTACAGATCCGCACCACTGAGCCCAGGCAGTCACCTTTCTGAGCTCACTGGGCTCATAAATTCAATGCTTTCAAAAGTGGAGACATCTGTTTTAGTCACAAATCATTGTTATCAAATGAGTATTGCCAAGGATAACATGAACTGGGCGTGGAGGCGCATGCCTGCAACCTGGCACTCTGGCAGGCTGAGGTAGGAGGACTGAGCATTTCAAAGACTTAGTGAAACTCTGTCTTAAAATAAAAAAGTGGGAAAAGACTAGATATGTAGGTCAGTGAGAAGGCACTGAGTTCAACCAGCGGCATGGGTCTGGTTATATTAAGCTATTCCTCTAATTTCACTGCAGGGAAGACTGTGATATTAAAATCTGAGGGCAGAAGCAACAGAGAGGCTCAGGCTATGTGGGCAGAGAATCTCTGGGAGGGTCTCTTTGCTTCTCAGATACCCTTGAATCTTGCAACCTTGGACCGGCCAGCATAGACCTGCTGAAGATACGCAGTTATCCCCTTCCCCAAGCCGCAAATCAGCCTTGAGCTTAATTTGTTGATGCTGGAAGATCAACGGGAAAGGAGGCAGATGCCAAAAAACTTGCTTTTTCCCCCCACAGGACCAATTTGAGGATTGGGTTTAGTCAGGTAAAGTGAGCCTCTGGGGCCCTTGCACCTTCCTTCCCGCCTGCTACCAGCATCTCGTCCTCCCACTCGTATCTCATCCATGTCCGGTCCTTTATCTCATCTCATCAGTGCCCAGCTCCTAGCACCCTGGAAAGGACACCTACCAACCACATCCAGCAGCTCATACCCGGAAGGAGAGAGAAGTGCTCCACCTTCCCACACATGTGTGTACGTGCACATACATACACAGGAACACAGACACACACATACACAAACACACTCACTCTCTCGCTTCTTAGATAGCAACCATGCTTGTCATCTCCCCCAACAATGCTATCCTCATGAAAAAAATGTAAACTTCATGCCAGAGAAAGAAAAAAATTTTGCTGAAATATTCTCAATTGTTTGCAGTGTCAAATCTCAAAATTCAAGGTAGATAGTCCCCAAGACACAATCAAAAAAGATCATTCTTAGGAAGGGCACAGCTTGAGGCTGATGGTTTGGGTGAGATCTGTCACTTGAGGATTCACGTATGGGAAGCTTGTTCCCAGTGTGGTGATACTAAGCAGTAGTAGCACCGTAAGAGGCCCAGTGGGAAGCAGTTGGGTGGTCACTGGGGACATACCCTCAGAAAGGATTAATGCAGTTCTGGTGGGAGCACAGTTAGCTTCTGTAAGAGTGAGTTGCTTTAAAACAGGCCCCTTCCCGAGTCTGGTGTCCCATGTTGCTGTGTGATCTCTCCCTCTTGCATACATCTTGTCATGATGCCATCTGTCATGAGGCCCTCACCAGAGGATGAAAAGATGGAGTCACCTGATCTTGGGCTTTCAGCCTTCAAAAGTGTTGGCTAAATATTCTCTTTCCTTTATAGAATACCCAACCTTAGGTATTTTTGTATAGCAAAGGAAGATAAACTACTACCCCGCATGAACTAAGCAATAACGATCTAGAAACTTAGTTCATGTTTGATTCCTCTCTCCCATCGCCACCCCTATCCAAATCAGCTGGAAGCTCTTCTGAGTCTATCCTGAAAGTGTATTTCACCTGTGAAGACGTTTGCCATCTTCTGCATTATGTCTGAATCCAGAGAATCATTGTCTATGAGCATTACCTTCCCTCCTTTCCTCAGCTTCTTCACAAGCCCCACTTCCTAGAGGTTATCCAGAGGGACCTTTCATGTCAATCAGACCCCTCTGCTTCTCCTCGTTGGACAGAGAGCCACAGATTCCTATGCAGCATCAGTTACATGCCTGAGACAAAATGGTGAAGGTCAGAACAAACAGATTTAGCTGTATCAGGCAACTGGTCAGTGGGGCTGCTTTTAACTCTGACAGAATGGATATTGTCACCACTCATGGCCCTTCTATTATCCTCAACTACATGGTCCATGTGATCCAGTAGGATTCCACCTAGGGCAGGCAAGTCCAGGAGCACAGCCACGGCTGAGAATAGGAAGCTTGTCACCGGGAGAAAGCCTGTCTCCATCTTCTAGGAGTGAGGTCCCTTCAATATTCAATTGGGTGGTGCTCATGCTGAATGGGCTGTGGAGTCCATTAGCGTCCTCACTACCAGGGCAGAGGCTTGGGCTCACTTGAAGGGTACAGTTCAAAGAGTCATCACTTTTGCCTCATGCTTAAGATGGAAATGAAACACAAGAAGTATGACAACTTCCTCATAATCATCAGCAGCGCCACCTACACAATCAACTGCTTTGGTCAAAGCCGAAGTCATTTATGGTAACTTCATCATCACAGAGACACTCATGACCAGGGTCTATGCTATCACTGCTGTTCAGAAGACCATGGAGTGTCCCTCTGGGAGGTGGGAACAATGGCCATAGGGTCACCCAGCACATCATTCCTGCAACTGCTCGTTCTGCCAAGCAGTTACCCCTGAGCTGATTACTGGCATGACCTTCTGAGCGTCCACTCCCAGTGTCTGAGCCAAGGATTGGAATAAGGATTGGAACTCCTACCTGGAGAAAGTTGCGCAATATGATGCCATCACCAAGGTGGTGAAGCAGGCATTGGAGAGGGCTCCTGAAGGGCATCCAGAGTGATATCAGGGACCCCTGTGACTTTTAACAGTGAAACCCATCCTTCCACCTTCAGTGTTCTCAATGACCAGATTATTAAACTGAATTCCTAATAAGCTCAATCCCTGACAAGACAATGAATTTGGCTGTAGCAACAGGGTAGTGGACCTTATGGTCCTCATGGCCTGCAAAGGAAAAGCTCCCCAGAGAGCTCAAGTGGAAGAGAGTGGTGATCAGCTACTGGAAAGTCCCTGCCCCAACTCATTCCTCCAACACACAGAGAACCTCCCCTTCTTCCAGTTTCCATTCTAGACGCCCCTGAAGAAGGGAGGGACCTAGAGAGCCCTGTTTTTCCACATTCCATCAATAAAGTCCACTGCACTCAAAAAGTAGTGTGTCAGATCATGTTACTCTTAAATTTAAAACTTCCTACATTTCCTGTCCATTATTTTTGTTATTCTACAAAGCATTGTGCTGTTATAATTAGCACTGAAAATCTTTTAATGAAAAGATCATGTGCAATCTTTCAGAAACAAAGAAGCCGGAAGCTGAGGGTACCAATTCTGGATACAAGAGCTTGGGGGTGGTGACAGCTGGCAAAGAAGGAAACCTAGCGATCCCGGGGGGCCTGTGGTGAAGGATGAAAGCCCAATTTTCAGAGCTGACTGGGGCCTGAGGAGGGCCCAGAAGGACCAGCAGAAGGACTCCCAGCTGGCCTTCTAAGGTATGACTTCACCCATGTCTCTAACCATCTCTCCTATTCTTCTTGTATCTGTGCTTCAGCGATATACAAATTGCTGCACACGTATCCAAATATGCAACAAAGTCTAGCAGTCCCACTTCTGGGTATATATCTGAAAGAAACAAAATCAGTATCCACTAAGCATTGTTTAAAATAGCCAAGCCATAAAAACAATCTATGTTACTGATGGATGACTGGATTAAAAAAGGGGGGGGGCGGACACTGTGTGCCCATGCAAAGAGGAATATTACTCCACCATAAAAGAAAACGAAAAGGGAAATTCTGCCATTTGAAACAACACAAATGAAACTTGAGGACATTATACTAAGCAAAATGAAGAGTGCTGGGCATGGTGGCACACTCCAGCCGTCCTGGCACTTCTTGGGTAGGTGAGGTAGGAGGAGGATGTGGGTGGTGGAGTTTGAGATCAACCTGGAGGATACAGTACACAATAGTGAGATCTCAACTCAAAAGAGGAGGAGTGAATGAGATTCATATAGAGAAAATAAGTAATCTTGCCTACATGAAGATGCTAAAAAGGTTGAACTCAGAGTGGGAGAAATGGAGAGGCACTGCTCTCCCAACAGCGCCAACTGTCAATTAGCAGATGACTGTTTTCTGGAGACTTAATGAATATCATGGTGACTATAGTTAAAAGCAGTGTACTGTATGCTTGAAATTTTTTAAGTAGGTGGATCTTAATTCATCATCAACACCAAAATAAAACAAGTATGTAACTAACGTGATCATGGTCATTCATGTCGAACTATCTCATGTGCACATTAAAATTTTACCATGTTACTTTTCAATTATCCCTTGATAAAGCTGGATAAAATAAAATTAAAAATAAAACCAGAAAGCAAAACCACAGTGAAGATAGTAACTTTCATTTCCAAATGCAGGAATGCCTACTAGTCTTGCCAGCTGTTTCCTCTGCTTGGAAGGACCTTAGTCAGCTTTTTGTCCAAGTATTTGTTCAATTCAGATAATTCCTCGGAATTGATTTCCTCCATACAATTTAACTTCTTACTTATTCTCCTTGCACAGAAGTTTATACAACTGTTTCCTCCCTTCCTTCTTTACCTCCTTCCTTTCTTTTGTCTCTCTCCTTTCTTTCTCTTTCTTTTTTTCTTTCTCTCTTTCCTCATTTCTTGCCCTTATGTATGCTAGGCAAGTGCTCTGTCAACACCTCCAGCCTCGAAATTTGTACAACTGCTAAGCCTCGTCTTGACAACTTTGTAATCACATCTTTAGGCAGCTGCTTAACTTTTGAAGTTTTTCTACATGGAATTAAAATTAATGTTTGTGATTCTATTTGATGTAAAAAGAATATTCCAAACAATGTGCTATTGAATAGGAAAGTCAAAAAGACCTCAATGATACACACATCAACCCAGAGCCCAGAAGAAATTCTGAATTTGAGTCTTTCCAACAGGAGTTTCTCTGCTTCAATTGCTTCCTTTTCTGGACCATGGATTTGTATCTAAAGAGTGACATTCATTTTCCAGGCACATTAATTTGGATTCTTTGAAACATTTCTCAGCCTCCTATTATAGTATACAAGTGAAAACCTATTTGCTGTGGACAAATAAACAGTACTCAAGGAGAATGCATTTTATCTTTTTAAAATGAAAGAGTGTTTCTTTGAAGAAAGACCAACTGGCTTCAGTCAGAAATCAGGGCTATCAGTTTTTATGTACTCCACTTACAATTCAATCCTGGAAGAGACACATTAATAAGTAGGAACACTTATAACTACTATGATACCTAAATAAAAGTACTTGGAGTCACCTTACTTTGGGGTAAATATTTAGGTTATAATTTTTAGCTAGTCAAAAAGAATCTAACAGAACTTGAGTATTTGAAAGAATGCACATTTGTACTGGAGCTAAGTTTGAAATTTTTTATGGCAGAAGTAGACAGCTGCTTGCACCTGCCTTCACTTTTTTTCCTTCTAGGCTAAAGTTATCTATTCCAGGATCCTATGTCATGTGGTATAAAGCTTTGGTTTCAGTTAGTCCCTAACACAGAAGCTGGGATATATTTGAAATTCTTTTCAATAGGAAAAAAATGGCCAAAGCTTATGATAGTATTGCTTTTCACACCAGACCAGAGCAGGATGGCTCTGGACTGGGGCAACAATGTGTATTGGCATCTCATTCTTAAAGTTCTAAGATCATACCATATTGATCCAAAAAGAAATCATCTCTCTTTTTTTTTTGGAGTTCTTCTGGTTCAATTTACTCATTTTATATTTTTATGACATTGTATTGGTCACCCTTCTTTTATTCTAGCAGGTACAAAAGACCACGTTTAATTAAAAACATGGGACATTTGTAGTAGAGGTGCATGCTAAAAATATGTCAAGACAAATAAGTCAGATTTAGCAGTTCATTCAAGGACTGTCTGTTACTTGAGATAGTCCAGCAGACAGAATAACTATTCATTCATGCATATTTGCCAAGTACTGCTCCCTAAGTTGGAAAGAAACTAGAAAGCAAGGTGCTTGGACTTTTTTCCTCATTCTCTTACTCAAATGTATTCACAAAATCGCAGTGTTTATATGCAGGGCTGATGTGAGAATATCTGTTGTAGAAGCCGGATCGAAGAGACTGACCACAATGTCAAGTGGTATTATTTCTACACGATCCACTTGACAAAGTCCCTCTTGAATTTAGTATCAGGCAGGGATAACATGTACACTCACTCCTGTCAGAAAGCAAAGCTGCTGTCTCTTATCATGTTTCTCTTTTTCCCTTCAGTGCCAGAAAAAATATGAACCAAATTTATGGCCAAGTGTTGTAATCTGATCAGCTTTGGTCCCTAGAAGTATTTCTCCCTCCTAGTTGCTTCTCAAATGTTTATAAACTGCCTCAACTACTTTCAGAAGTCAGCTGAAAATACAAATTTAAGTTAATAAAATGAGGAAAAATAACTAGTAAAAAGTGATTAATGGCCAGAATTGCCAATGAAACCCATCTGAACAAGTTGCCTACTGCCAACATTCTCATTTAAAGAGTGGCAGAGAGATTTCATCCTTTGTGCTGGAAGACCTGGGCTAAATTTCCAACTGGGCAACTTGGTGAATACCCTCCCCATAGTCACCCCGCTTTCATTTCCTCCTGACACTTCTGACCCACTGCGTGGGCGGGACAACCAAATGAGGAAACATGGGAAAGCACTTTCAGAACAGTGTCACTGTAGTCTCTATTTGTCATAAGGTCCACACTTTGGGTAGCAGAGCTGGTCCATTTCAGACTAACCCATACATATTGGTGAGGGGTTTTAAATAAATTCACAAATCCTTTCACATGTCATCTTTCAAGTGGTCCAATCCCCCCCCCCCCCCCCAGTGTGGCCTGTATATCGGAACTTGTTTCTAGCAAATAGAATGTGGCAGAAGTAACAAGGTGACACAATGAGGCTAGTCCATAAATATGTTATGGCTCTTGTCTTACTCCTGTTTTTAGATAATTCATGACAAGGGAAGCCAGCTGCCACATCCTAGGGAAGTCTGCAAGTTGAGTTGCTGAACGGTTTTGCCAACAACCACCTGAGTGTGCCATTTTGGAATCAGATCCTTTTGATCAGTTTCAAAAGGCTGTACCCCTTCAAGTTCTGAGAGAACCCAAACAACTCTTAATTGTTAGCCTTCAGAAACTGTAGAGCATACATATTCATTCTTGCTGTAAGCCCCTAAGTTTTGGAGTTGTTACACTGATACCAATCCATAATGTTTCCAAGATCAGCTTGGATGACCATGTGGATAATGTTATTGAGTAAATATCAGACCTTACTCTTCTCAGATGTTATTATTTTTAAAATTTTTATCTTGGTAAAAGAATTCACCTAACATAAAATTTAACTTTTTTTGTTTGTAAATACATGAATTCCAAATTCTGTAACACATTAGAACCACGGAGTTTGGGGAATTAGTGAGCATCTGTGTCCATCCATTTTTCATCTTCCCAGATGTTATTAAAGGAAATTCAAGTACCTCAATGTCTTAGAATCATCAAGTGGGAAATCACCTTGGTATTTGAGCAATCTCCTCATTTCACCAGTAGGCAAACCTGGGGAGTTCCAATAGGATGCCCAACATCATTTAAAATATATCAAAATTAGGACTAGTCTACTTCCTGCTTTTTTCATGTTTGACACCATCTTTCTCCTTTTCTCTTTTATTCAAAATTATCTAAACATTTTCTTTTATTCTTGAACCCAGGTCTCAGAACAGTGAAAACGGTGAAATCATTTCAAAATCAGTACTTTATTCAATAGCATGCTCTCTCTTTCCTTGGCTTCTTTTCTTTTGAAAATGTGCCAGTCAATAGCTTGTAGCTTAAAACAATTTCACAAAGAAGAGAAGCTCCTACTATATGAAAATAGAACAAAACGAGCACAAGTTGGTGTGAGCACCTGCTGTTTATTAGATGCTGAATGTAACTAAAGAAGATCAAGCCCAAACTCCAGCCCTTAAGGTTCTCATAACTGGACGGGGACAGGATGTTCTAACTTCATTCAGAACAATAAACTGTGGGTACTCAGGGGCAGAAAGATTGCATGCAAGGCAGAAACAACATATTTGGCCAGGAACCTGGGGTTCATATTTTATAACTCTGGATTCTTTCCCCAGATCTCCAGAGTGACTGGTAAAGCTAGGAAAAGAGAACGTGTATTTTAAAGGTTTCTAGGCAAACTTTCTAAATGCACTCTTACTGGGTAAGTTTAGTTACATAGTGAGCACACTGCCACTGGGCTGTATACATAATACTTCGTGTTCAGGCTGGGACAGCTCAAGAATGTCTGTAAGAGATGGAATTAGGGAAGCAGGAGTCTGGTGGGATTTGTCTGGAATCTGCATTTGTTAAGATGTCATTTCTACTTAGGATCTTTCACATGAGTTACAGAGTTGATGGCAGCCCTTATAATATTGGTAAAAGCAATTGTCCTTGGCACTCAATCATACCTTTTCCCCTTTCCTCACATTCTCTCTTTTCCAGTGGTAGAAAGAACCAGCCTATGATATTTACTTGATAACATTTCAAGACAGAGATGTCTTGAAGCAGATCCTCTGAAATGTCAGTAGGGATTGTTTGTTTAGCAGATGTCAGTACAGGGATCCTGTGCTGTGGGTAGGTGGGCTGAGGAAGGGCAGAGATCACACATGTTTATTGTTATTTTAAGTTGCTAAGCATTTGGGGATGGTAGGTTATAGGAATAAGAAGGTGGCAAATGTTACCAGTTCCAGATCACCAGAATATTGATCTGGTGCTGGGACTGCTAAGCGGAAATGCCTTTCCAGAGTCTGCACACGGAGATGCGTGTTTGAAAAAGCACATGATCTTGCCTTGTTCTAAGCAGAAAGGGCACACAACAGACTTTCACATCCCAAACAGAGAAGGAAAAAATTAGAATGTCTGTGTGCCAAAATACATACTTCAGGTACTCTCACTCGGTAATACCAGTTTCTAACCAAGCAACTGTTAGTTACAAAGCCAAAATTTTGGTTCCACTATGTATGAAATTAGAGACTGAAGAGTTGTAAGCAAAGAGGAAGTGGAAGACGGTGTTTAAGAATGTAACAACAGCCAGCAATATACAGAAAATCTGTGACAGGTGGTGGGATAAGTGAGAACATCAGCTCAGAAGCCTGTATTTTGTTGCTTTTATTTTCTTCATCACTTTTCCCCTCTGGCTTCTGTAGGTAACATCACAAACTATAATAAAA
The DNA here is from genome assembly GCA_004027205.1 of Ctenodactylus gundi. Classification (NCBI taxonomy): domain Eukaryota; kingdom Metazoa; phylum Chordata; class Mammalia; order Rodentia; family Ctenodactylidae; genus Ctenodactylus; species Ctenodactylus gundi. The sequence goes on from PVKB01001121.1 coordinate 234,180, forward strand.
TAAATATTAATGAGGACTTTCTACTTGGAGAGATGCTTGTAGTGATTACTACCATGTTTAAAGCCCATAATTTGGATATTATGGGGAAATGGAGACTTGTGTACTAGGAGATCTGTCTAGTGTCATCTGTATGTACCTAAATCTTTTGGACATCTTACTAGGTTATTAAAAACACATTTAAATATAATCAATAAGAAAGAAGAGAAAATTAGTAGCTCCTGACTCTTGGTTAAGAAAATCCTGTAAACTATTGTTAATTTAAAAATAGGAGCCACAGAGGGACAATACTTTCCTGGCTTCAACCAAATATTTACCTTCTATTCTAATATAAAACTATCATAAAATATATGAAGCTTACTTGGCATGTTAGAATTTCATTTTTTCAGAGGCTCTTTGTGTGTGTGTGATGCAGGGGATGGGACGTGGACCATAAGGCCTTCACACTGAACTATACGCCCAGCTCTCTTTGGATTTTTTTTTTTTTTTTTTTGAAACAGGGTCTGGCTAAGCCATTAAGTTGCCCTGGATGGGCTCAATTCTCCTGCCTCAGCCTCCCAGAGTGCTGAGATTATAGGCTTGTACTACCAGGCTCTAGGCAAATGCGAATATCAAAGTTGTTGTACATCTCTCCCTTCCCCTTCTCTCCAGCTGATTTTGTTCATCAGATAATTTTTCCCTTAGTTTCTGTGATCCCACATTTAACACTAAGCTGGAAGTTAAAATATTGTTGGCAGTTTATCCTAGAAGAAATATATGCACCAGACTTGGACACATTCCTTCTCAAGGATTTATTTCTCTTGATGACATGATCCTATTGTCCAGAACAACATTCCTTTTTGGATGGTTCATACAAAAGTTATATTAGCTTTAAAAAAATTTATGATGAAGACAGTTATTTCCATTTTGTAGAATTCCTTAGGTTGTGATAAAACTCTGACCATCTCCCTAGATAAATACATACATTAAAGTTTCCATGAAAATCTCTTTGTGAGTGTGTGTTTGTGTGTGTGTGTTTGTGTGTGTGTGTGTGTGTGTGTGTGTAAGGGGGATATCCCTGGTTTATAGAATTTGGAGAATAAAGCATTTTATTTAAAAGCACTCTATCACTTGACTAGTGGAAGGAAGTTAAATTAAAACAAAAGAGTTTTAAGAAATAACCTCATAAGACAAAGACTAAGTACTGGTAAATTAGCATAATTCTTTTGTTCGGGCATCTTTAAAAAATTAAAATCTCAGTGCCTATGAACACGCCCATGCAGCCACGTGAAAATGGACACAGATTTATTGGATCATTTCATCTTTTTGACTGGCCTATTCCAAAGATTATTTATCTTCACACATCTTTCAAAAGCTCCTACAAGTGACCCTATGTAATATAAATCTTTTCCAACAGTAAATATTTTATAATTATAATAATAAGCTAGTGAATCAAGCCAGGTCTTAGGGTTGTGGGCCTGTCATCCCAGCACTCTGGTAGTCTGAGGCAGGAGGATCACAGACTTCAGCACAGCCTGGGCACTGAGCACAGCAACATAGTGAAGTTCTGTCTCAAAATAAAAAATTAAAATATGAGCTGGGTACGTAGCTTGATGTGAAAGCCATGGGTTCAATTCTTAGTACCACAAAGGGATAATTAAAATAACGGCAATGAGTATAATAAAATTAGAGAGTTTTAAAGATCATGTACTGTACCAGAGTTATTTGAATATATATATATATATGTACATATATCAGTATGATTCTAAGAAATATCTTAAAATACAATAGAGTCAAAGGGATTCTTAGTATAAGTTGTTCTTAAGTGTTAAAACATTAATGAATTAACATTACTTCATATACTATGCTGGAGACTAATCCTAGGCTACATCCTCGGTCCATTTTTTATTTTTGTTTTTAAGACAGGAATTCACTGTCTCTAAGTTGCCCAGGTTGGGCTCAAACTTGTGATCCTCCTGCCTCAGCTTCCCAGAATGCTGTGTGTGGGGCCCTTGTTCTTTTTATAATTTCAGTCTTTTTTTTTCCTTCTTCTCCTTTGTGAGTGTGTGTGTGTGTGTGTGTGTGTGTGTGTGTGTGGCTGTGGATCAGGCTCAAGACCTTGTACACACAAGATAAGTGCTCTGCTCATGAGTTTCATTCCATCGCTGATCTTAGACTCTTAAAAGATAATTTTAACTCATTCACAGAAACTCTTCGACGTCTACCTGAAAATGGGAAGTTCAGGTATGGCATGTGGACACGTGCCACCTCTGTGGGGGCTTTACTGGAACTTATTACCACTTATCTAGTCTGATCTTAGAATCACACTACATTAAAGGCCTTACAGGAAATTCAAATACTCAACAGAGTAACCTGCTCCCCCAAATTTGCCCTCTTCTCCTACAAGTGTTTCCTTAATGTCTATAGCCAGGGTCAGGCCGCCATCCTCCTCTCTACCTCACCCACCTTTCTGCTCAGTGAGGTTTACTGCAGTGATATTTATTAGCATTAACAAGTATGACAATGTTTACTCCAAACAGTTAATATCGTTGAGCACTTACTACTGGCCTGATGCTCTGCTGGGTACTTCACATATATTATCTCATTAATTCTCAAAAAATTCTTGTGCGATGAGAGCTGCTACTACCTCCACCTAAGAAAGAAGGAAAGTGTGGCAGAGAGAACTAAGGTCACACAGGCACACAGCTAACCTACTGCCAGGCCAGCAGGACCCTTAGCGGCCTGGTCTGGACTCTTCCTACAACCTCAGTTCTATAGTAAGTATGTACACACATCCCATAGTCCAAACTTCCTGGCACCCAACAGCTGTCATGCAACAGAAACCCCAAAGACAGACCCTTTAGGAAATGAACTGATGGTGTTATCTCAAACTTGCTGGAAACTGAGAAGGCTGGAGTTGAATTTTCTTTGTAAACCCCCAGTCAGAAAAACTACCCAGGGCTTAGAAGGGGGTCTCAACTTGCCTGGGGTGCCCTTTCAATGGATTCCTGGGGGTTACCTAGTAAGCATTCAGGGAGTTGTCTGATTCTATTGGGAAATAGGCTTTTGGTTGGCTTGGACTAACTATGTTATTTTATTTTATGATTTTGTAGTTATGGAAGTATACTTTTTTTGAGCTCCTGCTTCTTAAAAATTTCTTGCTACTGTTCCTTTGACAACTAAAAAAACTTTGGTAACTACAGTTTTATAGCAGTGGAAGTAAAACTGTAGAAAATTAATAACAATGCAAAAGTGCCCTGTTCATACTGACTTGAATGATTCCTGTTTGGGAAAGGCACGTAAGTCAGGCCTGGTGGAGCCGGCCTGTAATCTCATCACTTTGGGAGGCTGAAGCAGAAGGATCACAAGTTCAAGCTTAGCTTGGGCAATTTAGCAATTTAGACAGACCCTGTCTCAAAATCAAAACCAGAAAATAGAGTCCTCAGTGTAATGTATTAGATTCAATTCATTGTACCACAAAAACAAAACAAAACAAAACACTTTTTTAAAAATCCTGAAAATATCCATATGTTTCATTAGGTGAAATATAATAATTGATTTCTAGCCAGTAGATGACCCAAAGTATTATTTTGCTTTACATGCTATTAAATTTTTTTCATGTGTTTTTAAATTGATTTCAGTATTTCTGTTCTTCAAATTGTCGTTAGTTTGATTTTAGCATCTTTCTAAGTCACATGAATAGATGTTTAATACAATCTTCAGCACATGTCCATTTTATATTTGCGTGAGAGTCATGATTTTACTTTTTGAAAATTGTATTTAGCCCCCTATCTTTTTTCTTCCTTTGGCACTGAAAACCAAGACCAGGCCTTCAGACTGAGCTGTACTGCTAGCCCAATTTTTACTTTTTGATTTTGAGACAGAATCTTGCTCAGTTGCTAAGTCAACTCAAATTTGTGACCCTCCTGCTTCAGCTTCCCCAGGCACTGGGATTACAGGCCTGGGCCACCAGGTCTGGCTTAGCACCTTATCTTTAGATGACACATGAAGATGAGTGTAAAGCTTACGTGTTCATCGCAAATCAAGGCAGCAGGAAGAGGCCACGGGGGAGAACCGGGAAAGCATTCCTATTTAGAATGTCGTTTTTCGGGGCATTCTCATTCATAATGCTAGGTACAGGCCTAGCACATCATAGGCGTTCAATAAATACTCAAGGGAGGACCTAACTTGAAAAACAAGACACTCACACATGAACACAAATGGGAAATAAGCAGCAGCCAGGGGAAAAAACATGAAGACATCATGTGAAAATAACTTGTAAAGATGACACAGATGTTGACTCCAATTTTTAAAAAGCACGATGGAAGACATTGGGGAAAAGAAATGTACTTAAAAACACTAATCATGCCTGCAAAATCCTTCCTCTGGGCTTTTGGGGCTAGAAAGGGTCAAAAGACCATTTCCCCTGGGGAGAGAAGTGAGTCTGTATGAACAAACTAAGTTTCTTCTAACTCTGCCATCTTTCCTCCTATCCCTGCTCTCCCAGATTGTTTTAAATTCTGCAAAGGAGAACACCCGCTCCCCCTTGCAAGGCCATGTGCCTTCGCACCACGCACTCACGAATCAGATTTTCCGTGGCTTTGTCCTGGTTTTCGTGGGAACATACAGTTTGATCGGGCTGGCACCTGACCTACACGACTCTCCAGTAACTCTCAAAGCCCAGACAAGGAATAGCCCGAGGTTCCACCACAGGCTGCAGGCTGGTCCTGGTCCCATGGGAAGAGAGGCCCTTGCCTGAATGGGGTAGGGAGCCAGGAAGAGATTCCGAAGGAATTCCATAAATATTGAATTTTTTCATGAGTGCTAGCATTGCAGAGAGGGCTCAGAACCAAATTTTCTCAAGTTTCGCCGTTTTACTTGTAGAAAATTATGTGGCCAGATGATTCTGCAGACAGTAAAGACAGAATACCATCTGCACGGGGGATTCTGGGGGCTGGGGGTTGTGGGGAGGGAATCAGATACAGTTTCATAGGTTGGAGAATAAAAAAGTTATTTGACCATCTTGCGATAAAGGAAGCAGAAGGGTTTCTTCAAAGAAGCAGGGGCACAAAACCTAAAACTCTGTTTGCCTTTCAAACTGTTTTTCTTACCAAGCTTACAAAAATAGACAAGGACCAACAGGGCAGGTGGCCGGTGTATGCACACAAACAAGGACACAGCCCGAGCCCAAGGTGAATTCGGTTTCCCACTGATGGGCTTTTAATAGATTTTGGAGGATTGTATCTTTTGGGGTGCAACTTCCACCTCTCCTCACCTCCAGCCAGCCAGGCCAGAGCAAGAACACCAAGAAGGCAATGCTCAGCTTGTGTGCCATGATTTCTGAAGCTTTGGGTCACTGTCTATTTTTTTTAAATCCAAGAATTCAAAAGTAAATATTAGATGATGATGGTATTATGTTGCAACTGAAGATTGAACACTGGGGTTTGTACATGCTACAGATGCATCTGCCACTGAATTGTACCTCCAGTCCCCAGAGTAAGCCCCTTAAGTCGAAAAGAACTCAGCATCTCATTCTTAAGATCTCTTCTGTGCCATCATCAAAAGAGTATGTTTGGGAGAGGAGCTGATAATTGTGATCCACCAAGACACCTCTTTTTTTGAGGCAGGGTCTCACTTTGGTAGTTCAGACCTGGTCTTGAACTCACGGCAATCCTGCTACCTCAGCCTCCTGAGTGCTGTGATTACTGGCGCGTACCACCACGCCCAGCTGCTGTGGTGTTGGGGAATCAAACCCAGGGTCTCGTGCTTGCTAGGCAAGAGCTCTAATTGCTGTATTATTCCTCTGGCCCCAAGACACCTCTTGCCTGGGAGATTTGTCTCATTTAGCATGTTTCTTAGCCACATGAGAGTCACATGGTCTTCTTGGGTTTTATCTTCTTCTTTCAGAGTTATTAACATTTCTTTGTTCCCTCACCCACCAAGCTTGGAGGAGTTAATTGCATCTGAGAATGCTACATCCCACCTTCAGGTTTTATTTTCTTTCACTACTGCAGGTTGAATATTAGGTCTTCATTCTGAGCTACATCCCCAGCTCCTTTATCTTTATATTGTTTGTTTCACTAGGTTATCACTAAGTTGCTAAGTTGCCCAGGCTGGGCCCAAACTTGCAAATTCTCTGTTCTCAGTCTCCTAACATTTTGGGATTAAGGACCTGCATCTCCAGGCCAGGCTTACATTTTCTTCATGGAGAATGTAGTACCTGAGAGCAAGGGACCTCAAATACCCAGGCCGGGACTGGTACCAGGTCCACGGCTCTGCAAGGAGCTGGAAGCTGTCTGTTACTTCCTGTTTGTCAGTTTCTTCCTTTAGTTAGTGACAACATGTAACTCTTTTTTGTAAATATTAAATGTCAACTTGGCCATCTTCATATCATCAATACTGTGTCTTCTGGCCCTCTAATATCTTCTCTACTTCATAAGCCTCTTCATAGGTCCAAAGCTAAACCTTGCTGTATCTTCTCTCAGGTTTCAAAAATACCTCAAACTCCTTCATTATTCAACGAATACTTCTTGCACACCTACTATGCACCAGGCGCTGGTCTAGGTGTTAGGTAGTCCACACTCCTATTCCCTAGAGATTTCTTTCTAGAAGCTTAAGGTGTGTAGGGTGGTGGGGCAGCAGTGTGGGTGGCAGAAGATAACTCACATCATGTACATAGATAAGATGGTAAGAGGTGACCAAGCCTTACAGGAGAAGAAATCCATGGGGGTGAGGCTGGCCTGTGGAAGGGCCCCTCTGACAAGTATCATTGTAGCAGGGACCTGCAGGTGGCAGAGATACCTATCAAGAACCAGCTCTTCTTGGTTGGGCATGGTGCTAAGTACCTGTAACCTCAGCATTCTGAGAGGCTAAAGCAAGAGGACCACAAAGTCAAGCCCAGCCTGGACAACTTGGTTCAGTGAGTCCTGCCTCAGAAGAAAGAGGAAGAAGAAGAAGAAGAAGAAGAAGAAGAAGAAGAAGAAGAAGAAGAAGAAGAAGAAGAAGAGGAGGAGGAGGAGGAGGAGGAGGAAGAGGAAGGACAAAAGGAAGGAAGGAAGGAAGGAAGGAAGGAAGGAAGGAAGGAAGGAAGGAAGATGGCTGTGGACATAGCCCAGAACAAAGGCCCAGAACTCAATCTTACTACTACAAGAACAAGCTCTTAAACTACAGAGGATGCAAATAGTCCCAAGAGGAGACATAAGCCTGGCCTACATTGATTCCTAAAAAAAGGTGTAAGCAGAGATGGCCGGATCTTGGCTGTGCTCAGCTTTGAGGAACAGGGAACGACATTTGTCTTCTGAGCTCTGAAGGGCTGGGACAGGCTGTGGTTGCCACTGATGAAAACAAGTTGCCCACTTCCCCTGTCTCCTTGGAAGCCCAGGGAGGGAGGCAGATGTATGTAAACAGCCTGAGTTTTCTGTAGGAGTTTTTGTATTCTTGGGCCCCAGTAGGCCTTGGAGTGGTTCTTCTGGGGCTACTGTAATTTAGGCCCCCTTTTTGCTGGATTCCAGAATGGCCTTGGAATTCTAAACCCTCCCAGCTGCCGGCTTCCTCCCAACCAGCCAGGGCTGGAAAGGCCTGGGTTCTTGCTGCCTGCCAAGGCCGGGCAGCCGGCTCTGTTCAGAGGCACCTCGCCCTCCTGGAGGTCGCCAGCCAGCCAGCCTTGGCAAAAAAACTCACTTGAATTTTATAAAGTGGTAACTACTGTGGGGCTTTATGTAATTAAAACCAAAATGCCATTTTCCCCCTAAAGCTCTGGGGTGAGGTAACAGTTCTCTTGAATGTGGACTCCGGAAGTTTTACCCAAGCAAAAGGAGGTGGGGGAGTGGTGTTTGCAAATCAGGAAATGTGAATTAACTGATGAGGAACTTGAAAAAAAAAGCACAAGGCAGAGAGGAAGAAGGGAAGTAGGAGGGCAGAAGGGAGTCTCTACGCGAGTACACTGGGGGCGGGCCGATTTTCATTTTATGTCCATTCTGGTGGTTCAAACATCCCTTTTCTAGTGCGTTGCCTTGGGAAACTTGGAGGGAAAAAATCCCAAATTTAACGCAGTCCTCGTGAAAGGAAAACCAAGGTGTTAACGGGGATTCCAGCCCCTGTAATGTAAGCACCTTGGGTAAGGAAAGCCTTGCTCTCTGAGTTGCGTGAGTTCCTGCTTCCCCATTGCAAATCCAACCACAGCTCTCTGTGCAAGCGATGGTTGTGAACAATGAATACACTATGTGGATGGGATGGGGGGTTTCCTCTTCCCATCAGCCCTCCCCTAATACTAAACCTACCTGGGTTCCACCTAGGGTTGAAAAGCCCTAAGGATGGGGGTGGGGGAGCCCTATTTTAAAACAGGTGTTCAGGAACCAAGAAGGATGAATCACTTTGGAAAAAAAATGGAGGCAAAATGCAAATTCATCTGTCACCAAATCTGTACTGAGTTTTTGAAAACAAAATTAACCTTTTTGTTTCCTCTTTCTTAAAAATATTTCTTGGGTTTATTTAGAAACAGAAACCGAAGGTTGGAAATAACAAGGGATTTTGTTCTTTAAAAACTTTTTTACCGTGAGAGGATTTTTTTTTTCCCCTGTTAGATCTTACTCTTAATTTCCAGAATTGGTCTTGGCTAGACTGCCCTAGGCAGGAGGCATTTTAAGAGACCAAGTGACACCAGGTATTGGCACAACAGGGATCTGAAAGCTACTACAAGCATGTAAAGACTGTAAACAGGTGTGCATGATAGCAACGCCGTACAGAATTAGTGGAAGGTCATCACAGCTTCTGTGCTGAAGGCTTACGGGTCTTTCCAAATAGGCAAACCTGGATTTCACAGGAAGACCAGAACTTAGCCAAAACACTCCACACTAATAAGACCCAGATGTAGTGAAAGGAGATGAAGTGTGCTGTCATGGTTGGGATTCAAATGTCCCACAAAAGGCTCCTTGTGTTGGAGGCTTGCTTGGCAGCTGATGGGTTTCTGGAAGGCTGTTAGATCTTGAGGACTCTAACACCACCCAGGGATTAATCCTGTGATGAATTCCTAGCTCAATGTGCCTGTTGGGAGGTGGAGTGTACCTGGATGAGGGTAATTTTTGTTCTCTTCTCCTTCCTGGTTCTTATTCTCCCTTTGCTTTTGGCTACTACAAGGTGAGCAGCCTCTTTTTTTTTTTTTTTTGTCTTATACCATTTTACCATGATATTTCTGCCCCCACCACAGCTCTAAAAGCAAAGAAACATACTGACCATGGATAAAACCTTGGAAAATACGTGCTAGAACAAACCTTTCATCCTTTAAGTGTTATCCTCAAGTATTTTGTAACAGCTACAAGAAATCATGAATACATGCTGAGGGAACGACAGAGTCAATGTTTTGTAAATTCCATTGTCTGAGATATTTGGCAAAAAGTCTCAGAGTTCCCACCTTTAAACATTCTGAGTCACTTGTCGAGAGTTGAGCTGGAGACAGGCCTTTCTTTTTGACTGGGGATTGAACCAAGGGCCTCCACACTGAGCTACATTCCAGCTCATATTTTACTTTAGGTTTTGAGAAAGAGACTGAGTTGCCCAGGCTGGCCTTGAATTTATAATCCCCCTGCCTCAGCCTCCCAGAGTGTTGGGAGCCTGTCCATTCTAAATGCTGAGGAACGTCGGTAAGCCACATTCTGTCTGCCTGCACACAATGTTCGGTTAACTTTTTTTGTAAGTGTTTGCTTCCTGTTAATTCTTCCTAAGAATGAAGTAACTTGTCATTCACTTTAACTTTGTTTTTCTCCTTTTTCAGTCACTCCATTCTTTCCTCCTTCACTTTCTCCTCTTCGATTCTCCTCCATATACCACCCTTCACCCCTGCCTCTTTTACTTATGGTAGATCGAGAAGTCATTCAATAAATTTTTGCCGCAGTTTAAGTTGCTGAGATGATAGAAAATGAATTTAGACAAAGTCTCTGTTCTCCAGAGGCTAAAGTGTGGTTGGGAGGCAGATTAAGTAGCCTTTTTGAACAGGACCAGCTGGGTGTTAAGAAGACCTACGTGGCTGGGCCTGATGGTAAAGCCCAGTCATCCCAGAACTCAGGGAGGCTGAAGAAGAAGGATTGAAAATTTGAGCCTCCCTGGGCAACTTGGTGACCTTGGGAGGTCCTGTCTCAAATTACATATAAAAAGGGGCTGGGGCTATACAGGTCAGTATGAAGGTCTTAGGTTCGATCTCCAGCATTCCATTTCTACCTCTGGAAAGAAAGATAACCTACATGTGTGCCTTTGTAGCCTCTGACTGAGAAAAAGGGTGAAGAAGCCCCTGTGCTCCAGAAAGTGCAATGAACAGCCAGGCTTTTCCAGGTCATTGAAGTCCCTAGCCCAAATATTTCGCTGCCCACCCCCACCAAGCTGAAGTGTGTGTGGTTGTCCAATGCCAGTTTAGTAGAATAGCCAAAGCAGTCTAGAATCAGAGAAAAGGAGCAAAGTTGATCAAAGTCATAAAAACTCTGAAACAACATGGTAACCAATATGTCCAAAATTGAACACACATTTAATCTAACATACAAAATCTGTTCTAAATAGACTTTCTAAAATGTAGGTTTTTGCTTCACCAATTTGCATAGGAAGAGCATTACTTGGTATATGAAATGCAGCATTGCAGGACATCACCTGTGCACCGCCACCCTCCACGGGGGTCCCGACCCCTTCCCTTTCAGTCCTCTTTGACCCTGGATGACACACTTTCTGGGTTTTAGTTTCCAACATCTAAGGATGGAATTTAAAAAGACCTCTGCTTCTAGCTGCCTGACAGTACTACTGCAATTTATGCACTAATTCTGGCCAGACCTGAGCTCGCTGAACTGAAAACAAAAGTGTGTGTGCCTTTATTGAGGAGAAAGTGGGAGGAAAGAGGACGCACCTTTGATTTCCCTGGACTCCTTGTTGGCTAATTAGAAAACAGTTATTCAGGCCCCAAGAAAAAGCCCAAAGCGTGAACAGAAACCAAAGAGAATGACATCATTTCCTCTGACTCTTCCCTGAGGGCATCCTGGTATTGGAGAGAGTGACTCAAGCCCTAGAAATGAAGCAAAACAGACCAATTTCCAATACTGATTATTGTGAACCACAATCTTACACAGGAGAGGAGCATATTTTGGGGAAAATTAGAGGAGGGAGACCAACAAAGGGCAGGGTTTTCTGACGGGGCTGAAAATAAAGCAAGAGAGAATCTAAGTGAAATCTTAATGCGAGCTGTTCTTTTCCTTCTTCTCTCTGCATAAAAAAAAAATCAAAACATCTTATAATTGTACCCAATTAGGCATTAGGACACTTGGATTGTGTAAAATTCATGGAATTCAAATATTGGTTCAAGAGCTCGTTTTTTGTGGTACTGGGGATCAAACCTTTGCATGAAGCTACATCCCCAGTCCATTTTTATTTTGATTTTGACACAAGGGCTCACTAAGTGTCTAGATTGCTCGTGCTTACATTTGTGATCTCCCTCCTCAATCTCCCAGAATGCCTTGCCATGCGGACCCAATGTAAGAGTTCATACTTTTTAAAGTGCATCTCTAAAATTATTCAGCAACATCAGAAGTGATCGAGCAGATAAACTAGTTGCAAGATCTTTTTAAGAAGGCCTCTGTAAGCAGCTGCTCCTCCTACACTGAAGTGATAAAGTTTCCTGCTACACGAATACCTCTTTAAGTGCATTCCTTTACCTCCAGCAATGAGATGCACGCAGAAACCCTTTTCTCCTGCTCAGGTGGTGATACCGTACTGGCATACACACTCAAAGGCACGTTGTTACTTCTTTCCTTCAGGTGAGGCAAATGCCCCCAAGGATTCGGCAATGATCCCTGAGTAGCGTCCACGGCAAATTCCTAAATTGGGGATCTGTTATTCTGCCTGCCGAGTTGCATTTTCCCTGGGCGGCTGGACAAGGGAGGAGCCTTGTCCCATCCCATCTCCAAGCCCCGCCTCTCGGAGCTCTGTCTCTGGAACACACACCAGCCAGGGCGACTTGGGGAGAATGAGGTCTTCCTGCATTCTACAACTTGATGTAAAAATCTATCAAATCCCAAAGAGCCCTGGGAAGCAGAGTGGGGCTGATCTTCTGCTTTATCTTGAACTCCAGAAAAGAGACAATTACCGATTCTTTGCATTATCATAAAGTGGCACTTTGACACTATTAGGGTTCTAAATATTAGTCTTACGAGGGAGAAGAAAAATCTTTCTTGGGACTTTTGCAACAGGAAGATGATTAAGAGGTACAGATGATGGCAAGAAATTTGGAAAAATTTAGCAGTGCTCTGTAGCACAGTCCTGCAATCCCAGCACTTAAGGAGGCTGAGGCAAGACAATCACAAATTTGAGCCCAGGCTGGCCAATTTAGCAAACCCTATTTCAAAGTAAACAATAAAAAAATGGACAGAGATGTAGTTCAGTGGGAAGGTTCTGGGCTCAATCCCCAGTATTAAAAAGAAATGAAAACAAAAAAGCAAAAGCAAAGAAATTTAGAGAACTTTTTTTTTTTTGATAATGAATACTTCTACCTTTAGCAGTTTCACTTGGGTTTGTGTTTTTGCCACTGGGGTTTTCTTAGCAGAAGCCACAGGTGACACCTGATCTTGGACTCAGTGTTTGGGGACTCTTGTGTCTGTCTACTGGTGAAATTCAGGACAGGCTAGCTTCGAGTTCCTTGGCATTTGAGAGAACAGCAGAAGTGGAAAGACTGCTCTCTTGTTCCTTTCTCCCTCCGAAGATCACAAAAACTTTGGAAGGATTTTCTGACCTTGTCTGAGCTGTCGTAAGACCCTCATGTGAGAAGCGTCCTTTTTGTACCTAGTATGACAGGGCATCCTTATCTCCAAAGCAAAGGTCAGAGAAAAAACCCAGGCAAACAGGCCTTGAGTTTCCCCCAGTTCATTATCCTTAGGTCCTGTTTCTCTACCAACGACCTCTAGCAAAAAAAAATACCATGTGTAAGGCCAGCTGTTTCTTCACATCATCTCCTTAAGGAGGCAACTGTGCCATGTTAAATTTACATAAATTAAAATAGTGTGCCCCCATGTTAATTTATTAGTTCATTTATTTTTGAGACAACATCTTGCTCTGTAGCCTAGGTTGGCTTTATACTCAACAATCCTCCTGCCTCATCCTCTAAGTACACATACCACCATGCCTAGCTTATGTAGTGCTGGGGAGTCAAACCCAGGGCCTTGCAATACCTAGTCAAGTGCTTTAACCACCAGGCTACATTCCCAGCACTCTCTCTTTTAGTTTTGTGATCAGGGGCTTGCTGTGTTCCAAGGCCATTTTACAGCAGAATGATGAGCCTGTAGTGTAACATGAACCTTCTACCTTGCAAGCTGTGCATACAAAGGCTAACTGTTCTAGCCACTTCTTTGCTTACTCCGAAAGAATTTCAAAAGTTCCGTTCAAGCATAAACATACGTACTTTACCCTGATCCCCTGTGCCACTAAGCTTAGTTAATCTTCAAGCATTCGTTAATCAGTTCTACCCAGAGGAAATTTTTCCAGCACCTCCAAGGGTGTTGGGCCCTATCAAACCAACATACCATCAGTTTTCAAACAATGGCTGGTACCCCTAGACCTGAGATGGGTGGACAACAGGACCACCACGGCCCAACGATGCAGCCAGCCCTAAGATGTCCCTTCCTGGACCTGGCCTGCTGCTCTTTTGCGGTCTACCAATAAACTCTTAACCTTTCTATATTCCTTAACTGGTGGTAAAATATTTTTATTTTTCTTTCCTTTAAAACTTTTTTTCTTTGGTACTAAGGACTGAACCCGGGGTTTTCACAAGGCCTCAAGTTTAGTGTGAATCATTGTGCTTCATAAATTTATATTAATGGGGCTGTACCCGAGTTGGATTCCCCAGCACCACATAAACCGGGTGTGGTGGCACACGCCTGTCATCCCAGCAGTTGGGAGGCTGAGACAGGAGGATTACCGTGAGCCCAAGACTAGCTTGGCTACATAGTGAGTTCAGGATCAGCCTGGGCAGCAGAGTGAGACCCTGTCTCAAAATAAATACATTCATACATACACACACACACACACATACTAATAAAAAAAGCTGGTAGAGGAAACAAACCTGAATAACACAATTGCACACAGATGCAACATGGCAAGTGTGAGGGGTGCTATGGTAGCAGAAGGACTGGCACGCAAAGCCTGTCGCTCGCTCCTTCGTCCAGGAAGACAATTGGACTACATTTCCCAGCGTTTCTTTCATTTAAGGATGGTCATGTGACTAAAGTCTAGCCAATGGCATCTGAGTAGGGGCCATGAGGGAGTGAGTGCACTAAATTGCGCGGAGGCCGGTCCTCTGGGCCTTTGCAACTGAGCTACATCCCCAGCCATTTTTGTTTTGTTAAATTTGAGACAGGATCTCACTATGTCACAGAACTGCCCAGGCTAGCCTGGAATTCATCATCCTCCTGCCTCAGGCTCCCAGGGTATTAGCCTTTACAGGTAGATGCTAACTGTGTATTACAGGAATAGAAAATAAATCATAAGTAAGCGATTATACATTGGGCCTATTGGTTCTATCACTAACATATATGTATATATGAACATACACTCCCCACCCATATGAGAGAAAAGAGGTACAAGGTAAAATGACAGCACGAAACTAAGAGATCTAACATCATCTGAGAAAGAAAAGTAAAAGGAATTTTAAAAATGAAGAGGACACAGACTGTAAACCGGTGCAGATAAAACGCGGGCAGCCCCAGAAATCCAGACGCAGGCAGAAGGACTGGGTGCGTGCCTGACAGGTGCTGCCAACCTTGCTCACCTGGGCACGCAGCAGGGCGGCACGGGCTGCCGGGGTGGGATTCTGGGGCTCCGGGCCTCCTGCTGCCTCCTGCTAGCCCTTGGAACAACAGGAAGAGAGAGAACAGAAGAGAGAGCGTAGTATCCGGAAGGCAGAGGCGTGAGAACGCACTCCCAAAGGATGCCGGGAGCGAAGAAGGATCTAGAAAGAAGTCTTCTCAGGAGGCGCAGGAGGGGCAGTCACGTGGCCGAGAAAGGCGTCCTAAAAGCCCAAGGAAGAGTGTTCCATCTTTATTTTCAGTTCTAATTTAAATAAAAGGAGAATTAAAATTTCTGTGGTCATGTTGCATAACAGGAAGGATTCTGGATTGGAGAAAAGCTAAGGATGCTGGTGAGACATTGCTAGATTAGATGTTCAGACGGTCTGCTTTAAAATGGTGTCCCCGTCTCCCCAGCTGCACCCCCATTCCTGCCCCTAATTTTTAGCTCCAGGCACGATGCTGTGGGCATTATGTTCCTGATAAAGCCTTCAATACCTCTGGGAACGACTTGTGTCTACGTTGCAGTTGGAATAAAGCCCAAGGCGGAACTAATTTTAAAAGTATAGTAAAATATTCCGTCGAAACAAGAAAAAGGTAACGAGGGCTCTAAGTTCCTTTCATCGCGGTTTTCTTTTTTCCCCCCTCTGATTTTGCAAAGCTGTTGAAACGGATTGGGCTTTGGAATCGTGTTAGGTACCAAAAAAGGCTCCAACCACTTCCCCTCTGCTCTCCGTCCCGCCTGCTTGTCTCGGTTCTCCAGGATCTTCCTCATTTCTCCTCTGACTTCCCAAAGCCCGAATTAGCTCTTGGGGTTGGCTGACCACGTTTTCTTAAGGGGATTAAAAACCCTTCCTGGCCCTTCCGCCCGCCCGTGTCTCCCCACTCCCGGCCCCCACACGTCCGCCAACATCTCTGCCCCTTCCAGCTCTCTGTTCACCTCAGCTCTTCTCCTGCTGCTAAGTCTTCTGCTCCCGCCTATTTTCTTGATCATTTTTTCTCACTGGAGTTTCCTTGTACCTTTACAGTAAAATCGTTTTCTTTTTTCCGCTCCTCTCCAGTCCTAGCTTCCCAGCACAGGATCCCCCAAGGCGGAGCAGTCTTGCCCTCCCATCCCCAGGAGCATGTTTAACTTCCGTGCCCATGAGGGAGGCAGGCAGGCAGAAGAACGCCTCTTCCAGGTCTCTGCCACCCACCTCCTTTACTGAATATTTTTTATATGTAAGATAAGGCCTTACACAGCGTAGAGAATAAGATGTCAGTCATTTTTCTGTGCCTGCAATCTGTTTATCACAAACCAACAAAGATTTATGGTTTCCCAAAAGTTATAACAGTGAGAAACGCCATGACAAATTGCAAGCAAAATAAGGAGTGGTGAGTTCAAAAAAAGAAGGGAATGGGTGGATTTGAAAACCAAACAGGACGTCTTCATGGTAAGGAAAGCACGTTTGAGTAGGTCTTGAGAAAATGCTTAAGCACCCTGGGGTCCCCCAGAAGTGTAAAGGTGTAAGAGAGGGACACTTCAACAAGCAGCCTGTCAGCAATTCCCAAGATTCTGCAGGGACAGGGCATCATTCTATCTGGCCCAATCCCCCCACCCTTGTAAGTGCGACCATCGTCACCATCAGCAAAGCAACTGCGAAACCGGCATTGGTTGGCCACTTGGAAACGCTGGATTTATCAGGGCTGCGGAGTTATGCAGTAGAATCGGAGATAACAGCTGCGTTTTGGTATCCCAAGCCAAATACAATTTTTGACCGTAGATTTGAACAAATGAGAGAATTGAGGATCAAGAGCATAAGAAGTTTACTATGTACAGCTCTGAGTTTACTGTAATTCTAGCCGAAGTCTACAGTGAATAGTTAGCAGTGATTCTTTACTTTGGGATTTTACTTTTAAGGTTAATTGTTTTTTTTTTTTTTTTCTCAGCAAGATTAGGGAGGGTCATGAGAGTATGGAGAAAGATTTGTAATTGTACCACAGAAGCCACACAAAATGCTTGCCTGGCTAATGTCCCACCTCCCCACTCCATCCTGTTTTGTGATGGAGTCGGGCTGTGGTAGCCAGACCAGTCATGAAATCGGTATTCTCCTGTCTCAGCCTCATGCATTGCTGGAATTATAGGCATGTGCCACTGTACCCAGTTCATTGTTCCCTTTAAATCCATACCTTGTTTGGTATGGAGCGCCCATGTTGACCACAGCTAAAGGACCCCAGGCGGGGCCCCCTGTAGACCTTGAGCTACCTCATGTGGGAGCTCTGCGCAGTGGGTCCACAGCCTACTCCCCGCACCCACTCATGCACCCAAACAGATGCCGGCTTCCTGTGGAATCTGATGTGAGCTCTACAGGGAGGAGCGTGGGAGGAAGCAGAGACAGGCAGGAGGAGGAGGGAGACCCAGAATAGCAGGAGGGAGCGAGGTAAGAGAGAGGAACAGAAAGAAGCGATCGGTGGTGAGCAAGTTGCTGGACAGGAGACAAGCAGAGGAGCCGAGCGATAACCAGGAAGACAGCTAGATCTGCTGGGTTCTTCGTTTTGTTTTCACGCTTCTGGGGATTTAGCCCAGAACCTTCACTTTGAACTACATCCCCATCCCATTTTTATTTTTGATTTTGAGACAGAATCTCACTAATTCGCTAAGTTGTCTAGTCTAGGCTGGACTCCAACTGTCTTATCTTCCTGCCTCAGCTTCTTAGAGTGCTGGAATTGTAGGCCTGCTGTTGACGGGATGACTAGAGCTAGAGCTACTAATGCAACTTGAAGAAGAATGAGAGAAGTCCCATGAGGCCTGGCTGTATGGCCTCTGAGACCATCTCCTGTGATCCCTCACTTCCCCTGTGTTCTTGCGACTAATCCCCCAGTACCTCATGTAACATGACAGTGGCTCTGCTTTTGACAACTATTGCGAATACAAAATCAAATCTCAGTTGGCCCGGGTCATCCAGGTAGCAGATGGCCCTGGGCCCTGCCTTCTCTTTGCTTTGGTTCCAGTAGCTTTCAATGTTTTGCTATCAGCTACTATTAACAAGACAGGAAGTGTAGGGAAAAGATAACTCGAGGTAACTGCCTATTGCTTCTAATAGTTGTGTAATAGAAAAGTAGACGCTACTCTTATGGAACTTAAAACGAAAAACAAAGTGAAACAGGGGGTTAGGGTTGGGGAGGGAGGGAGAGGCGGGGAGGGGGAGGGACAAAAGGAGAGTGGGAAAGTCTTTGTCACCTTGGCAAAGATACATATGTGCACAAAATCCTCAACTTCATTGTAAACCTTAAATCTGGCACTAATACATACATATCAATAAAATGGGGGAAAAGAAAAGTAGACACTAATGCGTAGGTGATACAGCAGAGGTAGCGTATGTATTGTTTTGAGGTTGTATACTTGAATTTGAACTTGAACATAACAAAATTTCTCTTTCTCAGAGAGAGACATGGTCTTGCCAAGCTGCCTGTGCTGGCCTGAACTTGAAATCCTCTTTCCTCAGCCTCTCGAGTAGCTGGAATTACAAGCATGTGCCATCATACACAGCTTGACTTAACCTCTTTGTGACTCAGTTTCTTCACCTGTAAGAGGGAATAATAACACTACCTCACAGGATAGTTTTGAGGATTAAATAACTTGCTGAATATAGTAGGCTTAGAAAAATGCCTGACACAAATAATATGTCCTGTGTGGGGGAAGAGAGTGGTACAAAGGATGGAGCCCAGGGCCTTCACACTGAGTTATATCCCCAGCCCGTTTTTATTTTTGTTTCTGAGAGTCTCACTATGTCTCTAAGTTGTCCAGGCTGATCTTGAGCTTGTCGTCCCCCTCCCAGTGCTGTAATTATAGGTCTATCCCAAAGGTTTTAATAAAGGTAGCTATCATTATCACCTACCCTTTAAAGTTACTGTGAATATTAGATAGTAAAATAGAATTAACATGTATTATATATAGTACCTGACATACAAATATCATAAAAATTAGCAATTGCAGGGCAAGGGATGTAGCTGAGTGGTGAAGGACACGCTTAGCATGGACGAGACCTTGGCTTTCATTGGATGATCGAGTACCATAAAAAAATTAGCAATTACTGTAACATCAGTGCAACCAAAACTACTGTAATTGCTGCATAGTTTCTTAATGAATAGGCAGGTCACTTTCTACTTTGGGCTACCGTGTTCCGTGCCTGGGTTGGTACATCTGCTTGAAAGCTGCTAGTAGGGAAAGGGTTTCATCAGGGCATCACAGTGTGATGAGAAAACCCAGAACCAGAGGGTCAGCTCCAACCTCCAGCATGAAGGCCTTAGGTAGTCTTAGCTGGATTGTTTGACCCCTTGGAGTTTCATCATTGTTAAATGAGAGATTCAACATTCTTACAGCTCATAAATATTTCCATTAAGAAGTCTTTATGCAGTTTTAGATGTTAACATCTTGATTTTCAGATAAGCATTTAAAGGCAAAATAAAATCCATTTCTGTAATTAATATCGACTTCAGTTCTAGCTGTGAAAAATATTTTTTTTTAAATTTCCTGAGCCCATCATTCGCAGAATCTGAAGTAAGGGTCAAAGTAAGTTTAAGTGTGTAATACAGCTATATTTTCACTCTGATATTCTTCTTTTGTTTTTTTGTTTGTTTGTTTGTTTGTTGTTGTTGTTGTGCTGGGACAGGGTCTCAGTCTGCACTCTAGTCTGATTCTGAGCTTACTATGTAGGCTAACCTCGAACTGACAACAATCCTCCTGTGTCAACCTCCTGAGTGCTGGGATTACAGGCCAGCGCCACCATGCCATGTATATTGGTAGCATACTGTAAACTGAAAGACTGAAATCAAGCGAGCACGAAGTTAGTCATTTTAATTAGGTATGGACTAAATACAGTAATTTAGCAATTGTCTTGGAAAGTGGGATGTGTGACACAGGCTATAATCCCAACACTCTGCGAGGCGTAGTCAGGAGGATCCCAAATGCAAGCCCTGTCAGGGCAACTTTGTTACTTAGCAACAGCGTCAAAAATCAAAGCTAAAAAGTGAGTTGGAGATGTAGCTCATTGTGGAGGCCCTGGGCTCCCTCTCTATTACAAAAAAAAAAAAAAAAAATCTTGGAAGTACAGCAGTATTCCCCCCTTTTCTATGGGGCAAGGGTCCCAATCCCTAGGCTGGCATCAGTACTGGGCGTGGCTTTGGAAGGACAGGATTCCTTGATCACCTGAGCAGCAAGCAGGAGGTGAGAGATGAGCGAAGCTCCGCCTCCTCTCAGCGCCCTCCTATTAGATTCTCATCCTGCTGCAGCTCTGACAGGAGGCGGGGCTTCATTCCCTGCTCCCCATCCCCTGCTGCAGCCACCAACCTAAGGCATAACAAGCATCCACCCCACTTTATCCTTGGGAGAACGGTCTCCAACTAAACCTGGCTCTGGTGTCAGAAAGGCTGAGGACCACTCCTACAGGGACGCTCTGCACGGTCCCTGGCGGATGCCCGGAGCACTGGAAGGTACCATATGTCATGTGTTAACACCACGCTCTTCCGCGCACGCTGTCACAGTTGTCGTACAGCGGCAGTTCGTTGGTTATCGCACTCTGAATTCCCTGCCGTCCTCTTTGCACCATTAATCTCGCCCCGTGGGCCCTTTTCAGGCACAATAGGGGTGCTTTGAACACACACATTGTGACACCACAAAAGTCCCACTGCGATGGCTGCTAGCAGGTGGGTAGCATATATGGTGGCGTGGGCACACTGGGCAAAGAGCTGACCTGCACCCCGGGGAGATGGAGCCAGGCAGGGCAGAATTTTATCATGCTACTCACGACGGCTCAAAACTTAAAACTCACCGATTGTTTATTTCTGGAATTTTCTCCTGGGGCTCCTTAGACCGCAGTTGACTGTGGGTTTGTGAAACCCTAGAAAGCAAAACCCCGAATGAGCAGGGGCTGCTGCATCTGCAACGTCACATCACCCTTTCCTTCGAGAACTTTATTACGTGAAGAAAGCTCTTCATAAAGCTCTTAGCAACCCCATCAGTTGTATCCTGCTGTCTACAGAAACATCACGCTAGTTAAAAATGTGTGCAAGTTTTCTTCCTTTTCTTTCCAGCAGTCAGAAATCCTTCTATTCCATTTTTACTTCCAAGGGCAGGGCAGGGCTGCGGCTTGGCAGTGGAGGGTGTGGTTTGAGGGGTCGGCAAAGCAAAGGAAAATAAACAGTGCCACGTGTGGTTGTGATGACAACTTAGTGTGTGGAGACCATCCTACATCCTTGGGAGCTCCAAGGTTACGTGTGACATATCTCCAGATATTTTAGATGTATTCATGAAGCAGAGAGAGAGAGAGAGAGAGAGAGAGAGAGAGAGAGAGAGAGGCAGAGACAGAGACAGAGATAGAATATTAAAATGAACCATGAGCCATGGATACAAAGCAAGAGGTGCTTAAAGATCATGCAATCTAGGGGCTAAAAGTGTAACGCAGTATCACAGCACTGTCCTAGCATCTGACATGCCCAGTACCACTGCCCCACCAAACAAAATCAAGCACAGATTATCTAGTCCAACTTACTAGATGTTTGTAAGGGAACCGGAGGTCCCAAGAGAATCAGTACTTATAAGAGGGTGCTCCATTAATAACCAACCAGGAGTAGAATGTGGACAACTTCTGAGGCTGAACATTCATACATGCATTTATAGAAGCAACATGACTGAAAGATTTTATGCACAGATGTCACAGGGGCCCTGCGTGACAGGACACTTCTGCAGCTTGCATTTTAGGGCAGGCATGTCCAGCCTGAGGTCTGCAGGGTTTCTTTGGCCCTTATATTTTCTTTTACGCAACAATCATTTTTTTTTTTTGTGGTAATAGGGATTGAACCTGGGGTCTTTGCAATGAATTACATCCCCAGTCCACTTTTTTATTTTTGATTCTGTGACAGGGCCTTGCACAGTCGCCCAGGCTGGGTTGACACTCGTGATCCTCTTGTCTCAGTCCCCCGGAGCACTGTGATTATAGGCCTGTACCCCTAAACCTGGCTATCATAAATGTTAAAAAAGAAGTTTTATAATTTACACATGGTAAGTGTATGTTTTGTATGTGATCCGAGAGTATTCCTTTTCACTCAACAAAGCCTGGGAGAAAAAGAAACACAACAAAACCAAAACAACAGAACAGCAGGCTGCGGGCTGGAAATGCCTATCAGGGGAGAGAACACGTAGCATGAATTAGTTATCAAATGCATAACAAAGATCGAATCAGAGTATTAAGGACTTTAAAGAAAACCAAGCGAGTCGTTGGTGGTGCCCTACCCATGGGGTAAGGCAGCTGGGGTCTGTGAAGGAAAGCAATCACAAGAAGACAGGAACGGGCCCTTTGAGTAGGAGCGTCGGAAGGGCTGAGATGCTCCAGTGGAGCTCGTTTGGAGTATTTGAGCTGCACCTGTGTTGCAGCTCTGGCATCCCAGTACCATGGGTGGCTGAGGCAGCAAGGTCGCAAGTTCGGCCCAACCTGGGAAATCTGCCAATTTGGCAAGGCCTTGCCCCTTGAAATTAAAACTAAAAATGGGCTATGGATATAACTCAGGATGAAGGTCTGGGCTCCATGCTCAGCACCCCTACTCCTAAAAAAGGTATTCGAATACAGGAGGCCTGCGGGGCTGCAGCACGGAGTGTGAGTGGTACAAAAGGAAACATCGAATGGTCTGTCTAATATGAGACACCAAGATCACAATCATTTCATGGAACTAATAATGGGAACTGGAGGGGAGCAGGAGGGTTAGGAGCGTTGAGAAGGGAGAGAGGAAGGATTTATAATCTTGCCACAATATGTATGCGTATAAAACACTCAAGTTCAGTGTAAATGTATTGTATCTATACATATCAATAAAATGGGGTGGGGGGAGATGCTAGGCACAAAAAAAGGGAACTGAAAAATGCAATGAATGTTTAGTTTTTAAAAATTAAGTAAAAGATACATTGTTATTAATTCCTCATGAAGTACTCCCCTTGCTCCAACACTCTTCTTGCATCATTCTTGCTGCTACCTGTGACAACTTTGGAAGTTCTCCGTCCTGACTGTCCTTACGAGGTGGGGTGCAAGTACCGCGGGGACTGCTGCCGAGCACCGCGTGACAGAAAGACTGGTCCTAAAGACTCTGATGTGTGTCTCATGCGACTTACTGGATCTGACACCTTGAGACTTCTGGCTCTTCCCTAGTGACAAAATAATTGTGAAATGTAAACAGTTTGATTCTATTCAAGATATCAAAACAGCCATAATAGTTCAACTAAAAACATCCTCTCAAAAGAAGACTTCCGGCACCGCTTCAGAAATTGGCAAGAGCACAGCATTAAGTGGGTTTGAAGAGAGGGCCTTGTTTTTTGGATCTGGACTGTCCCCCAAAACCCTTGTGTTTGGATGGTGATTAAATCAGGAATGTTAATCCATCAGCTTGCTATTAAGAGTTGGGGTCTGGTAAGACGGGGTGGATCACTGAGGATTGACCCAGAAGGGGTGGGCCGCTGAGGCATGACAGAGAAGAAATGATGCCTCCTCACTAGCTTTGCCCTTCCCTGTCCCCCTGTCCTGCCATGCCACGAACAGCTTCTCTCTGCCTAGGGTCTCCACCAGGCCCTTCCACTATTGCCAGCTGCCCATGAATGCACTGAGACCTCCTGAAACCGTGAGCTAACACAAACCTTTCCTTCCTTGAGTTGTGTGTGACAAGTATTGTGCCCTAGCAGCGAAAAAGAAACAAAGACAGGGAAGTATTTTGAGGAGAGTTAGTGACAATGTGTCTTTTACTGTACTAATTTAAAAAATTCAAACATTCACCAAATTCTTTATAGCACTTCATACACAGTGGCATAGGTGGAGGGGGGAGGGAAGTGTGGAGCTGACCAGACAGGTACGTGTATGCCATAGTTAAGGACAGACTTTATTCTATATGCGGGGAAGTCAGTGGAGCATTTTTAAGCAAGCAGTGACATGATTAGATTTGCAATTAAAAAACCCCATGGTGACCTATCGAGTGGAAAATGACCCGGAGGTGTTAGAGTGGAAGCAGGGGGATGAGTTAGGTTACTGCTGCAACATGTGTAGCCAACTGTGTTCCGGCTCACAGCACTTGAGTAGAGGACACATTCCAGTATTCAGAGAAGGCACAGTGGAGCATGTCCTTACCTTTATGACTAGTGTTCTTAATTAACAGAGGAAAAGATGGAATTTATAAATAAAATTAAATTCCAAAACCTTTAAGCATGATTATCATCATTTTGCACCAGCGATGTCTTAGGCATAGTAACAGCTAAAAAATAGGATTCCTATTTGTAAAGTGGCAAGAGCCAGAATCTTTACCCTTGCTGTGCTCCAACTTTAGTGTAGAAATAATCAATCACAAGCAAGCTAGCTGATGCCAGGGATTTCACAAAAGGCAAAAGTAAGGCTTTGATTTGTCTGAAGTCAACGTGGATTTAGTTCGATTTTACATATTGCTTGTGTGGTGATATTTACAGACTTTAGTAACTTTTGTCATGAACCGAATGTGGTGGCAGATACACAAAATATGCCCTCCAGAAGTCAACTGGTAGGTTTTAGAAATGTTTTCAACTCTAAGCTTTGGAATAGCAGCTTCAAAAATTAAGTAGACATATTTGATAAAATTGCAATTAATTAGATGTTAATCTAAGAGTTTTAAATCTGTTTGTTTGTATATTTAAAAATCCTGTAATGGCATTTGAAAGGACTTCTGTGGTTATATATGCAATTCTGACTTACTCAACTTAGAATGTTTTCCAAAATGTGAAAAGGATTAAGCATGGCATGAAGCTCATGAAACAGGCCAAGGCCCTCCAGGTCACACGTCCCTGTAACATCAGTGGTTGTCACTGGGGCTCCTAAGATGCCCCAGATGCTTTCAATATGTCAGATCTCATCCTTACACCAAATATGCAAGTTTGGTATCACGGCCACTCTCCAGGGTCAATGCAGCTGGAGCTTACATCCAGCAAAGCCAAGGGAGGGAGCAAGCCTGGCCTAGGTGGTGGGCCATGTCTCTCTGAGGGTCCTATTCTTACGAATCATTCTGCGACTTTGGAATGGAAAAGCATTTATATATGGATTCACACTCTGGTCCCTACCCTGATGTTATTCAGCCCAAGCCTTCTTTGGTTGCTTGTGTTGACATTTTGTCCTCATGATGAGCCTGGTCTGAAAAATCTGCAGTGACCTGCGTTTCTCAGACTTGGGCAACATATGGAACTCTTGAGTAGAGGCTAAAGATTCATGATTGACTAAAACCAGTCTTCCAAGAATATAACTTCAAAATGTTCACACATATTGGGTAGAGTGGCTCAAGCCTGTAATCCCAGAACTCTGGGAGGCTGAGACAAGAGGATTGCAAGTTTGAGCTCAGCTTGGACACTTTAGCAACTTAGTGAGACCTTGTTTTAGAATAAAAACAAAAAATGGGCTGGAGGTGTACCTCAGTGCAAAGGCCTTTCATTCAATCCTCAGTACCACACACACACACACACACACACACACACACACACACACACACACACAGAGGATATGAACATAATAAAGCTAGTTAAAAACTCCTTAAGTTTATAGTTTTAGAATGCAATAAGGGAACCCAACAGTAAACTTTCAAAGGGCACTCAAACAAAACCATTTAAACACTTAGAATTTGCATGGTTTACAATATTGTAGCCTTTCTGAAAGTCAGTCAATTGTTTTGTTGTGAGGACTGACTTTTCCCACTTGGCTTTTCTGATCTAGAAGTACCACTACTTTTCTCTATTTTATTTACTTTTAAAAAGTGGTTGACCTACAAATGTGTATCATTACATGTATCTACAAACTCCACTTTCAGAAAATTTGCATTATCCGCTCTCTGGAAGTAAAATTTTCTCCCTCATAATATCATCCTTCATCATACTATGGAATGCAAGGTGATCGGCTAACAGGAAGGTCACTGTACAGGCACTGACTTGGAAACATAACCACTATTTACCAAAGGACAAAAGCAACATGTCAGAGCTGAAAATAGGACATCGAAGAGAAACTTGTTCACCAATGTTCATAGCAGCATTATTCACAGTAGCCAAAATGAGAAACAGCCAGGTGTCTACCAACAGATGAATGGATAAAGGAAATGTGTTGTATATATACAATGGAATATTATTCAGCCATAAAAAGCATGGAGTTCTTACATGAGTCATATCACCGGTGAACTTTGAAAACATTAGGCTAAGTGAAATAAGTTAGACAAAAAGGCAAATACTTTATGATTCTGCTTGTTTGAGGTAGGTAGAATTGTCAACTTTATGGAAATAAAAAGAATAAATATTACTAAGAGCTGTGGCATAGGCAGAAAGGAGTTATTGTTTAACAAGTATAAAATTTTTATTTGAGATAATAAAAAATTGTGCAAATAGGCAGTGATGATGGCTGTACCCTGTGCACCCAACTAATGCCACTTCACTGCACACTTTACTTTTATCGTATTTATTGTATTTTTAAAAAATTTTTTGAGACAGGGTCTCACTCTGTAGTCCCCATTGGTTCTCAACTCACTGTGGAGCCCAACCTGGCCTTGAACTCACAGCAATTCTCCTGCCTCAGCATCCCGAGTGCCAGGATTATAGGCATGGGTCATCATGCCCAGTTTATGTGGTGCTGAGGAATTGAACTCAGGGCCGTGCACTTGCTAGGCAAGCACTCTAACCATTGAGGTATTCCTCCAGCCCCTACACATTCTAATTAAACTGGAAAATATGATGTTAGACATATTTTACCACAGCAAAACTTTTTGAGGATAAAAAGCTATATTATAGGCATGGGCATTTGTATATATGGGTTACATATAGATATTTGTAAACTCATAGAAAATTTTCTGTAGAATACTTACTAAATTGTTAGGATGTGCTATGGGCTGAATTGTGTCTTTCAGAAAGAAGCCAAGAGAGTAAAACCCCTAGAACGCCAGCACAGAGCCACACTTGGAAACGGGGCTGCGTAGGTGACGTTTGTTAGCATGAGTTTGTGCTGGAGTAGTGAGGGCTCCTTAGCATGGCCAGGTGGAGACAAGGGAGACATGACAGGGCCAATGTCATGTGAGGACACAGATGGAAGAATGAATGAGCCAGCTGCGAATGTCCAGATAGCAACAGCATACAGTCAGAAGCAAGGCTGGGGAAGGACAGAGTCCTTCCAGGTTTCAGGGAAGGTGTGGCCCTGTGATAGTTTGATTCCAAACTCCTATTCTTCTGAGAGAATAAACTTCCATTATAATAAACCATCCACTTGAGACACTGGGTTATATTAGTTCTATAAAGCCGACCCGAAGGGCTTTGCTTTTGGCACTTTTGTGTTACCAGATAATTTATAGTACATATGATTTAATTTTTCAGTCCTCCCCCTCAATTCACTTAACTTCATTAGTCATTAGGGAGATGAAACTCAAAACTCCCCTGTAATATAATTTCACATCCAAGAAAATAACTAAAAGGGCAAAGACAGCACAGGAGTGGTGAGAAGCAGGCCAACTGGAGTTTCTGCGCATTTTGGTAGGAACACAAGTTGGTGTAACAACTTGGGCAGAACAAAAAGATAGAGAGGATCCACCAATTCCATTTCTTCAGGTATACTTTACAGAAATGCACATGTAATATGCTCTTCAAAAGATAAGCATTAAAATGTTCAGAAGGGCATTAACCATAATAGTTCCAACCTGGAAATATCCTAAGTTTCACCAGGAATGTAAAAATGGATGAATAGACGGTGATATGTTCCTACAATGGAATATTACATAGCTGTGAGAAAAACTAACTACTGCTACATGAAGCGGTCCCATAGATTTGCTCACTACTATGTGGAGGAAAAAATCACTGGATACAAAAGCATATATACTGCCTGGATTTACTTATACGAGATTTTAAAGCAGCTGAAACTATTCGGTGTGATTTTGTGATGACTCTTGAGGGGAAATAGTGGCAGATGTACCCATTATTTATTGAATTTCATCATTTGAATTTTGTGTGTTTGTGTGTGTTACAGTTGAACAAAATGGTCACCTTAAACAAGACTTTTAAACATTATCTCCTTTAGTATTAAACTTTGTCCTTTTTCTTCTGCTTTTGAGATGCTCCTGCTCTCCCCTCCCTTGTCTGCTGTTGCTAATTGCTATTCCTTTAGCAAATGTTTGCTGAAAACCAGCCACACACAGCCGTGTAGCAGCGTGCCAGGCAAAGGACTTTACTACTCCAGTTGAAAGATGACATCTTACGTTTTAAAAGTTCTAAAGAAAATTCTGCCTAGAAGCTTCTTGTCAAGACTTTTTATTAATCCTCACAATTCTTTCCTATCAGAACTTCAGATCCCCACTTTACCTTCTGCATAAAACTGTTTTGACATCCTGGATACTGCCCAGCTGATCTTTCTGGCTTTTACACAAGAAAATCCTCCTTGCTGCTCTCTGGTTGCTCCTTCTCCCCAGCTGTTCTTCATCTTTGACCTCGCAGGTTGCCATTTTGGAGACATCAGATTCTCTTTGGCCTACCTCTCTCATCACTTCCTTTGATAATTTAAGGAATGAAAGCTGGTATGGTGGTGCATGCCTGCAGTCCCAGCACTTGGGAGGCTGAGGCAGGAAGATTGCCATGAGTTCAAGGCCAGGTTGGGCTACATAGTGAGTTTGGAACCAGCCTGGACTACAGAGTGAGACTCTGTCTCAAAAAAAAATTTAAGGAATGAAAAATTAACTTAAATCTCTATTTCCGGCCTATAGGGACTTTGTACTCTGCTCCAGGAGATTATTCACTATCATATAGCCGAAGTGTAAATATTGTTACATCCACAAAGAATGCAGTTTACTGTTCTGGTTTATATTAAAATTGGTATTGCCTACAAAATTTTCAAAGGCAAATGTTCATTATTTGTATAACAGGTAAACAAACATCACCATGATAATTCAGAATTACTGGTGAGGCTGTTGTGTAATAAGACATGAAAATGAAAATGTCAAACATCAAAAAAGAAAAGGCAAAGTTGTTATTAGCTAAATATGATATGCCTAGAAATCCAAAATGTCTCTATCAAAAATACTAAAACCAATGAGATAATTGGAAAATTGACTGGGCATAAGATACATTTTTTAAAAATATCAATAAGCTCTCTTTATATTAGTAAGAGTTATATGTAGTGATCACAAAACAAATGCTTCAAAAATAGTACCATGAAAAAATTTAATACGGAAAGTTTAGAATCTATCATCTGAAGAAAGTACTAAAATTTTATTATAGGAAATAAAGAGCATGGCTCGAATAAATGGAGCTACATACCAAAACCCCAGATTGGAAAAATATCATGAAAATAAAATCTTTCCCAAGTTAATATAAAAATGTTACTGAAGAAGTCAAAACCCCACTAAGGATCTAGTAATAAAAAGGAAATGAAAAAATAAAAAAAAATCACAGGCAAGAGAATGTTGAACAAGAGTAATAAACGATAACCTTCTAAGAAATAATAAAGGACAACCACATAGTTTTTAAAAGTACTATGAAATGACTGCAATAAAAATAGCATATAGTGTGTCCCCCTGAGAGGAGATAACACTTCCGCAGTCCTAGAGATGCATGCTCAAGAACAGTGAAGTCGCAGTGAGCCGCAGCTTAGCCCAAGAGTGAAGAGGCCCCGCCCCAGCCCCGTCAAGGTAAGAGTCCCTTGATCTCTGCTAAGGGTCTCATGCTTTTCTGTCTGTTTCGCCATGAAATCTGGCAACACATTTAAAACAGTCACTACCACGAGGCCTCAGAGGAAGCTGAGCAAGGGCCCTGTCACGCTCTCTGAGTCCAAAACCTAGCAGAGGAGCCTGGCACTCAAGGAGCGCAGGACTGTGCATTTGCCTACAGGAGGCTTGCTTTTCCGTGGAATTACGTGAGCCCACTATCTGACAGGTTGTGTATTTATGGGATCTTAGCCCATGTCAGCATTTTGCTAACATAATTCCCAGGGAAGTGAAGTTAATATCATAATATCAGGCCATTGAACTGGGCATTATATATCAGTAAAACACTAGTTTTCAAAATTTTGGTTTCAGGACCCGTATAGTCATCATATTAGAATTATTATTATATTCAAATCAGGTTTATTTGTATACCCTAGAGATGAACAATCTGAAAACAAAATTAAGAACACAATTCTATTCATGACAGCATCAAAAAGAATAAAATATGGAGGGATAAATCTCCCAGAAGAAGTACAAGACTTGGACTGGTGGAATAGAACTGCAGTTGGAGCAATTGTTTAGCAAGTTCAAGGCCCTGAGTTTAATTCACCAGCAGCACATCAGCTGGGTGTAATGGTGCTTGCCTGTAATCCTAGCACTTGGGAGACTGAGGTAGGAGAATTGCTGTGAGTTTGAGGCCAGCCTGAGCTGTAGAGTGAGTTCAGGACCAGCCTGGACTGCAGAGCAAGATCCTGTCAAAACAAGTAAGTACAAGACTTAAAAGCTGAAAACTACAAAACGCATTTAAATACATTTTCATCAAGAGTGAGCAGTGCCCACTCCAGCCCACTTAAAAAGTGAACTTTGCACTTTGTCGTGGTTTGGATCTGGAGCATCTTCCCCAAAAGCCTCATGTGCCTATGAATAAATACTGCATAGGGTTGGGAGGTGGGGCCTCGCTGGAAGGTGCTTGGGGATTGCCCTGAGGGGCGGGTGCTGTTTCCGCCTTTCCTTCCAGTCTTGTCTCAGTTCTGCCATGCTGCTGTGAAGATGTCTGTCTCTGGAGATGCTCCGGCTCTGGCTAGAGCTGTGGCCCCGCCTCCCACCATTTGCCAGCCACCCAGCCATGAATGGACTGTGACTTTCTGAAATTGTAAGCTAGAATAAATCTTTCTTCCCTGAAGCTGTGAATGTCGGATAATGAGTCAGTGACAAAACAGTAACTAGGACATACTTCAAAAAAGCCTGTCACAAAAGTGAAGAGACAACCAAAAACAATGCGGGAAAGTGTTTGTAAAGCCGTGCACTTGAAGAGGACCTACTCTTCAGCATATGAGAATTCCTCTTACAACTTTACATCAAAAAGAAATGAAACCAAAATGGACAGAGAAGTTGAATAGACATTTCAGTGCAGGTCATCAATAAGTACATGAAAAAATGCTCAACAGCATTGGCTTCTGGGAACATATGAACACTGCTGCATTTCCAATAGGATGATGTATTTCAAAAGACAGATAATATCAAGTGTTTGTGGAGAAATTGAAAACCTCAGACAGTGCCAGTAAAAATGAAAACTGGTGAGGACCTTTGGAAAATAGTTTACCAGCTGCTTAAAAAGTTAAATATGTAATTACCATCTGACTCAGAAATTCTACTCCTAGGTAAATATCCAGGAGCACAGAGAACATATGCTTACATAAACTAGTGCTGGAAAGGTGACGGCAGCCAGTTCATGGCTATTTGGTAATGTCCAAAAAGTAGACTACCCCCCCCCCCATATCCATGAACTGAGATATAGATGAAGAATGTGGTATATTCAACCTTCATTCCCGTGGACCCCACATTTGTGAATTAACCTACTTGCTAAAATTTATTTTAACTTCCTGCAAATTTATTTTAACCCCTGAGGTTATTTATTTTAACCTCAGCTTTTTTGTAGTCAAGGCTTGATATACCTGACAACCACAACATAAAGCAGGGGAGCCCTAGTTTGGGTCATGTTTTAAGGGGGTTCAATCCAGAAGGTGATGGTAGAACAAAGCTGCTTAGATAGTGGCAGCTAGGAAGCAGAGAAAGGGGTCAGTGCCAGAGGAGAAAAGAAGGGGGACCAGGCATGGACTGCAGGTCCATGTCTCCTGACCCACCTGGACGCACCCATAGCTGTGTTCTGCTAATCCATGTGGACGATCCCAAAGTCTAACAAGTTGGCACTTGACCTTGACTGCCACATCCAAATTTTCTGTATCAGTCAGCTTTTTAGTACCTGGGTGGAAAATCCCTTGATATTCATATCTTAAAGCATGATTGGTTTAATTTGCTTCATAGTTTTGGGGGATTCAGTCTATGATCAGCTGGCTTCAAGGCAGAAGTGGCTTCATGGAAGGACATGGCAGAGGAAAGCCCCTACCCTCCTGCTAGGCAGGAAGTGGGGAGAAAGAGTTGAAGGAAGAGACCCCTCCAAGGCACACCCAAGAAGGGAGACATACCCCCCAGGGTACACCCCCCTGACACGCCTCTTCCAACCAACCCAGCTCCTGGTGGCACATTCAGCTGTGAACTCATCAAAGGACAAACTCAGTGATGAATAAAGTACACTGCTTCAATAGTGAATCACCTTCCAGAAGCTCATCGCTGAAACCTTGGGTGGTGCTGGGTTTGGGCTGGGGAGCACCAAAAGCCTCATGTACCTATGGATACCATGTACTGGTGGGAGGTGGGACCTGGCTACATGGGCCAGATGATTGGAGCTTGACCTGGAAGGGCAGCTCTGCCCTTCCTCTCAGAGTTGACTCTGTTCTGCCATGCTGTGATGGTCTTTGTCTCCGGCCTCAGCCCCACCATGGGATCCCACCATTTTCCAGCTGCCCATCTGTCAATGGACTGTGACCCTCTGAAACTGTGAGCTAAAGCAGATCTTTCCTCCCTAAAATTGTGGGTGTCAGGTATTCTGTTCCAGCAATGAGACAGAAACTAAGACAAGAGGACATTCTAGACCTGAGCTATAATATCCTCTAAATTGATGTTAGATGGTGTTATAGTCTCTTGTGGATGTGCACTGACTGGTAAAGCATTTAGGTGATCTGCTATGTGGGCAGGCTTACAGCTGAAGTGAAAGAAGACTGCACTCTGCCTTCTTGTCTCACTGTTTATATTGAAAGCAAGTGCTCTGCTCACAGTCCACTCAGCGCTGCCACAGGAGTTCATTTCATGCTTCTGTTGGTGATTTTGCAGCATAAAATTGCCCCCAGAATGCAATACTGAAGCCTTACCTCATCTTCCTAGGCATAGGAAGGCTATGCTATGATTCATGGAATAAAACATGTGTCAGGAAAGATGTAGGCATAATTTTATAGTGCTGTTGGTCATGAATTCTAGGTTAATTAATTAATAGCAATATTAAATAAGGTGTCTTTAAGTAGAAACACATATAAAACAAGGCTATCCATTGATTTATTAACAAAAATGTGATAAAAAACTAACCATGTCTTTCCCTAGGAGTAACAGTTTGGCGTTTTCTAGTTTAACACTGGTGCTGCCTTTTTAAAAAGCATAATTACCACCAATTATGAGAAGCAACTGCTAATCATACAGAGGAATATTATTTGGTCATAAAAAGGAAGTACTGATATGTGCCAGAGCATAAGTGAGCTTTGAAAATATTATGTTAAGAGGAAGGAGCCAGACCCTCCCACCCCCATACACTGTATAGTGTACGTTTTTGTTTATATGAAATATTCAGGCATACGGATGGACAAAAAGTACATAAGTGACTGCCAGGAACTGGAGGAAGGGAGAGGGCAGGACGACTGCCCATGGGTAGCTTCTTCCCTAGCATAACACAAATGCAGTAGAGCTAGGTAGAGGTGATTCTCGTCTAACCATGAGAGTAAAAGCAGAACTGTGTATTTCAGGAGAGAGATTTGTTTGCTCTGAATAAGACTGAATTTAAATGTTAATATTCACTGATACTTGGCATTATTTCAAATCTCTAAAACATTATTAAAATTGATAATATGGATAGTTTTAAGATACTGCTTAGAAAAGATTTATTCAGTTGCAAAATTACAAACATTAAAAAATAAATATCAACTGACTACCGTTAACATACGATAAAGAAAGGTAACTATTTTTAAAGCAAAAATATTTAGTAAAATGAGTGGTGTTGTTTGATACTTTGGGGAATTTTTCATCTGACTTGATTAAGCGCATTGCTGGGCCAGAGCTGAATTCCCAACTCTTCTGTCTGCTCCTTCATGGAACCCACTATGACTAGATGTTTGGGTTGGAGCTTAGGAAGGAGGTCTGGCCTTTCACAGATACACTGTGAGAAAAGGGAGGAGTACTTTAATAGCTTTTAAGATACTTGTAAGTATTCTTACATGGCACTACACCAAAATTTTACAGGTTATAGTTTCTTAAAGATAGTTAGAATGTGGAATCTGAAACTACACACTAATGACCTCTCATACCGATACACTGAAATTCCCTGGTCAACCATGCACTTTGATGGGATCTTTTACCCACAAGAGACTTTGCAGCATCCCCAGACTCTGTACCTTAGAAACCAATCAGCTTACGACATTATACAGATTGCCCAAATATTGCTACATTGTAATTCAGTGTGAAAACAATCAAACAAAACCACAAAACAACAACAAGACCAACTTGTTGCCAGCACAATCAATCCTATTAGAATGATTTGAATATTGAGAAACTGTCAAAATTGCCCAACTTGCCATTGTGGACCGACGTATTCCATAAGCCTATTTTTCACTTGAAAGCTCAACTTCTATTACTGAAGCAACATATAGTCTATAGCTCTGTGTTAAAATGACAGGGTGACAGTCTCATTTCTTTCTTCCTTCCTTCTTTCTTTCCTTCCTTCCTTCCTTCCTTCCTTTCTCTTTCTCTCAAAGCAGGGTCTTACTCTGTAGTCCAGGCTGGTCCTGAACTTACTATGAAGCCCAGATTGGCCTCAAACTCATGGCAATCCTTCTGCCTCAGCCTTCTGAGTGCCGGGATTACAAATATCTGCCACAATGCTTGGCTTAAGTGATGCTGGGGAATCGAACTCAGGGCCTTGCACTTGCTAGGCAAATGCTCTAATGGCTGTGCTATTCCTCCAGCCCCCCTTCATTTTCAAGAAAATAATTGCCCAATACCTACATCTGAAAAACAATAGTTTGATTATTGATGTTTACGATGGTTTAGATGTGTTTAGTCCTCTCAAATTGCATGTGCTAAAAATGTGGTCCACAGTGTGGTTGTTAAGGGGATGGAAACTTTAAAAGGTGAGACCTAGGTGGTTAAGCAGGGGGCACCGCCTTCAAAGGAATTAGTTCTGGTCTCATGAGGTAGATTAGTTCCTGAGAGTGTGGGTAGTTATCAGATGGGTGAGCCCAGTCCCTACCTTTGCTTCCTGTCTTGCCATATGACTTTTATCTCCTTCCCTATGTGTTCCCACCTTTGTGGTGGCATCCACCATGAGCCCTCATGAGAGCCTAGCAGATGCTGGTACATGTTCCTGAATCTCTAGACAGATGAGTTCAACAAACCTCTTTACATTATCAAGTACTTATCCTTGAATATTCTGTTAGAGTTACACAAAATACATTTTTTCTACCACTGGGAATTGAGCTTAAGGCCTTCATTTTGAGTTATATCTCCAGCCCATTTTTATTGTTTATTTGAGACAAAGTCTCACTACATTGTCCAGGCTCGGCTTGAGATTCTCTTGCCTCAGCCTCCCAAGTGCAGAATTACAGGTTTAGGCCACCAGGGCCCAGCAAGATGGTATTCTTTCAAAAAAGAGGTCAGGCCAGTTCACAATTCAAGCAATTGCAACAATACTTTTCCTCAAGAAAACTATTATGCTTCCGCATGCAGACACACGCTTTACGGATCCTTCTCGTTTCATTACACAGACAGTAAGAAGACTTATACTTAAATATGGAGACTTAAAAATTAATAACTTTTACCACTTCAGTAAGGATGCTATTAAATGAACCTGGTTTATTCAAAAATATGAAAACAATCATGACTACTAGCACAATTTTATATCATTGCATTAATCTGTGGCAAGGTAACAGCAGTTCTAGCCACGATTGATTCTTTACTGTTGTGGAAAATGTCAAGATAGGGAAATTGGCAAAAGCCAAGTAGTGTCCTGGGATTAGTATGAAGGTGGTTATAACCTTGAGGACTCTCTCCCTACCTTAAAGAATGTCCCAAAGCCTCTTATATTCAGGTATTCAGAAATATCTATGGAACTGACGTGCTGTTAAGAGGTGGGACCTGATAGGAAGGGGTGGAACCATGAGGCTTGACCTGGAAGGATATGTGCTAGCTCTGCCCCCCCCAACCCCCCAACTTGGCTTCCTGTCCGCCATGCTGCGAGCAGCTGGGTCTCTGCCATGAGATTCTGCAATTGCCAGCTGCTCATAAGTGGATTGAAACTTTCTGAAACTGCGAGATAAGATCAATCTTTCCTCCCCTAATTTGTGGATGTTGAAATTCTGTCCCACATTGAAAATGCAACTAAGACAAAGGGCCTCAGCAAAATGCAAACTATTGACCACAATTTGAGATACTTTGCACTGAACCTGTGAATTAAATAAACCTCTTTTCTTCGTAAAATACTCATCCTTAGATATTTTGCTATGGCACCACAAAGTGGACTACAGAAAGATGATGCTCTTTTAAAAATGCTCAGTTCATATCTATTAGAGTAGAATATGGAGAATTTATCAATTTGGTTCATTGAGATATCCTAGAGACATAAGAAAAAGAATGGACAAAAACCAAGAGTTTGTTGAAAGTTTGAATACATGTTTGCTGAATGAATGAATGAACAAATTCCACACAGGATCCACCTTTGTGCTCTCTTTTATTGGATTACTAGTCTTGTGATATTACATGCTGCAAAAGCCTTTCTGCTGGGAGCAGAAATCAGAGAAATACTTTAAAATCATTTCAATTCCCTTTTCTAGTAAGCACTTAAAAAAAAATTCCTCCTCGAGAGGAATTTAATTACCACATCATCATGACGGAAGGTCAGCGGGTCTCAGTCTGAGTTCTCTTTCCTTATATATGGGTAAAAGCAAGCTGCTCCTCTACCTGTGTGGCTCGGCTGTGCCAGAAACTCTTTCCGTTTAGTTCACTTAGGGCATGGAAGTCACTGTTCTGTGTCAGCCACTCCCCACGCACCCTCCTCACGCTGAGGCCTCACCCTCACCAACGTGGCAAGCGGGTCACATCGTGATGGGCAGCTGATTATTCACCTGCATAACTTACATAACCATACTGAGAGCTGGTGAACATTTTGTCACTCCTAGGTCAGGTACATCTATGTGCACGGCCCTGGGCAGCGGCACTAGTGTATTTCTTATCCCACTTTGCAGAGAGGACTGTTATCACACTTTGAAAAGACACTCATGAAAGCGGACTTCCAGAAATGCTCAGAAAGTGGAGAGGGTGATGGGATTAGTGTGTTCGAGGTCAGGGGGAGAATTTCAAGGCGGATTAATGGTAATGTATCTTCGGTTGTAATACATATAAAATGTTTTTCAACACTCACCATATATTTGATCAAACCATACACACATACCCATCCTCCTGTATGTGCATTAGTCTCTCAGGACCCTCTGAGGTTGGGTTCTAAGATTCCTTGAATACCAGAATCCACAGATGTTCAAAACCCTTATGTAAAGTGGCGTAGTGTTTACATCAGTCTACACATCGCCTCCTGATTAATTCACTTCAAGATTACCTAAAATAACAATAAAATGTATATGACAGGAAATTTGTTCTTACATTGTGTTGTCTAAGGAAGAACAAGAAGAAAAAAATCAGTGTATGTTCAGTAGAGGTGCAATTTTTTCCTGATTGTTTTCAATCTATAGTTGGTTGAATCCATGAATGCAGAACCCAGGCAGCTGGAGGGCTGGCTGATACAGATAGTGTCTTTTTTGTTGATTATATATAGATTAGTAAAGCTTAGTTGTAATCTAGACTTGGGGGGGGGGGTGGATTAAAAGTCCATATAAATTTAAAGCCCAGGTTTTCTTGCTCTACCCAACTCGGTGAGGGCCGTGATAAAGAACCACCCCTTAGCTGGAAGATAGGTTTCCCTTCTCCTCCTCGGTTAGAGGTCCCATTGTGAGTCACAGTATTTGCGCTAGTCCCCCATTACACCTGACACGGGTGCTTAGGGTTGGGCCTGGAGAGATTGTGGCAATCTGTTGACATAAGGGGTGGAGGTCAAGCTGTTATACTCGCCTCTGTTGGGGTCCCCATCTGTTTTTGTTTGCTTTTCAGATAGGGCCTCGCCGTGCTATCCAGGCTGGCCTCAAACTCACTGCGCAGCCTGGGCTGGCCTTGAACTTGATCCTCCTGCCTCAGTCTCCTGAGCATTAGGATTTCGGGCATGTGCTAGCACAAGTTAAACTTGTCCTTCCCTATTGGAACATGGCTACAGGTGGGTCCTTTGTCCCTCACTCAACTCTTAACCACACACCCAGCACTTTACAGATGTCCAATAATGCGAAGTCCAGATGTGTTTCTCCTAATGTCGATCTCAGATCCACCTATATGTGTGAGAGAGGGAAGTCGTTTCAAGCATAAAGTATTTTAAAGAAGCAATTCCAGTAAGTGGAAAAAAAGTAAGCTCCAAGAAAATAGAGAGGTCACTGGGAATAGGGTTGTCAGGTGACAAAAAGGACAGTCAATTGAGTTGACATTTCATGTGTGCAACAATGCCTTTTAGTAGTTCTGTGCTAGGTTTGGAGCATAGCTATATGCTTACTGTTTGTAATTCATCTAGCATGTAGCTATGCTCCAAACCTAGCACAAATCTAATCGGGCATAAAACGTGTCTTGTATTTTATCTGAAAAATCTGACAATCCTCAAACAAGGCAGGAAAGGCAAGTTCTGCTCACCATGTCACCCGCCAAGACTGAAAGAGTTGGTGGGAGTCCTAGGTAGCCAGTTATTAAAAGTTTTGCTGAAAAGATTGGATTTTCTTTACAATAACATCCTTTACAAGAAAAATATTCCACAGTGGTAAGCTACATTCTACATCTGGGAAGAAAGAAAAAATCTTTTGGCCCTGAGTGGAACCGTGATGGAACTAGAGAGTGAACCGTATGGTACTGGCCGGAGCAATTAAGGAGCTTCTCCATTTCCCCTAAAACAAAGTTTCCCTGTGACCACGCTT
The DNA here is from genome assembly GCA_004027205.1 of Ctenodactylus gundi. Lineage (NCBI taxonomy): Eukaryota > Metazoa > Chordata > Mammalia > Rodentia > Ctenodactylidae > Ctenodactylus > Ctenodactylus gundi. The sequence continues at coordinate 272,866 of PVKB01001121.1, forward strand.
CCTCTCTTGCCTTTCCCCTTCTGGTTTGCCCTCTCCGAGCGACTGTCTCTCTTCTGGAGTTATATCCTGCCATCCTTCATTGGCATTTGCTTTTAGAGGTAGAGATCACTTTGGGCAAAGTTTCCAAATCTTTCTTGATTACCTTGCGCAGAAAGTGTTGACCTGTTAGCAGCCGCAGCTCAGATATCCTCAACGAGACGCTGGTGCGCTGACAATGTGACTGACGATCTGCGAAGTCACTAGGATTGACATTTGTGCTGCTCCACGCGGAGCGCTTCCGAGACTTTCTTTATGTCTCTGTTTCCCTTCGGTAACCAAGAAAAGCAAAACAAAGTACAAATAACTGCTTATTCAGAAAGAAATCTCAGATTGTTCCTTAAACCTGCTCCAGGCAGCGGATACAGGCTTTTGAGTGATCTGGAAAGTATGAAAAGCACTTGGCTGCGATACAAACCCCCAAAACTGATCTATGGTGATGCTGAAAGCAGAAATGGGAGCTCAACAGTAAATAGAAATTTCTGTGTAACTCTGCTGGCTCCGGGAGGGGCGAAGGCCATGGCGCAGTCCTGGCTTGGCGGTGGGGGAGGCAGCCTCAGCGTCCAGGGCTGTCTCTCAATTGTGGGTTGATTGATTGAAAAAGGCACATGGGGCCACGCTGCCCCTGCCAGGTGTTCTCCCCTGTGGCCTCTCCCTGGGCGCCTGCAGTGTCCATGCTCTGTGGCTTCGCCTGCTGCTTTGTTCCATGAAGCTGGCGTCTTGCAGCCTCTGCCCCAGGCTCCTCCACACCATTGTCCCTGCCGCCCTGGGTGAGGAAACCCTGCCACCCCCCATCTGCCTGGCCACCTGCCTCTCTGTCTTTAAATATCTTCTTGCAACCCCACCACTTCTAGGAAGCGCTCTGGAATTATTACCACCCACTTGCTTCCAACTGCTGCCACCATCCGTTCCTCCAGGCCACCCTGGAAATGACCCAGTTCGCTTCTCTAGACAGTAGTAGGTCACGGGAGAGGGGTCAGCACACATTCTGAGTCAGGCTGGGATTCCTTTGCTGACTTGTCACTTCCCAGCTCTGTGACCTTTGACTGCAGCCGCAGCAGCGACGATACCCTAAACCCAGAGCTGACACTTGGCCACACATGTCCTCAACGCCTGCCTCACTCCCTTTTTCTCTTGTCCCTATCATAAAGCCAAGAGACTTGCAATTCTTATCCTTGTTTTAATGTAAGAAAGCTAGCCAGGCCTAGGCCAGGCCTGTAACCCAGCCCTCTAGGAGACTGAGGCAGGGAGATCGCATGTTTGAGTCTAGCCTGCGCAACGTAGCAACTTAACAAAACCCTATCTCAACATAGAGAGAGAGAGAGAGAGAGAGAGAGAGACCTTGGATGTAGCTCAGTGGGTTCAATTTGCAGTTCCACAACAACAAAGCAAGACGAAACCCACACACATCAAGCTGAGGCTCAGAGATGGAGGAACGCAGTCAAAGTCAAATAGCTCCTTAATGGCGAAGCAAAGATAGAAACACAAAGAGTCAAGTTCCAAGTTCAAGCTTACTGTGATCCCAACAGCAGACTAGGTGTTTTTTTATTAACTAATATTCTGGACAGCTCAGTGAGGTACTATTCCCATGGTACGGATGGGAGGCTGACGGCCAGAAAGTTGGAAGCAATTTGCTCATGATCATGTCCCCAAGACGTAGGCAATGCTGTGCTCGGTCCTCTAAAGCCCTGGTTCTCTGACCCTTGCCAGACAGGAACCCTGCCCTGAGGAGGGAGTGAGGACAGGAGCGTGGCGTGCTCCAAGAATCTGCAAAATACCGGCAATGCTCAGGCCCATCAGACTAAACAAATTTTATTTTTCTTCTACTTTTATTATTTGATCACAAGACTTTCTAGAGTCTTTAACGCTGTGCAGAGTGTGCACAGAGAATCTTCAAAGCAGGATTTACTAGGCAGCCTTTCAAATTTATTTGACCATAAAGCTTTTTATTTTAGATCCATTTATTAACACCCTTTTTTTTTGCAGCGATATTTCCCACAATGCAAATTTGGAAAGCATTGTACTCCGCCAGTTAAATGGTAGCCCACACAGACAAGGATGTAGAGGGACATTTGTCATTGCTGTTGCTGTTTAGGAGTCCCACGGTAGCGACAAGTTTCTCTGAGAGCGTCCCAAGTGGAGGACTTGAGGAGTCTACAGTGCCAGCCAGCTGCTGCTGGTGCCCAGGAGCCAGGGATTTGGATGTCTCTAGTCCCATAAGTTAATTGAATTGGTGTTTGCAGTTGCTGGTGTTTTGCCTCCGCTCTGGTGATCTTCCTGCTGAATTCTAATGTGAGATGGAGCAGTTCACAAGGTAGCCTGTCGTTTTACCCAATAAAGTCAAACTCAAGGCAGAATCGGGACTTAGCACTAGCCTTAGTATACACAGGTGTGCACTTAACACTTCTTGGTAATAATAACCATCATTTCAGTTGGAGTTTATGATCTACCAGGCTTGCCATGGCTTCCATTCAATCCTCCTCACAACAATAGATACTGTTGTAAAAGTCTCCCAGAAAGCCTCTGTGGTCCCCTCCAACCTTGGATTAGCGACTTCCTGCGTTACCACTGGAATATCTCAGAGGTGATGGTCGGCAACTCCAAAGGGTAGGTATTGAGTTGTTGCAGCTTCCAGCTTAGTCTCTGGAATTCTGGGTAAAGCCAGCAGCCATTTTATGAAGACACTCAAGCAACACCGTGGAGGGACTTACATGAAGAGACATCAGCTTGGCAGCCATGTAAGTGAGCTACTTTGGAAGTGGTTCTCCCAGCCCCCATCAGACTTGCAGATGATCGTGGACTTCACCTGCATCTGACGACAACCTCACGAGAAGTGCAAAGTGTTTCTCCAACCGGAGCCACTCCCAAATTCCTGATCCCTGGAATAGTTGCTTTTCAGCAACTAAGTTTTGGAGTGGTTTGTTATAAGCAGGAAATAATTAACACAGATATTGCTACTGTCTCTCATCTTTCCAGATAAGGAAGCGGAAACTATAAGATAGGCTGATTTACCTAAGGTCACAGGGCTTACTCATCCAGGTCACAGCCAGAGTTCATGTGGCTAAAACAGGATGCTGTAAAGGACGCCTCTACTCAGGACCCAAAATATTGCATTCATTTCCAAAATTCTGTTTCTGGGATAATTTATTCTGTGTGGTGATTCAATAACATAGGAAGTCTTGGAGCTTGTTCGTACTTTACCTCTTGAGAACTTCATCTTCTTAGCAAGTACTATCATCTACCTGGTTGTGGCTGAAATGATTTAGTACATTAAAAGTTAAGGCAGACTCGAGGCATTGGGCATTTAGACGTTTTCTTCCCTTCCAATTCCTCCTCTAGCCCAGACCTCACTATGGTGGTGAGGAAAACAGAAGGTGAGCCCAGCCAACAATCTGTCATTCCTACCCTGAAGGGAATTAGCTCATCAGAATCCAGTCCTAACTGGCAGAAGATTGAGGAGGCAGGCTTTTTACTTGGAGAGCAAAGGACAGGAAGACATAATTTTTTTTTTTTTTTTTTGAGTATGGGTTACTTTGGGAGCAGGCAGTCCTGGCTGGGTGCCTCAGAGGGTGTTAGGAATAGCTCGAGGGCATCATGAGAGCTCAGAGAAGGCCATAATTAGGCCCAGCAAGGGAAAGTGGCAGGAAACTTGGCCTCACAGGTTGCCTAAGGCTGGCCGTACCAAATCACAGCCACAAAGTTGACCTCTGTGCAAAACATCAGCAACAATATCTGCAGTTTCAGGTTTAGGCAGGAGGGAACAAAAGAAGAATGCACTAACTCTCTTCAAAGCTTAAAAAAAAACTTATTTGGAGACAGAAGTCTTTGGCTCTGGGTATTCATGTCTTCAGGGATCCACCAAAACCAAAGTTAAGAGTATTATACTAGTCAGATAGCTAAGTAGAGGCAGAGTTCAGTTCAGGACCTCAAACATACATTGTAATTACTATGCTTGATCAAATCAATTTGCTTTGGCTTGAAAAGCACACTTCGTACTTCTGTCATGAAGCCTTTTCTCATTAGTGTTGCCAAAAATTACCCATTGTGAAGTTTTCAGCACAAATATTTAGCCTAACACACACTATTAAACACTTTATTAAGCAAGGGTTTTTTTTCTTTTCTTTTCTTTTTTTTGACAATTACTATCTTCCCAGTACTCTTCTACCTGTTGGGGATTTGGGAATGGATGAAATGCAAAGCTCTCTTGCTTTGAAGGGCTTCATTCACAGACAGGCTGTTTAGATGTTTGTATTAGAGGATGGCCCTTAAGATAATTGATAAAACTCTATAATACACTAAAAAGCAACAAGGAAAAGAAAGATAGGAAAGGGGCATAGAGACAGATCTGTGGAGGAGGGAGGTGTAATTTCTACACAGGGTGTCACCTCACTGAAAAGGTGACACTTGAGAAGAAGCACCAAGGGCCAGATGGGGAAGGAGTGCATTGCTAAGTTATATAGTACTGGGGAATTATTCTCAGTTCTTTCGTGCCTGAAATGTTATTATTCCTTTGTCCTGTACCAAATCGTCAAGTGTGTGTATTTCATCTACTGCTTCCTTTGGGTATGATATAAATGCCTTTTGCAGAATGTTATTTGTACCACAGGTTTTTAATAAAATGCTTTTTGAATATTCTGGTTAGAGTAATTTTCTCACTATTGCCCTTTTTAGGCAAGAAATGAAGGGAAAAGTACAGTAGTTTAGTTCTCTGTCCAATAGTCTAAATTACTGAGAATGTACAAACCAACATTTAGCAGTCCCGTCCAACATTCTGGGCTAATATTCCTTGCCTTCCATAAACATTACATCTAAAAATATTTGCAAAAGCCTTGGTTTCTCTTAAATTCAAAACAGGAAGCTCCTATAGTTTCTAAGCTATATTTATTCACCTCCAAACCCCGAACTGGAATCCACCATAACTATTTTGCAATTAGGATTTTTTTTTTCTTTTGGTACAATGAGCTCTGACATTTTTGAAAATGGTTTCCTGACTAAGTTAGGACATCCTGTTATTCTTAATGCTATTCCATGCCACCTAAATATTCAGGTGCCTTGAATTCATAGGGACAAAAATCATTCAAGACCCATGACTTGTTCTCTGTTTTCTTTCTTTCTTTCTTCCTTTTTTTTTTTTGTGAAAGGCAATACTTCCCACTTGTGCTTTCCAATTTTCTTTTAAACAGGATTCTTGGTTTTGCTGTCAAGGAGATCATGACCTTGCTTGGTTTCAGTGCTTCCTGCAACGGCATATCATTTGTGCTTAATTTGCTTGCTCTAATTTTTATTTTAAGGGCACAAATTGTGAATGAAAAGGGGCTATCGCAATGCAGAAGAACACTATGATCCAAGTTGACAGGGCGTTGGGGAAGACTGGATTGAAAGTCAAGGTCAGAAGACAGTGTTACTGCTGCACACAGACCAACACGCCACAGACATAGACACAGAGAAGATGAGGTAAGGTCTCGACAAAGCCCAAGCGCCTGGGGAGTCCCGGATCACAATTCCCTAAAGGATCGCTGGATTCAGCCCCAAATGAGGAAGGAAAACTTGTTTTAAGAGACAGATCAGATGGTAGGAAGCAACAAAACAAAACAAAACACTGTCAAACAGAAGAACCAGCTGCTGTGACACCTCTGGGTCATGTGATCTGTCTAGGAGTGAATGTTACAACGACACGGATGTTTTTATCATGTTTTTCCCCGCTATGTTAGTTTATACCTCCATAACGCTCTCATCAAAGAGACCTGAAAGGCATTTTTGAATGTTGTGCTCCCATCCGGGGCAAACAGAACTTCATTCAAGCATCACTAGCTCGCAGAGCATGGGGTGCACACCTACAATCTCAGCAACTTGTAAGGCTAAGGCAGGAGGGCCACGTGGTTCAGGCCAGCCTGGACAACTTAGTGAGATACTGTCAGAAAAACAAGTAAGAAAACAAAACAAAAGAAAGAAAGAAAGAAAGATGGGAAGGAAAGAAGATAGGAAGGAAGGAAGGGAAGAAAGAAAGAAAGAAAGAAAGAAAGAAAGAAAGAAAGAAAGAAGGAAAGATAGGAGACTGGGGATGTAGCCTGGCGCAAGCCTCTGGGGTCACAGCCCAGTGGGGGAGGAGAAGGGAGAAGCATCATTAGCCCAAATCTTTGTCCTTTCAGAATGTCAGATACAGAAAAAGGGACCATCTGGGTTCTTTCCCCAGCGGGTACAGGACTACTTTGAGCACCTGGGGAAGCAGGCGCAGCTGCTCTGTCTCTCTGAGTGTGAGACGGAGGTTGGATTATTCATTTTTAGAGCTGACTTCCTTTAACCATAATACAAGGACAACAACAAAATTGAAAAGCTATTTAGGAACGTAAGAACAATAGACAGGTAAGGCGCGATTCTGGGCTGTCTTGAATCCTTTATGTAAGTGATTTTATTTAATCCTGGCAAAGGTCCTATCGACATAAACATCACGCTTTACCAATGAGAAGACTAAGCACAAAGAGATCCCTGACAGGTGACCGCAGCCACACGACGGTGGAGATGGGTCCAACAGCACACACTCATCACTCTAATAAAATGTTTCTCTAAGGACAGGTGGAAAGAACAAGGTAAACGCTGCATAAAGAGTTATTGTTATGGCTGCTGGTGTTGGGAAGAGGTAACATTATTTCCTGTACTTAAGCAGGTTCTGTCACAAATTGCTCCCCTGATGCTCCTGAGTACATTCAGGTGAGAGAGGAATCAGGATTCAGAAGCTTTAAAAATAACCGGATCAAGTACAAGGTCTCTAGATTATGAATCCAAGATTTACAATGAGGCTGAACTGACTGGTTATTTATGTCCAAAAAAAAAAAAAACTCAACAAAAACAAAAATCTCTGTGAAATGAAAAGAGCAGATTCAGCTAATTACTAGGCTACATCCATTTGTGTAGTTCCTTGTGAAGTAATCAACCACTCAGCTTGCGAGGCTCCGGCCTTTCCTGCGTGGATTTGTGGCTCTTCTGGGGTACGAGGCAGAATTAAAATATCAAACTCATTCCTTCAACTCATCCATGGACTTTGTAAACAGGTCACATCGGCAGGGTGTCTGCTTCTTGTACCTATGTGTTTTTATGTTCAAAATTCATCATTTTTGTTGATGTTTATGGAGCCTGTGTTTCCTTGTAGGCTGTTGCCAGAGAGCCTGGGGGAGGGGTGATGGCTGTTATGACCCCACGGGAGGTGGTAAAGACGACAGTCAAGTGAAGCACTTTACTCAAAATAGCAAAACTCATCATTGGGAATATTTCATCATTCACCATTAGAAGGTGCCAGAATCTGAAGCCAAGCTTTCAATTTTTAAGCAATTATGAATATATGTTTAGTGGGCCAATTTGACATGCACAGAAAATTGTAGAAAGCTAATGGCCATTTGAAGGAGAACATAGAAGAAAAACAGGATCTGAACTTATTTATAAGAAAGCAGAAATATACCGTTGGTTGCTTCTGAAGCTTTTGGAAATCAAAGGAATCCACATAACAAATCAATTTCATGTGGTCATCAGAGGCCAGAGGTTAGAGTAGAGCTCACATGAAATAGGCAGAACCCTGCCTCTCTCATTTAAGAGATAATATTATTTCCTATATTTGAGCAGATTCTGCCACAGTAGTTCCCCTGAGATCCTTGGAAAGTTCCAGAGATTTACAAGAGTCACAAGTTCCCTCCCCAAGGATGTAGAAGCAGTATGCATTTTCTGTGAGTCCTCACTATGCGGGAGTAGAGTGGGGTTCACAGTAACTACCTGCCTTCGAGTCACCCGTGCCCCTGGTCGTAACCCTCATCCATCCTCCAGTAAGTGACCCCAGTACACTCACTGGTTCATCAAGTTGGACATTGGTGTAATTGTTACTTTGGTTTGTCATCTGGGCCCCATGTAGGGTGAGCAGATATTTTGATCATGTCCGTCCAGAAAAAGTTTAACACAGTACATGGGTCACTCTGATGCTCACAGGAAAGTGTAGAAACATGTTGCCAGCCTCCCGGCAGCTGTTTCCTTACTTATAAAATGGGAACTAAGTCTAGTGGAGCAACTTTGTAATCCTGGCACTTTGGGAGGCTGAGACAGGAGAATTGCAAGTTTGAGTCCTGCCTGGTCAACTCAGCAACTTAGCGAGACTATCTCACATAAAAAGCAATAAAAAAGGGTGGGGATGTAGCTCAGAAAGAAGACCCTGGGTTCAACTTCCAGTATTTCAGATTAAAAAAAAAAATAAAAACAGTACCTAACTTTTAGGGTTTGTGAGGATTCTAGTAGCTAGTTTTCATGAAGCACTTCTATTAATGCTTAGCATATGGCATATACCACCTAAGTATTAGATACTGATTCTATTATTGGTAACATTATTGGTATCATTATTGCTGGTGTATTCGTATGCATGTATATTAAAAACACAGGTCTGCCTGAATTATGAAATCTAGTAACATAGCAAGTCAGTTAACCCGGTTGCTCCCAGTATTTGGCAAATGTGACCAGCGTTTCTATGACTGTGTCTGATGATCTTCTCACCCATTCTATAGGAGGTAGCATGGCACAGCTGTCAAGCCTGTACTTCCACAGTCAGGCTATCTGGGCTCAAGTCCTGGTGCCAGCTTTCCATGTGTCATTTCACCTTGTCTTATTTTACTTTTCATCCTATTGTTATCATCCTATCATAACCCACATCTGTATTGTTACTGCTATTAACATACATTTTATAGAAGAGACTCACCAAAACTCAGGAAACATACATAAGGAGCCGAGGTGGGATTTGAACCCAGGTCCAGTTGCACCTATATTTGTTCCCTATTCTTACCCCTTGAGTCTGCCTCCCAGTGGGTGGGTGAGAAATGGTGATGTACCAATCAGCTTCCTATTGTTGGGACAAAAGACCTGACCACTTAACGGAGGTTTTTATTTTAGCTTGTAGCTTCAGATTTGTCAGTCCTTAGTCTGTTTTGCTCCAAGGCAGAACCATGGCAGGAGGGGTGGTGGAGGAAACTACGAGACTCGTGGCATCCGGGAAGCAGAGAGCAAGGGAGGAGCCCACGAGGATGGTAGCAGGGACCAGACAGTCTCCAAGGTCACAGCCCTGTGACCTGCTTCATCTAGTCCCACCTCCTGATGCACCATTCACCTGCGAGCTCATCAAAGGGTTAACCAGTTGATGGGATTCATGCCTCCAAAATCCAGACCCTCTCCTGAGTCTCCCAGTGCAACCAAACTGACAATCAAGATTAACAGCACAGACAAGTGATATTTCCAGACAGGAGGGGTCACTGGAGATAGGTTCACTTTTTTTTTAAGAAGCCAAGTGAAGAGCCATATTGGCCCAGGGTATGTTGAGTTCCCAACAGAAAAATGAAGATACTCAAAGGGGCAAGCTATGGAAATCATTATCCATTTCTCAGCTGTGCCTGGGTCAGGTTCTCTAAGTCAAAGCAGAGGAAGCCACTCAAGTTCCACCCCTCCCCTTTCCCTCAGCCTGCAGCCCACTGTAGACACCATAGAACTTTCCACTGCATCCAGTAAAATCTACCCCAAAGGGAAGCGAGGCATGGGGTTGTTACATTTCAGGCTCCCTGCCTGTTTCTCCACTAAGCTGCCTGGCTTGGTTGGCTTTATCCTCAGGGATTCCAAGGGCATAGACTGACATGCTTGGCCACAGTCATGGGTACTTCTTAGAAAAACAAAGCCGAGAAGAACTCCAAGTCTCCCGTGACTTGGACTATTAGCCAATAGTTGTTTTAATAAATGCTGATGCTCCCTGTGCAGCCAAGTTAGTGGAGGTGGGGGGAAAAAAGCCAAGCCTAAACAAGTAACCATTCAGACAAGGCATTCAAAATAGAGGGATAACAGAGGGTTTCTGTAGGAAGCTCTGCAAGTCGTGCTCTGTATGAATGAAAGGGGAGTGGAGCAGCGCACCAGGCACTCAGGCTACTCAGGAAGACCCAGTGGGAGGGAAAACACCCATTACTCATGGTTTCTACCCTCAGCTCTGGCCAGAGTTTTCCCTAGGGGGGCAGCCGGGTTCTGGCCATTTGTCCACTCCCATCTGAAAATTTGATTTTCATCTAGAATTTTATGGATTAGTAGCATGTGGTGTTCTGGGGTGTTGTTTGTCTTCTCTTCCTTTCCAAAAAAACTCCCCTCAAAATACCTCCTCCCCCAAAAAAAACCCCAAAATAAAACAAAACAAAAACAAGAAGAAGGCTTACAGAGACTTGAAAACAAAATGCAAATCAGAAAATATAGGTTCGGATTAAGAGCCTTGCAAAATGTAGCACAAAGGACAAGCTGGGTGGGGAACTGAGAATAGCAGAATGGAACAACTCTTCTAAGGACAAATACTTGAGGCCATAAAATTCAGTCGTGCAGCTCCCTAAGATTCTTACACTGGACAGATGCTTTGTGTGTCTACGTGTGGGTGTGAGTGTGCGCGTGTGTGCAATTACTTGTTTGGGTGCGTATTTTCAAAGGAATTAACCCAAACAGAGGCAGTCGGCAAAGCTGCAACCAGAGAAGACGGCAAGACGAGAAGCAGTGGAGAAAGTCGCCAAACCAAGCGTCTGCTGCTGAAAATGCAGCCAGAAAGCCTCTGGGAAGTGTACAAGCATCCACACATAAATCCTGTGGCAGATTCGCTTGCACCAGCTTACCTGCGAGACAGTGTACTGACTCCCTCCCAGAAGACAAACGCCATGGCTAAGGCCACTGGGGTGCAATGCCAAGACGGGGTGCTCAGTGGCCTCCTCATCCTGGTGGAACTGGTACAGGGCTAAGGACCTCTGCAAGGAAGCCAGGAAACAAAAGCCATCCAGGAAGCTAGCAACAGGGACATCAGTGAGAATTCTCTTAGGACACATGGGGACGAAAGATGCAAAACCAGCTAGAGGACAAGGATGGCCGGGAAGGTCAAGCAAGTGTACAGACATCTGACAAGTGTCAGCAGCACTCAGATGTGCTGGGACCAGAGCTCTGTGCTGGTGACTTTCCACATCACCCACTGCCGATTGGGGCGGGCGTTCTCTGAGTGACGTGAGCATGTGCTCACGTACTCTGGGCCTGCCCGTGGCTGTTCTGAAGCAGCCACAATCTAAGTTAAAAGCGTTAAGTGACCATGTGCAGCCTCTGCTCAGGGTAGGGCTGGTACTCATTCAGCCTCACTTAAATCTCACGGGAGTCTCAAATTAGACCCGGTCTGTGGACTTGGGGGAATACTAATCGTCATCGATGCGATGCTAGTATTGATTGTCCCTGACTGTGTGCTAAGCTATCTGCGCTTTCCTATTGCTTGTCTCAACTCTTCTATGAAGTAGCCATGTTTATAATGCATCCACTCTACCCAGATGTTGGGCAGCTAGCCAAGTTGCCTTAGTCAGGTCGGGGCAGGGCTGTGGCCCGCGACAGGCCCCGCTCGCTGTGGGTTCCGCTTAATCACACTGTGGGAGTGTGGACCTCTCCTGTAGCTAAGAAGTTATCTAAGTCTTTGTAATGGTGAAGGATGCAGGAAAGGACCCAAGTTGGATTACGGGGCTACCAACCAGGCAGGATCTAGGCATCATGACCCCAGTGGTTTTATTTTATTTTACTGCAGTGCAAGCATTCTCACAGTACTCTCTCTCTCTCTCTCTTTCTCTCTGTGTGTATGTGTGTGTGTGTGTGTGTGTGTGTGTGCATGTGTGTGTGTGTGTGTGTGTGTGTGTGTGTGTGCATGTGTGTGTGTGGTACTAGGGATAGAACCCAGGGCTTTCACATTGAGGTCCATTTTCAGACCATTTAAAAAAAATTTTTTTTTGACAAAGGGCCTCGTTAAGTTGCTAAATCACCTAGGTTGGACTAAAGTCTGCAATTCTTCTGCCTCAGCTTCCCAGATTGCAGGGATTACAGGCCTACCACCAGGCCCAGCCATTCTACCTTCTTGAGACAGGATCAAAGGATCAGTACATGGGAATATCTGGGAGTTAGACAAAAGAACTGCTTCTAAGGCATTGCCCTATGGTTAGAGATGGTTTATCCACCTCTCCCTGTCCTTGGGTCTCTGCATAAGAAGTGACATTTGGAATGACACAGTGGAGCCCGGTGGGGCGCTCGTGTGCATTTCCTATTATTAAGGACTCAGTATCAGACACATTTAAATTATGTTTGGCTTGGTGTTCTCTTTAAACTAGTTTTATTGCATGCATCCTAATTCTGAGAAAATTGGATGGCTAAGTGTGGTATCCATGGCAACCTTCACTTAAACAGAATATGAAATCAACCAGACCACTCTGTAACTGAAATTCTGGGTACATGGGAACCACCAACATAAGCAAGCTAGTACTTTTTCTAAAAGGCAAATTGTGAAATTGTATGCCTATATGGTCATATCAAGGATCAAACTGGGTTCTGTGTAACCCTGTTCAGGTAAATGACCACTACAAAGTCACTCAAAGCCTCAGTTTCCCCATTTCAGAACTGCAGATGTTAGATGGTTAGCTCTTCAAATTATTTATTTATCCTCAATTCTCACAGGTTTATTTTATTTTAATTTTTTAAAATATATTTTTGGCCTCAACTAGTGGCATGGTATTTCTAAATATTTTCCTAGTGTTTGCTTTTGATTTTTTCAGGGTAATAGTTTTCTTTCTTTTTACAGCAGTTTTAAGTTTATAAAAAAATTGATCAGAAACCAGTCTGCATAAATTCCCCCTCCTCCTGATTTTTTTACTATTAATATTTTGCACTATTGTAACATATTTGCTCTAGCTGATGAGCTAATAGTGATACATTATGATGAACTAAAGTCCACAGCTTATGAAGTTTCACTGTTTGTATTGCACATTCTATGCATTTTGGAAAACATATAATGCTTGTACCCACTAATTCAATGTTTTCTTGGTCGCTGTTTTGTTGCTGGGACATAATACCCAACATCTACAATTTAAGGGAGGAAAGATTAGTTTTAGCTCACACTTTCAGGCGATCTCAGCTCATTTATGAACAGCTGGCGGTGGTGGGAAGGGTCTGGTGGACAACAGCTGCTCAGGCATTGCAAGAGGCAAGATCCAGGTAGGGGAGAAGCCGCGGCAGGAGTGCACCCTCCAGGCCACACCCCCAGTCGCCCCTCATACTCTCAGTGATTCTGCCATCCACTCAGTAATCTGCCCTGCTGACCAGGCCCCGCTTCTTAGTAGCACAGGAAAAGAAATGGATTAGCTGTCACGATTGAATCATCCACCAACCACCGGCCTCTTAGGGGATATTCCAGACCCGAATCGTAGCAGCTATTGTGAAGAATCATTTTGCCTCTCCAATCGTGTGTGCTCTATTTGTCCCTTTCGTAGTCCCTGGCAAGCACTAATGCGTTTCCTGTCTCCATAATTCTGCCTTTTCTAGAATGTCTGTAGATGGCATGATATGGTTTGTTGCTTTTGCAGACTAACTGCTTTCATTTAGCTATACGCAACTAAATTTTCTCCATGTGTGTTCATGGCCCTTGATTTTTAAACAAACATATTAACATATGTTTGCTATCAAAATAAAGACTCAGGGCTGGGGGTGTAGTAGTGTGGTAGAGCCCTTGTCTAGCTTGTGCACAGCCCTAGTTACAATTCCTAGCACTGCAACCAACCAATCAGCCCACCAACCAAACACATAAGCTACTCCACAGTAGCTAAAACCCTCCCTGCTTTCCTGTCAGAAAACAATGCAGACTCCTGAATTCTGTTTTCTCTCTTATCAGCTACCTGCAACTTAGATTTTGATAGCATTTTGATTTCAGATAGATACTAAAGATTTTTAAAATGTTATATCTCATATTGGACAAAACATCTACAAAATACATAAAAGCTCAAAGTTTCATTTTCATAAATTGATTAGACTGAACTCTCGGCTTTCCTTTTCTTTTCACTGCTCATCTTTCTTTATAGATCACATCTTTGCTTTGCTGGAATCTTTGACTCTGACTTCCCAGGGTGGTCTTGGTAGACTGGGTGAAGTGATTTTTTCCATCTTGAGTGTCCTGTCCTTACTAACATGGACAAAGGAGCACAATAAGAGGGGACAAGGCAGCCATAATTCCAATCTAAAATGTGTCCTATATGTCAGGAAGCCAACTAAGAATTATTTAAAATATTAGCAGTAGTAATATCAATCAAAAACACTTATTGAGAGTCCTTGGCACACTTCTAAGCTCTCTCTCCATATAATACTATCCTACTAAATCATTACAACAACTCTATGAAGTGCACACAATTATTTGTATTTAGGAAAATATAGTCTGGAGAATCAAGTACTTGCCCAGGGTCAGAGAGTTCGTAAGTGGTGGACCATGGTGAAGCCATAAGGATCCTTTTTGTGCCAAGTATAAGGCTGAACTCCACGAGGGAGAACAGACAGTTTCTCATTCCTGACTGTCACTCTTGCTACAACCCTAAAAAAGATTCTGCTCATGTCTCTGTCCTCCTCGAAGACCTTCTCTGGCTCTGCTTCCTTGAGTGAATGGATCTCTCAACTGGGAGTCCGTATTAGTTAGCATTTCATTGCAGTAATAGCTAACTTAAAAGGGGAAAGGGTCATTTGGCTCAGTTGTGGAGGTTTCAGTCCATGGTAGGTTTGTCCATTGCGTTGGGGCTATGACAGCACAAAACTCCTTGGTGGGAGTATGTAGCAGAGAAAACTGCTCACCTCATGGCAGACAGGAGCGAAGAGACAGATGGGAAGTATCTGGAGCACTAAAACTGCCATCACCTCCCAGTCGTGCTGGCTGGGGCCAAGCCTTCAGTGCACGGGTCTTGGCTGAACCTTTAAACTACAATGGAGCCCGAGGCCTGTGGCCACACAACCATCATCTGGCCGTGGCTCCTCTTTGTGGTTTCACTGCAGCCTATTTGAATCTTCACTCCTTGATGGTGTCTCTGATCTACCAGATTAGGACGCTGTCTGCTCCTTTTTTTGTGGAATGCTTTTCCTTTCCTTCATTACCTGGAATCTCTTATAACTCACTTTCCAAGACCAGGCACAGCTTCCTTTGTACAGATCTTGCTCTGGCCTCTGAGGCAGCTACCAATTTCTTTCTCGGAGCCCCTGCGCCCGCCTCTCATATCTTGAGGCAGCAGGCCCACTTGAACAATGGCAGCCCTGAGCTCCAGGTAAGTTTCTGAGCTGCTCAGAGTCACACAGCTAGAAAGAACCAGAAGGGAGACTTAAGTCTTCTCTCTTGGCCATGCAGCAAATCCCCACTGCTTGCATCTGCCCACTGTGTGTTTATTGCCAAAACGCCTGGGTGGCTTTGTTCTAGTCTTCTCTCATCCTAAATCCTGGGACACAGGTCTCCTTTTTGAGAAGAATTATGGAACACCTGTGTGCTTCTTGCATTCTGAGACTCCATAGGAGCTACAAAGATTCAAGCTTTGTCCTCATGGAGAATGTGAGGACACATCTCATCAACCCTTAACACCAGAACAGTCTAATTCCAGATTTAACCCTGAGCACAGCCCCCAGTGCAGAGCAGGCTGGTTCTTGGGGATGAATTTAGAAGTTCTGTGTCATAGTGGAAGGAATTGGGTGAAAATATCAAATACTTGGTTTGCATTTTTGTTGGCTTTTTCCAACCGGGCAAATTTTCCACCCGTTCAGATTTTACATTGAAAGCAAGTGGCATTGCCAAGAATGGAAGAGGGCTTGATCTTCAAATCCTGAGGCCCACATGATAGTACAAGTGGAACGAGGGTGCGCATCCCCGAAGCCTAGGGCAGCGGTCTCCCTCACCTTCCAAGTTGCAGGATACTCAGATCACTAAAGACAATAACTGGGCTTCTGGGGTGTGCTTGCCTCCTCTGAGTGCTGGGGTACTGGCTAAAATAGCTCAGGCCATAAAAATACCAGAATGAAAATACTTGAACCAACCACATTTCCACATATTCCACGCAAAGGCTATTAAAACTTCCAAATTACACCAGCACTGTTCTTCAAGGCCACAGGAGCACTCAGCTGAGTGGAATGGGGGGATATTTTCAGGATGAGTTCAGCACCAAGCAGTATAAGCTTTCATTTATCTTTCCCAAAAAGTCTCCTTCAAGCCACTCAGAATAATTTGTGAAGGTTGACTCCCTTTTTAAATGGTTTTACCAGGCCGCAACAGGCACAGCTTTTACCTATTGCCTTTCTCAATATGACAAATCAGATCTCTGGTCGGGAGGGACAAGGCCCAGTAAAACTTGGTGGTTCTGACACATTCTACTCAAAAATGCACCAGCTGCCCATCGAGGCCACACCACCTCATGTTTTGCCTAGATTCCCAGGATCCACAGTTTGCTTTACTCACATCTATGCTTCATGAAGCACGCATTGGTGGCTTTCTCAGAGACACATCTGGTCAGGACCGGCTTCTGTTTAATGCTCTTTGGTAGCTCTCCATGGCCTCCAAGTCCAAACACTGTCCTAAACTTTGGGGGGATCTTGGGAGCCTGGTTTGGTCCAACCTCTTGCACTGTGTCACCTCTCTATCACCCTGCTTGTAATCTGGCACCCACCCTGGGACGCTCCATGCTTTCTCTTCAAACCTGCTAACAACCATCATTACATTAATCTGGGAATAAAATACTCAACACAGGAAATCAGAGAACACATTCAAAGCACAGCAGAAACCTTGTTCTCACAGCACTCCCATGTACTTCCCATTATCTCAGGAGACATTACAAAGATCTCATAAATGTTCTCATAGCAAGAGTAAATTTAAATCACTTGTGAACACATATTTATGTGTTTGAAAACACATTTCGATTAGCAAATATGTCTATAAGAGCTCCTTTAAACTTAACACGAATTGAACCTACTTTTGATTTTCTCAATTAAATCTAGGCTTTTCCAGTCTTTGCGTCTTAGTAAATTGTGCCACCATCCACGAGCTCAGTGGTGCAAGTTCAAGATGTGAATGACGCCCTTATTTTCTCTTTTGTCACTAGCCCATCAGCAAACCCCACGAATTCTGTTTTTGGAACTTATCTCCAAGAGGTCCGCCTGTCTCCACCTCCAAGCAATGCCCAAGTTCCAGCCATCCTCACTGTCCTGCGCCTCTCCAGCAGCCTCCCTCAGGACTCACAGCTTATTCTCTTGCAGTCTGATCTCTGCCCAACAGCTAGAGGCACTTTTCCAGAAATAAATCTTATCTCAGCAATCCCCCATTCAAAATCTCTCAGTCCCTTTGATTGCTTTTAGGAAAAAAAAACAACCTAAACCCATTTTCGTGGCCTCCCAGGCCAGCCTGCCTTTGTGTTCCCATCTGAAACCATGCTCTGGGGTGTCCACTGGTGCCACTGCCTTGTTTGTCATTCTGCTGTTCTTCCAATGTTCAAATCTCACTT
Organism: Ctenodactylus gundi; assembly: GCA_004027205.1. Taxonomy (NCBI): domain Eukaryota; kingdom Metazoa; phylum Chordata; class Mammalia; order Rodentia; family Ctenodactylidae; genus Ctenodactylus; species Ctenodactylus gundi. The sequence continues at coordinate 290,244 of PVKB01001121.1, forward strand.
CTGCCTCCAGGCACTTGCAGGGGTTGGTTTCTCACATAGAAACGCTTTTTTTTTTTTAATGAACCTTACGTGGCTGGTTCCTTCCTATTTTGCCACACCACTCTCTTCTCTGAGATACTGTCCCTCATGATTAAGGTTCCATAGGAAGAGGAAGAGAGACCAGAACACATATGTGTACATTCACCTTCTCCTCCCATGAATGCCCTGCACCTCTGCACAACTCTGTCAGTAAGAAGGTCATTGAATGTGGGACTTTAACCTTGTACCTCCAGAATTCAAAAGCCAAAAAAAAAAAAAAAAATCTTTTTCTGTATAAAGTTTCCCCATATCAGGTATTTCATATAAAACAAACTAATATATTACTTCCCAGGAGAATATCAACAGGCATGTGTATATGTGTACACATGCATGTAACTACATGTAATACTTTTTATATAACTTCAGAGAGTGTATAGACATCTTGAGTAAGGCTGCTTCCATGGATCAAAATAATCATGCCTGGGCTAGAGGATTTTAATGAAGACCCTTCTATTTATAAAAATTATGAAATTCCATGTGTGAAAAATAAAAAGCGACCAGGCTGATTGATGATGCACTTAAAATTTCCATTGTAGGACAGAGCACTGCTGAAATGAAGTCATGCATTAGTTTGTCAGGGTTGCTGTAACAAAAAAAAAAGGAGTGTTTGTGTGTGTATTAGTTTTCTACAGATACTGTAACAAAAGAGTAGGTGATTGCTAGCATTCCAAAGCTGAGGTGTTGGAAGGGTTGGTTCTTTCTGGGGACTGTGAGGGAAAGGCTGTTTCAGGCCTGGTGTCTGGTGCTTGTTGGCAATCTTTGCAGTTCCTTGAAGCACATCCATCTCTGTTCTCATCTATAGTGTTGAAGATGAAGTGATCTCCTTGGATACTTAGCTGTGGCCAAATTTCTCTGTTTTGTAAAGACCAGTCATATCAGACTAGGAGTCCATCCTACTGCAGGCTGATCACATCTTAACTGAGTACATGTGTGATGACCCTACCTCAGAATAAGGGGTATTAGGGGTTAGAATTCCAAGATTTGGGTTTTATCGGGATGTAATTCAACCCACAAGAGGGCATAATTACTTGAATAATTGTTTGTTGTCTACTCCAATGAGAGGAAAGTTTCTGGAGCAGAGAGATTTGCCTTCCTTGTTTCTGTTGGAGTGTCAATAGCACTAAGAACAGTGTTTGGCATGAGGACTCAAGGGTCACCCTTATGGCATACTAGCCATCTTTTTGCAACTTTTTGAATCTAGTAAAAACCACTGAATATTACATTTGCATTCTACAGCATGTAAAATACATCTCAAACATACATAAAGAATAAATAATACCTCTAGATGCAATGAGTGTTTACTGCATAAACACCGTTCTAGGACTCTGTTCATCTCTGCGTTATAATTCATAATTCTCCAAAGGTTACTGATCACACAATATGCTTTCTTTTTAGGGTTATATAGGCCTTGAGTAGAGCTATAGACCTTTAAGACTTTTGGTAATACAATAACACTTTGCTAAGGCTTTGAGATGGCTTAAGTGTGTCCCAGAAGGCTATGTATTGAAATGTCATCTCCGTTGTGCAGTGTTACGAGGGCAAAAACTTAATCCAATGATAATGCTCAGAGGTAGAGCCTTTGTGGCTGATTGGGATTAGATAAAGTTATCAGGGTTGCAGTCCAACAGTTAAGGGCTAGTGGCTTTCTAAGAAGAGGGAGAAAGACCAGCATGTATGCATGCACATGTGCTGGCTGTCCCTTATGCAATGCCTTGCCTCACCTCAGGACTCTGCCAGCAAAAGACCACTAAATGTGGACCCTCGACCTTAAACCTGCAGAAACTTAGGCCAAAACAAACCTCTTTTCTTTACAAAGTTTTCCAACCTTAGATATTACACTATGGTCATTTAGAGCAGATTGATATATTTCTTCCCAGGACAATGTCAACAGGCACATGTTCATGTAAACATACAGGCCCTCCCCGCCTTACACCACACAAACACAGCAGTATTTTTAGAGAGTTTATAACCATCGTAAGTGAGGCTGTTTCTATGACTTGGAGAAAAACAAATCAAACAATACAAACAATCAGAACAGTGTCAGCAGCTCAGAGAAAGCATTCCTGTGCACTGAGGAGAAAGACCCCTGGCTGGACTTTCCACTGGCACGTGGAAGAAGAGCCAGACATACCTGAAAGGAAGGAATGAACAAGCAAGCTTGCTCAAAGCTTAAAAACCAATATAATTAATTTAAAAATGGGTTTTTCACTAAAATATTTAATAGGACACATGGATATTCAAATAAAAATGGGTTTCTTTATCTCCTTTTAAAACCCTTTAATATCATCTAGCTTCCTTTTTATTTCAAGCACTCTGGATTGAATTCAGGGCCTTTGCTCTGAGATATGTAGTTGGTTCTTATTTATTTTAGATGAGTTTTGCTACTTGTTGAGTTTCCCAGGCTGAGCTTGAACTGGTAATTCTCTCACTTCAGCCTCCTAAAATGCTGAGATTACAGATGTGAGCCACTGGGCCCAGCTAATGTCAGGTCCATTCTAGAAGAAGGAGAAGCAGAAGGAGTAGGAGAAGAAGAAGAAGAAGAAGAAGAAGGAGAAGAAGAAATGATTTCTGATGTAATGGGAGTGGTTTTAAATCAAAGTAATTGCTTTCTGCTGCTTTCTCCATTAGCCAGCCCCATCGGCCAAGCCGTCAAGAGCAGTGTGGGGAGCCCTCAGCCTCTGTGTTCCCTCCCTGAACTCACATACCAAGAAGCAATGCTTCTACCCAGAGGCTTAATAAAGAAAAGATGTGGCCAGTGAGCGAGGGGAGAAAACAGGCAGAATCACTATAAATTCAGGAAGGAGCACATCCTCTGCCATTGGAATTCCTGGATGTTTTGAGAGTGTCATTTTTCCCTCTAAAATGACTGTGCCCAGAATGTGTTCCATTGAGACCCTTTAGGAAGCCTGATGAAGAGATGAAATACACTAAGAATTTTCTGGAAGGTCGTCTGGAGGAGAGCAAATAGAACAGTTGTTTTTAATTCTGTAGCGTTATCACATGGATTAGTTCAGCAAGATTATTGGCCCTGGATGTGGCTTTCTTATCTTGGCAATGTCATCATCTATTAAGAGCAAAGCCTGCCACCAACAATGAAAATGTTGCTGTGATAAATGGTAAGATGATGGGACAAAGAAGGAAGGAAGGAAGGAAGGAAGGAAGGAAGGAAGGAAGGAAGGAAGGAGAAAAGGGAAGGTAGGAAAGAAAAAAAGAAAGAGACTGAATGTTCTCTGCTTGTTTGGTTGTATTCAGTGTATATTTTCAACTTCACTAATTTTTTAGAAAAAGCTTCACGAATTTAAATATTATTATTATTTTTTATAAGTTGACACTGAAGTGGATAAAGGAATGATGGCCACTTGCTAAGGTTTGTGTTTCAGATTATTACAGCACAAGCCAAAAGCCTTATATTTCATGTAAACATTGGTACAATTTCTCCCTAAAGAAGTCTCCATGGAGATCTAAAACTAAGTCACTACCTCGAGCAAAGATCATATTTTGGTGAAAAAAACCTACCATTTTGAAGCTGTTCCACTATTTTAAATAGAATTAGTCACTAACTATTGGGAATTTTGCAAACCAGTTGAAATGTTAGTAGCCTGAAATGGGCGATGGTGAGATTTTTTATTTATGTTATGGTGAGTGCTACAAATCAAAGTTCTGTGTTGTTTTGTTTATGTCCTTTTTTCTGGAGTATTGGTTGTTAAACATTTACCAGAACATTGTTTTTATACATATGAAAATTTGTAGTTGGAACTTCAACAAAACTAATTAAAAATACCTCTCTAGAATATGCACAGATTCTCCTGAAGGAGCAACCAGGAGCTCGTCCTCAAGATTTTCATCTTAGCGGAAGCTAACACGTCCACAAATATTAATTGAGTGCCTTCTGTCTTGTCCCAACCACCTTAGTTTTGTGCCGAGGGGCCAATCAATATGTCTGGTGTAGATCCCAGCCACTGAGCATCTTATAATTTGGGGAGACAGGATGAACATACATGGAATAATTATGTAAGAGTACAAAGGGAAGTATAATTACATGTAATATTGTAAAAACTCAGGATGGCAAGAGTTCAAAGGAGGGACAGATCATAGGGTGGCTAAAATTAAGCTGGACAATTGTGTAAATCATGGTTCTTGGCTAATTCAAAGGAATAACAGATAAACTGGCTTCCCTGTAACGAGATGTTTGGCTGGTGGCAAAGGGCCTCTTCAGACAATTCAAAAAGCCCTTTGAGGTTTGTTTTTTTTTCCCTCTTACTTAGCATCACTATCACTTTTGAAATGTATTGTTAGCACAAAGAGCCCTTGTTCCCTGTGATAGATGGTGACATCTCTGGCAGTGTGGCTATTCATGTGTTCCTGCCAGCTGGTCCATGGTCCAGGCTCCTTCCTTGTCCAGTCTTCTGAGTTTGGCCCATAGGTACCACTTGATGGGGATGCTCAGGTTTACGTGACCTGAGGGTCGGTTGGAATTCTGTCATCCGATAGCAGCGGAACTTTAGGCAGTGACTCTACTTTCTGAGCTTTGATTACCTGTGTGTAACATGGGAAAACTGTCACGTCTCTCAACTTGGCATGTTCTGAGGGTTGAAATTAGTTGTTTCGCAGGAGGCACTTAGAAGAGTGTTGATCATGTAGCAGACTCTACGTTAGCTACTGTGGCCATTATTCTCAACTGAGCTTGAAGCTCAGAGTGGTTGTGTAGATTGCACGACCTTGTGGAAGTCACTCCTTGGTCTCCAAGCCCTATTTTTCTCATTTGTAGGATAGGATGGTAACCAGAGCCCACGTGGTGGGGTTGCCGTGAGGACTGTAGGAAATTGTCTGCAGAAAGCACTTAGCAAGCTTGTCCAGCTTCCCCAGAGCAAACTCCCAGAGCCGACCCATGATGTCCCCAAACAGGTCCCAGGCTCATGACAGCTCAGGCGTTGGGTGTGTAGCTGTGGTCTCCAGAATCCCTGCCCTGGTGAGGGGCACGGCTTGCCTGTGTTTTCTGGTCACCATCACATGAATGTCCTTGCTGTCTCCTCTGAAGCACAAATTCATTGCCTGTTGTCACTCCCTCTCCTCTCAGCGGAGCAGGCGTGGCCAGACTGTGGATTGCCTTCATTTTTGCCTTTGTTTTTTTGGCTGAAGAGTTGTCTCGCGCCACGCAGAAAATATTAAAGTACATATTTAAGTATTAAAACTTTCTCTTTAAACATTTTCATTATAACATTTTTTTAAAATCAAGGGAGAAAATGGCGGGCCACAGGTTGCGTGTACTGCTGCAGCGTGAGCCCCCAGGAGGAGTCGCTTGTCTCTTACAGCTGTACCAGCCTGCGCGTGCTGGCCTCCTTTCTCAGCTGGCGTTGGCTCCAAACAGGAAGAGTGAACCAAGCGGCACGATGGGGCAGGCTACTGCAAGAGTCTGCAATGAACCCACTAACCCCTGTATCAGCTGGCCTCGCAGCATTGAGTGTGGGCACCTCGTGGCTAGGTCATCTGGGGAGGCTGAGGCAGTTGTGGGGAGGAAGGCTGCACTACTGTTAATGCTTTTTTTTAAAATAAGAAACTGCCCAACTTGAGATCTCATACATTTCCTCCTTATCCAGACTGAGTTCATATCCTCAGCCTGACCTGCACGCGCGGCTCACACAGCTCCTGGCCTGGTGCTTATCTGGATGCAGAGGAGCCACGAGGAGCTGGTTTCTCAAACACCATCTGCTCGCCCTTTATTTGCTAAGATTTTCCATTCCGGATTCTGACTCCAAACCACAGAACCCTTAGCCTTCTTCCAAGGGACTTAGTAAAGACTGTCATTTCCGTGTTAGAAAGAGGGGAAGGAAGGAGAGAGCTGCTTAAATCTGAAGCTGAAAACTAGCAGCCCGGATGTACGGAATAGTGCAGGTGGGCTGCCTGCAGCGGTAGAGCAAACCTGGTCACCAGTGCTGCTGATGGCGTCACTTTAGGGATTGGCATAAAGATTTAGGGGCCTTTTACATTGATATTGAATGTAATCCTTCTTTTTAAAACTACCAGAATTTGGAGAAAAATGTTTTCTTGGCTCTGTTTCTTATAGTGACTGTGAAAACCCATGAAGGAAGAAAACTAGCCAGGAAATTTTTTTTGAGGGTATGAAAGCCTCTTATTTTTATAGTTTTGAAAATCCTTGGAGTTTAACTTTGAACTTCAACCAAGAAAAATTATATCTTATAAACAATGGCATTTGTTGATTGGATGAAGGACTAGATCAATATTGGTGTTGGCCGCTCACTTTGGCTGCCGTTAGAGAAATATGCTGGTTGTGGTGTTAAAAAATTATGTCAGTTCCTCACCATGAGCCTCTTTTTCTTGGAGTTTTGCCTGAGAATGAGTTTCCAAAGATACTTCCAGAAGTTAACCTAGAGCCTGGCCTCCCTAGCAAAGGAAGTTACACATAAAGTCTCGGAAAGCAGCTGGCCACAGTGAGCCTCTGCAAGAGGAACAGGAAGCACTGTTGACCCGATCGCGAAGGAAGTCGCCTGGCCATGTGGTAGTCTCACAGGATGGCCTCAGTCCCCCTCACTGCTCAACTTCTCACTTGGACTCCAACACTCAGGGTGAAGAGACATGAAATGAACCCAAATCAATCAATCTCAGTAAATGAAAACCATTGATTTGAGAGAAAATAATCCCATTGTGGCCACAATGGAGCTCAGTTAGAACGTTCTACCTCTTTGATAGTGATGGTGGTTGGCAGGATTAAGAAGAGGATGACTAAGGCTTATTTTAGTTTAGATGACCACAGTATGTGCTTATTTTGGGTCTAGGACTATTTGTCAAGGATTTACCTATATGCATATTTATAAAGAAATGATACTTATGTCCTGTCTACTTTGTTCAACTCTACAGACCAATTGGGTTATTTATCCTTTACAAATTTAGTCTTTATTTTCAAATATAAATTTGTTGAAATCTAAAATGTTCCCCCAAAAGTCTTAAGTGTTTGGAAGGTGATTGGATATTGGAGCGCTATACTTAGAGTGGATTCACCTGTTGCTGAGGTCAGTGGTTGAAGGTGCTGTTAGGAGACAGGACCTGGTCCTAAAGGTGGGTCACTGGTATATTCTTGCACTGGTTCCCCCTTCCTCTCCCTGCTGTTGTGGAAAGAACCAACATCCTTTGCCAGGCTCTTCCACCACGCCGCTTCTGCCTTGGAGGCAGCCTGTTATGGACTGAAACAGTGAGCCGAAAGTAAACCTTTCCCTTTTTAAGTTATGAGTGTTGACTATTGTGTCCTAGTGATGGGAAAGTGAATTATACAACATTTACTGACTGGAGCAATTTAGGACTATGTCAAGAGAGGAAAGTAGGCAACAAGAAAAGGTACTAGCTAGGCCCCATGGCACAGGCCTGTAATCTCAGCACTCTGGGAGTCCAAGGCAGAAGGATCACAAGTTTTAATCCAGGCTAGGCAACTAAGTAACTTAGTGAGACCCTGTCTCAAAAATCAAAAGTAGAAAATTAGCTAAGGATGTAGCTCAGTGTCAAGGTCCCTGGGATCAATTCCCTATACCAGAATAGATGAAAGGAAAAAAGAAGCAAAGGAAGAGAAAATCTGTTCCTGGTATCGCAGCTGCCAACTGAGTCTCACTATCATTGCAGTCTGCACAGGGTCTCCCACTCTGTGCAAATCAATGTCCTATAGTTTACACAAACACTTAGCAGTGGGAGATGACATAGGACGGGACTAGCCACAGCATCCCTCTCCTTTCTAAATTCAAGCCTGCTACCGCCTGGGAAAGATGGAGTCAACAGCTATCCCCGTATGCCCCTCCTGAGGACCTGCTGGCTGACTTCTTCCTGTGTTCCTGGTGACCAATGGGAGATCTCAACTCTGCAATGTTTCTGACACTGCCACCAGAGAGAGCTCCTTCCAGCCCTGGAGACCCTGGTGCCAAGGCCAGGACCTTGGCATGTCCTTCTGGGATGGTGGCCAAGTCTATACTTGCCAGATTCACACAGAGCTTTCTGACCAGTGTCTCAGTGAAGTTAATGCAGGGGCCAGGGCTATTTTTAGCTTAAGTCAGTGAGGCCACACCAGTGAACACACTAATAGTAATGGGAAAAGGCTACTGCTGACGTTTACTGAACACTTACTATCTACTGTGCAATGTGCTGAGTGCTTTGCAGTAGCATTTTAGTGATCTCTAAAGACCAGGTGATCAAAGCAGCTGGATATAGGTTGTGTTCGAGAATCACAATGCTGCTCACAGTGCCTAGATTCCATGTAAGTCTCACTGCAGAATTTGTCACTTCTAGCATCCTGCCCCACTGTGCTACCTCTTTGGAAGATCACCTTAACTAGGATATTGGGCAATCCCATTCTTATTGGATCCACATCACTAAGCACATTGGTAACTGCACAAGTGCTGTGCTGTACCACTTGCCCCCTTCAGGACAAGTGGCATCTGCTTCCTCTGCTTGTCATTTCCAAACTCTTGGGCCTTTCCTGAGCAGAGGACGCAGGACCTTCCCGTGCCTTGTCTCAAAGGTTTTCATCTCTTTTCTGTTCATGATGATAGTTTCCCTTGCTGCATTTGGAATACAGCAACTGTGTCTTTGATTTCTTTCACATTAAAAAAAAATAATAAGTCACTGACTCCTATCTGGAAAGAGTCCTTAGTGATCATCTGGCCCCATTGATTCATCTTATAGAGATAGAAGAGAGGATCAGAGAGCTTAAACAACATAACTGCAGCCATCCAGAAGAGAAAAGTAGTTCAGGACTGGAAGTTCAGTCTCTTTGGCTATCAGGGATAATCGGTCAGATGGACCTATCAAGGAGAGTGGGCAGAGAAGGAAGGTGACGGACTAATTACTGATAGGTGACCTCTGGGGCCTCATCTTTACTGCTTGTGATTCCCTCACTTGGTTGAGATGAAGACGTTTGAAGGACATGATGGGTGCACAACATGCTCCCTGGCATGTGCACCCAGGTGGTAGCAATGCTGTGCCACCAGCCACTGTGGGCCCTGCCTTAGAAGAAAATAAATCAAAGCTGCTATCCTGACTGAGGCAAGTCTACAGCTCCCCCACGGACACACAGACGTGAGCCTGCTGGAGGCACAGGTCTCCTGAAGCCCTCTACAGACTTCTCACGCTCCTGCATACCTGGGATGCTAGGTCGACCCAACCTTAGTCAGGGAAGGCCAGGTCAGGAGTAAGACTGTGAACTTCTGTGCGCAGGCGAGAATGGGTATAGATTTAAGGAACAGTTCAGTTGATGCTCTTGATCTTAGGTACCCCAGTTCTGAGCCTGCTCCCCAGGCTAACATCACTTTTCAGCAGCAAATAAATATGTTAATTGGGTGTGGACCGTGAGCTCAAAATCGCCCTTGTTCACGGTTCATTTTTGAAATAGTGCTTGAGGTCCAGCTTGTAAGAAACATTCAGCCAGTGTTTCAGCTCGCAGTTCAAAGGTCTCAGTCTGTTTCATGGTTGAGTGGCAATGGTAGAATGACCTGGTGGAGAACAGGTCATGACATGGCATCCCAAGAGAAAGAAACCAGGGGAGAGAAGAGGCCAGGGAAAGAATGTGTCCTCCAAGCCACATGCTCAGCGACTCCCCCACGTGCCCAGCCATCAGCCACACCTTACCAGGCCCCACCTCTGAATAGCGCTTGAAATCACATAATTCACAACATCTGAACACAGGAGGCTTTTGGGGGACAATGCATATCCAGTCCATAACAATTACCTTATCACCTTCTGAGGGGATAACCCCAATGAGCTAAGAACCTCCCATGATGCACCAATACTTAGAGTCCCACTACCTTTCAATATTGCCATATTGAAGATCAAACTTTCAACACATGAATCTTCGGAGGGCAAACCACATCAAAGCCACAGCAATGTCTATCCGACACCTAAGTGAGGAATGTCAGTCGCTGGCCAGCTGTTGCAGTGTAGGCTGAAGGGAAGTGTTGGGACTGAAGATTAGTTTGAAAATTATCAGTGTAGATTTAAGATTAGTTTGAAAATTATCAGTGTAGATTTATGGTGTTTAGAGCTGTGGACCAGGTGAGAGGAAGAGAAACTGTCCAAAAATGGAAGTCTCGGGTACCCCAATCTTAAAATCCAAGAAGAGGGAACTAGGAAAGTCACTGAGGAGTGCTCAGGGAATGGGAAGGACTAGCTGCAGAAAATAGAAGAAAGACACCTTATCGGGAAAAGACTGAAGTCAGCTATGTCCAGTGCTGCCAGTGGTTTGGGCAAGATGAAGACTGAAAAATTAGAATTACATTTTGCAATTGGAAGCTTCCAGATATCATTGAAAGGATGGTTGGAGGACTATTGCTTAGGGGATGGCACTCCTACATTTCTGGTCTGTGTCTGATTCTTGTGTGACTCAGGGAGCAACCACAAATTGTGGGACATTATGGGAATTTAGTAATGCTTGTCATTTTGTGGTCAGAACACAAAGGAGATTTCATCTGGATTAGAATATTTGAAAAATGGAAACATTTTGTACTCCAGGGTTTCATGGACCCATCTGTCTGTTGGGTTGAGATTTACCTCAGTTTGCCTTTTGTTTCCAGGAATTGTGAGTTATTGGTCATGCCCCTTGAGGGTGACAGAGTGAGGCAGAAGTAGAAACAGGGGAAAAAAAGGGGGGTCTTACAATGAAACTGTTAGAGTAAAAATGGCAAAAGAGAATGAAGTCAGTTGGGTCTTCGGAGTCACACTGATGCCATCTTGGGGCAGGAGATTGTAGCACCTTTGAAGAGACAACCCGGACAAGCTTTTGACAAAAAGCTATCATAACAAGAGCTAAAGCTCTTTAACCTTGAGAGCCAGAGAAGGAATTGGGAAATACCCACTCAGCTATGTCACCCATAATGTAAAAGTTACAACATTCTTTTTCTATCACCAACATCCTAATTACACCACAAAAAATTGAGACCACAATTAAAACCAGGAGGACAGACCCTGGATGGGGAAAAAATAGTTAACAAGCCTAATTCACAGAATAGAAGAGTATCAGACCTTTGGGAGGAGAACCCATCAGGCAGGAAGGGTGGGGGAGTGCTTTATAATAATAAGAATTGTTGGTAACTAAGAAAAATGAAAGAAACAAAAATAAATTTCTAAATTTCATTTGAAATTTCAAAATAGGAAAACTCTGAAAAGTTTCTTTCCCTCTCATGTTATTAGTGTGTGTGTGTATATATATATATATATATATATATATATATATATATATATGCGATAAAAAATGGCTACATTGTGCTAGAGAATTTTGAGCACATAAGTATCACATGACCTTCCCATTTCCTCCCCTCCCCCTTCTTCACCTTCCTCCCTCCTCCCTCATGCCCTGTGACTCGCAACATCTCCATCAGTTGACTCTATTAATAATTTATTTGTATTCTGGGTTTCTTATGTTAGAGAGTAAGATGGTAAATGATAGTCATTAATTTGTTCATCCATCAGTTTGGTTTTGGAACCTCATTCGCACCAGGATACAGCAGAGAAGAAGCCAAACGTGATCCCTGCCCTCCACCACCTACGATGTAGGTACAGCAGAATGCCTAGGGAATTACTTTTGACTGTGACAAATTATGTGACAAGAGGCATCAGAAGTCAGACAGAAGGGACCTCTTACCACATTTAGGGTGTCGAGAAATTGGAGATAAAACAATGCATAAGGTGAGACCTACAGGTGAGGACAATTAAGTGACTTGTGGTCATCTATATGGAAAGAAAGAGTAGTACAGTGGTATTAGAGCCCAAATGTCTGGATTTAAATTTGGAATCTGTCCTCAGCAGTGAATGTTGTTGAGGTTAGTCATTGTCCTGTGCCTAGTGTCCTCATGAATACTACTTATTTCAAGGAATTATGATGATTCAATAGTGAAACGTTAAGTATTGCATCTAGTCATAGATCATAGTTAAGAGGTTGACTAAAGTGTCAATGACATTTTGTTGTTGTTGTTGTTCTTGGGATTGAACCCAGAATCCTTGCACTGAGCTACATCCCCAGCCCATTTTTTAATTTTGATTTTGAGGCAGTCTCTCACTAAGGCACTAAGTTACCCAGGCTGCACTTGCCTCCCAAAGTACTGGGATTACCAGTCTGTGCCACTTAGCTCAGCATCTTCTTAAAGTTTTGTCTCATAACAGTGATTATAAAAATTATATCTAAGCATTTTACTGACTTTATTCAAAGCCTCATTTTTTCCTTACAGTCTCTTCGGTTTCTCAATGACAAACGCAGCTACTGACAGGGTTGTAGGCTCTGCCCTTAAGATGAAGGAGGGATGGCAGGGGTTAAAATGAGACCTGCCCGAACAGAGATGGAACATTCGCTGGAAGGCGATAGCACTATCCTCAGTCACAATGGCAGAATCAAAACCCAGGGCAGAGGTTCAACCAAAAACATTGACAAAAGAGAAGAGCACATAAGGTCAACATGACCGAATAAATGGAACTGGGCAGGATTTCTGTGGTTTTCTGTTTTGTTTTTAACATTTTTAAAAAAAAATCGACATAGTTCACATACCATGAAACTCAGCCTTTAAAAGTATACAACTCAATGGTGTTTAGGACAGTCACAAGGTTGTATAACCATCATCCCTAGCTGGTTCTAGAACATTTTCATCACCCTGAAAAAGAAACCACTTGCCAGGTTTTTGAGAGGTCCAAGACTGGGCCAGAGTTGCTAATGTAGAAATAAAGGATCTCTGATCAAGAAATCTGTACACAGCATCAGATCTGAACTGGACAGATATTCCCAGGGACTTTCTGCCTCGCCCTCCCTCTCCCTGCACGTACACCCTACACTACAATCTCTACTAAGCTAGGATCGTCCCGCAGCTACACTGGTCTGTGTTCTAACAGATGTGTCTATCTCCTCGCCCTCCTGCCCTCCTGGTAATGCAGTGATCCTCAATGTTTTGGACACCAGGGGCTGGTTTAGTTGAAGACCATCCTCGCAAGGGGAAGGAGGTACTTGTCCTGCAGTGGGTTGTTGGAGGACAGCTTTGAAACAGTGAGCTTCAGCAGGAAGGGAATGGGGATCAAAACTCCTCCTCCTGTCAATCATCATCAGCATTAGAACCGAACAGGGGCTGCTGACAGGAGGCGGGCTTCACTTACTGCTCACCTCCTGCTTGCTGCTCATCTGTCCCAGGGGCTGGGGTCTTCCAAGGCCTAGGACTAATACTGGTCTGCAGCCCAGAGTTGGGGACCTCTATGTTAGTGAATATTGTTATCCTGTAGTTGTTAACTCATCTTCTTCTCAAACTTCTCTTTTTTACCACAAACAAGAGAGAGGAGGACCACCCCACCACTAACTTTTGTTGCTTTTCCTTAAACCCCAGATATCCTCTCTTCTTGGGTGTTTCACGAGACCCTCACTCGATCATGACCAAAATGGAGCTGGTGAACTTCCCACTCGAGAGACCTCCTCTCCAGGGATCCTTTCCTTCAGTGAGTAGGAGACCAATCACCCCTTCGGTTATCAAATCTGAAAACCCAAGCATTGCTGAGACGCCTGTCTCCTCTGTCTGCCATCTGCATCATGTTGGCGACCACTCTCTGTCACCACCTCTGACCTGGTTTACACCGTCAGTCGCTCCTGGCCTCGCCATCACACATCTTTCCTCTCCATCCTCTGTATTTCTTGCAGTGTAAATCAGATGATGCCTCCTCCCATCTCAACGTCTTCCTATGGTTTCTGCTTGCTGTCAAGCTTAAGTCCAAGTTCCCTAATTTGGTCTGTGATGCTCTCCCCAGTCTGGTCCCTGTGACCACGCTGCCTGAGCCTTGTGTCTCCCCAGGGCACACCTTCCCCACCTTGCCGACTAGCGTGCACGTTCTCACTAAGGCACCTGCCATTCCACACGTCCACACACAGCGTCTGTTTTTCTGGCGCACCCTTCCCACCCTCTCCCCACTTCTACCCTGCCCCTTCCATCCAGCTAGCCCTTGCTCATACTTGAAGTCGCAGCACAGGTGTTGTTCCTTCTGGAGCCCTTCTGATGTGCTTCCACAGCACGGACGGCCACGCTGTTTGTTGTTTACAGTCGTCTGTCTACCAGCGCTACTGCTCCTCGGCGAGTCCCCAGGGCCTCAGTAGCGCCTGGAGCCTACCAGGCGAGAGAAGGAAGGAAGGAAGCTCCAGACTGTCAGGGAGGGCAGCGTCTTGGGAGTAGCCTCCCAGTCTTCGCTTTGGGCCCCCTCCCATCCTTCATATATATCTCTGTTGATAGCTCCAAGATCTTTGACATCACAGGAATGACTCCCTATTTTCAGAGTTTTCGGTTTTAAGTGAGACGAGAGAGGAACAAATTTCAAGGGCAAGAGTTCTTCATTTCTTCATCTTAAACTATCCCTGAGTCTGTTTCTAACCCTGGCTAGTTTTTTTTTTTGCTAAGAATTTTATAGGAATGGAATATTTAATGGCTGCAGAATCTCAGTTGGAAAAGACAAAACATTTTGGAAATGGAAACTAGTGATGGCTTCACAGTAATGTAAATGCAATTAAAGCCACAAATTAGTTTACCTAAAAGTGACTAAGATGGCAAAAATTATGTCATATATTTTGACCCAAATAAACTCTTCTCTCTCTCTCTCTCTCCTCTCTCTCTCTCTCTCTCTCTCTCTCTCTCTCTCTCTCTCTCTCTCTTTCTCTCTCTCTCTCTCTCTCTCTGTGTGTGTGTGTGTGTGTGTGTGTGTGTGTGTGTGATACTGGGATACTGGAAATTGAACCCAGGACCTTTGCACTGAGCTACATCCTCAGCCATTTTTTTCTTATTTTTGAGATACGGTCTCACTGAAGTTGCCAAATTGCCTAGGCTGGGCCTGAACTTGTGATCCTCTTGTCTCAGCTTCCCAGGAATTACAGCATGTGCCACCATGCCTAGATCCAATTAAAACATATAGGTTATTATTATGATAGTTTATAATCGGACAGATTGCAGTTGGAATCTAGCAGCTCTTAAATACAAAGAAGTTGAGTTTCCTCTCCTATAAAGGGATATGATCACTCATTCAATGATTCAATCAAGCATCCATTATGATAGAAAGGATGGCACCCTGACTCAACCCTCAGCCTCAGGCTGGTAGCCTGAGTTTGAGTCCTGACTCCAGGGCTCTGTAGCTATAAGAGAATAGGAGCCCCAATTTTTCTCTATGCCCCAGTTTCATCATCTGGAAAAAGAAGATAGCAATTCCTCCATCGTAGGGTTGTGGTAAGCAATACTTGATTGAGTTAAAAATAGAATGGTATCTGGCAAAAGGTAAGTGCTGCTGTTATCATTATTGTTTGCTTGGACTGATATATGGAAATGCCTAGAATCTGGCATAACTGCTACCTGGAGTTGTTATTGGTTCCACGTGTCAAGCGCTATTCTACAAAGTGGGGATACAGCAAGAAACCACAGTCTTTAGCCACAGTCTTGGAAACCGATAACAAATAAACAGATGTAGCCAGCAGGAGCGTGTGTTCTTAGCACGTGCAAGGCTCTGGGTTTGATCCCTAGTGATCCACACATGCACACATACGCCCACACAAAAACCAACAGGTAAATGCGTAGTGTGGGGGATAGCGACTAATGTCTGCTTCAGGGTGTTGTACAGAAAACCAGGCAGATAATATATGCAAAGTGGCTAGCATAGTCAGAACCCGGCTCAACACGGTCACTTAATAAATGCTAATCTTCCCTCCCTTTCTTCCCTTCACAGAGAAACTACTTAGAGGACTGGGAGCTGCCTGAGCCCTCGCGTGTCAGCAGAGGAGGCTGGCAAGCTGGCTGTAAATGCTGCAGCAGGTAGTTTCTCTCTTGCCATTTAGAGGAAATATGAATCAGCCATCATTTGGCTGTCACTTCCTGGGAGGCTGCAGCCCCAGGAAATATGTGGTTTGAGCATCACTCCAGAGATCAAATGAAGTGGCTATTGGCGGTGGAGTGTATGGGTAGGACCACTGACAATGTTCTCTTGAGCCAAGTGACTCATGTTGAGCTGGCTTCTTTAACTCCTGATTATATCTCAAGAAATGAGTAGAATTTCCTGGTCTCATGTGACGCTTGCTTAGCTGTGCTGGATAGTAGAGCATCTCCCTCCAGGCCAGGCTGGGATGGGGCAAAGTGTCCAGCATGCATGGGACAGAAGATGGGCCAGAGGATGGTTCATCTGTGTCCTGTGACTGATGAGCAGTGAGGTCAGGAAGGCCATGCTGCCTAGTCTTCTCCCAGCCTGCCATCTCCCCAGCTGCTGAGCAGATCCTGCCACAATCAAGTCAGTGACAACCGAGCCACTGGTAGCCACCACCTTGCCAATGGCCATCTTCATGGAAGTCCATTTTATTTGTTGAATTTATTCTAGTATAATGAAAGAATCGGAATATTGCTTGGGGTTTTTGCAAAAAGAGTTAACAACTTGTGAGGAAAATAAGGACAGGAAAAAAAGACAGTTAGAGATCAAAGCAGATGGCCGTTGTTAAGGAATATTTAGGTTTCATTTTGTTTGTCGATTGTTTTTTCTGGTACTAGAGGTCCAACCCATGGCCTTTGCACTAAGCTACCTCCCCAGTCTATTTTGTTTTAGTTCTGGTTTTTTGAGACAATGTCTCGCTCAGTCACTGTACTGTGTTGCCCAGGCTGGACTCAAACTTGTGACCTTCCTGCCTCATCCTTCCAGCCTATTGGAGTTATAGGCCCACAACACCGATCCTGGATTGGATTGTTTGTGTTTTTCTTTCGCAGTACTGGGGATTAAGCCTAAGGCCTTCACACTGATTTACATCCCTAGCCATTGTCTATTTTTGATTTTGAGACAGGGTCTCTTGAAGTCATTTAATTGTCCAGGCTGGGCTCACACTTGGGACCCCACTGCCTCAGCCTTCCAGAGTGCTGGGGTTGCAAATCTGTACCAGTGTGCCAGGCTTCAAGTGCTTGTATCATTCTGCATTTTGGATCATGACTCTTTTTCAAGTAGTTGCTGAGCACCAAGGAATCTTTATGCGCATTAACCAGAAAGTAAAGGAAGAAGGGGCCTCCAGGACAGAGGAACAACCTGGTCCTCGCCAGGGTGGCTGGTTCTGGCACAGGACAGGAAAGAATGCTTGCCATGACAATCTAGTGGGAAGGGCAAGGGGTTGTTGTGCAGTCAGCATGGCAGCGTGCTGAGAGCAGTTTCATCTCAGTGGTGGGTATGCAGGTGCCTGTTTACTGATTTTGTACTTTTAATATATTTCTGAAATACTTCATACCAAAAAACCATGAAGTTTGAAGTCAGAAAATTGGGCTGGGACCATAACTCAGTGATCAGAGCATTTGCCTAGAAGTGTGAGGCCCCAGTTTCTACCCCTCAGTACCACACTCAAACTGGGAGTGGTGGCACAAGCCTGTAATCCCAGTCCTTGGGAGGGCTGAGGAAGGAGGATTCCAGCTTGGGCTCCATAGCAGGTTCAAGACCAGCCTAGACTACAGAGAGAGACTCTGTCTCAAAAAAAGTAAATAAATAAAGTCAGAAAATCTGTGCTCAAATTTCATCTCCTTGGACTGGACACCCAATTTCTGACATCATTCATCTGTATAATATGGGCAACAGTAAGCAATTTATAGAATTATTATGTCCAAGATGAAGCAGAACAAGCATTTTGTAAGTTGGGAATCATCATACAAATGCTGTTTATGGTATTGACAATGACAATGATAAGTAGTTGGCACCTCACTCAGGAGTTCAAGTATAGAATGACATTGAAGAAGAGAACCCCTCGGATGTGAATGAGGACTCCTGTCTTTCGGTTCTGTGGGGAGTTAGGATTGGTGGTCTCTTGACATCTTTTACAGTTTTAAAGTTCTGTGATGGTCTAACTACACCAGAAGTCCAGCAGAAAACATGGCTGAGCAAGTGGACAAAGTCTGACAGCAGGGACAGGGGACGGGTGGACACTGGAGAACTGGGGTGGCACTTGCATACCTGATCTATAGGACCCAGCCAAAAGCTAATGGAATGTCATAGGTAACTAGGATCACTATTGTTGCATATCCATGTGTATTTGTATATCAATCTGTCGATGTACATAAATTATCAATAATTCAGTATTCTTTAGTATAGTCACAGAATCGTTGCAACAAATTTAACAACATTTCATTACTCCCATAGAAATTAAAGTGTGGTGGTGGTGGGTGGATAAGCAAAGACCAGAAAAAACGATACTGAGTGATTATTTGGCCCAGTTCTCTGAAGTCGTGTTACCTAGTGGATCCATCAGTCACTAACAAGATGTGTGATTTTCGGCAAGTTAATTTATCTTATTGAAGCTGGTCTTCTCATCTGTCAATAGGGACCAACTAGGACCTTAACTGAAAGTAATTTTTAAAAAAATTAAAGTGTTTAGCAAATGCCTGCACCTCTCTAGGAGGTGTTATTCAGTGTGATTGTATCAGTGCCCTTTGATGCTTTGACACTGGTCTAAATGTGTGTGCATGTGTGCACACACGTGTGTGTGTGTGTGTGTGTGTGCGCGCGCGCGCATGCGCGCTGGGATGGAATTATGGACTAAGGCTAAACTTCAGGACTTATCCCTGACCCAAGACTGAAAATAGCATCAGATTCATGAGAGTAAGTATCACAGTGTCAGATGTTCAGTGACAACGGCCAAGGTCAAAAGCCAGAGAACAGAGTGTAGGTTAAAGTCCAGGCAAGAAATTGGAGCTGGACAACACAGGAAGGTAAGACGAGGAGGTAACCAGGTGAGTGTTCTGGCCAAACACCTGCGTGTCTACTAAGGGCTTGGCAGGAGGCTCCAATTCAATTGACTGTGTGAATGAGCCACAGAAGGAGAGACGGAAGAGGTAGCAAATGTTGCCCTAGGTAAAGGAGGCAGAATGTGGGGCGACAGAGCCGTGAGAGAACGGCAATGCTGTGGGGCAGTGAGCGGCTTGGCAGGACCTGAGCACAGGAGAACGGAGGGGAAAGAAATGCCGGTGATGCTGGCAAAGGAAGCAGGGGCTGAGTCACAGGGTCCTGCTGTCAGGGTGAGCTTTCTGCTCTTCTGGACATGCTAGGGATCAGGGAAGGGACACCAGGATAGGAATGACATGGTCAGATTTCTGGTCTAAACGACTTCCCCTGGCTGCTGTGTGGAACTTGACTATGAGGAGGACACTGACAGGAGCCATTGAGATTTTGTGAAAGTGAGGAAGGTACATGTGTGCCAGACGCAGGGCCTGTAATTACAACGATGCCAACGTTCTGGAGCGAATGGCAGAACCAGGCTCCAACCCAGGGGAAAATGATCAGGAAGAGAAAGTTTTGAAAAGTCTTTAAGTTAAAAAAAAAACTGGCACCAAAAAAAGAAGGGGGAAATTTCATAAAAAGCACCACCTAAGCCAACTTTGCAAAAGTCAAAACGAGAGGGTTTCCGTGGATAACCGTGACTTATTCCACAACCGAGGCCAGAGGCACCTTCATTTTCAATGAAGAACCAAGAACATATTTATTGCTTCTCAGCAACAAATACATTTCCTGGCTTTATTCGGACAGCCTGTTGCTGTGATGCGCTCACACAAAGTGGTTTTAAAGCTCATCTTTTCTCTGGTCATTGCCTTTTATCAGTGCTGTGGTGATTGAATTTGTTTCCTGTTGATATTGTAATAATTTACCATCAACTCAGTGGCTTGAATCAACCCAGATTTATTGTTTTACAGTTTGGGAGGTCAGAAGTCTGATGTGGGTTTCCTGGAACTACAATCAACATGTCAGCAGGGCCCTGGTTCTTCCTGAGTTCTCCTATTACTCCACCTTTTCCAGCCTTCACAGGCCTCCTGCACGCCTTGGCCCGTGGCCCTTCCACCAACTCCAAGGGCAGCCACGAACATTCATGGTGCAAGATCTGCGTCTATCATCACGCCCCTCCTCGGATGCAGGAGCTCCCCCTTCACTTGTAAGGACCCTCGTGATTACATGTGGCAATCTTGGTAATCTGGGATAGTTTCCATATCCCAAGATCCATAGTCATATCTGCAAAGTCCCTCTTGTCATGTAGTTCCAAGGGATGAGGCTGGGAACGTCTTTGTGGAGAGACATTAACTCTGCCCACCACAGTGCATGTGCAGATTGTGGAATGGAAATAACAAGACAGGGGCTTATGTGCCAGTGAGGTGAAGGGTGGGATGGCTAAACTCAAGCTCTGGGGCCAGGCACTCTGGATTTGCATACTGTCTCCCCAGGAGCAACTCTGCAGCCTCTGAGTGACTGTTTCCTCGTCTGGCAATGTGACATTGATCAGACTCACTTCATAAAGTTATTGTGTGGGCCAATTAAGTAAATGGACTGGTAGGTCAGTAACTTTGAATAATGACTGGCACGTGTAAGAGCTCGTTAAATACTGTAGGCCATTAGTAGCTGACGGACGAGCATTGTATAAGACTTTGTCTGCAGTTGATTTCTTGATTAATGGCAATGTCTTTTACACATGTTGGAAGAATCTGTGCGTTTAAGAAAATATATGGATGAAGGTAGACACAAAGGAGCCCAGAGTATTAACGTATGGTTCTGCTTATGAAGTTCAAGAACATTCCAAACAAATATATGTTCAGATAGTGATATGCACGCAAGAAGGAAGACACAGGGCAAGCCTGACACTGGCATCTTCAGGAGTGTCAGTTTGCAAGCTCAGCCATATTAAAATAAGAGAAATGATTCGTGTTTTCATTGTGTTTCTAGAATTAAGCAGCAGCTTAGACCAAAAGTACTTCAGAATGCTTCGTCCACCCCATAGGCATGCTATATTTACGGCCAGAGACAAGGAGACAACATACAGAAAATGGAGGTAAGATACAGAGACAGCCTGATGGTTACAACAGGTAGCTGTCATACTGAGCATGCTCAGAAGGGTTGGCCACTTGAGGTTGGCTGAGACTCAGCAACTTGTTGTAAGAGTAGGTCACAGTCTGTGTGCACATTGAGTTAGGTTTACATCCATATATAAAGAGAAAGCTTTAAGCCAAAGTTAAAATATATTCAGAGGCACCTGTTGGCCGAAGGTTCTCATTTAACAGCTAGCATGAGAATTTGCTCTCAAAGTGTTGTTCCTAGCGAACATTTAACTGGTAAGAATGGTTCCTTGTGCCTGGACAATATCGCTGATGCTGAATAGTTGCCTTGAAGTCTGTATGTGGTAGGCAGAGAGTCCCTGCATGCCTGGTCCCCAGTTAGAACCTCGGGCCTGTCTTTAATGAGCT
Organism: Ctenodactylus gundi; assembly: GCA_004027205.1. NCBI lineage: Eukaryota > Metazoa > Chordata > Mammalia > Rodentia > Ctenodactylidae > Ctenodactylus > Ctenodactylus gundi. The sequence goes on from PVKB01001121.1 coordinate 311,546, forward strand.
TATCTAGTTGATAACTTTTTGCACATATCACCACCACTCTTTGCTGGGAGAATTAGGTGGGTCCTGCACAGCTCCATTAGGAGAGGATCCTCGGCTGACGGCACCTGGTTTCCCCTAGAATGTGCCCCACGAACCTTTTCCATTTGCCAGTTTTGCCTTACATTCTTTCACTGTAACGAAGACTAGCCAAGAGTACAATGCTATGCTGAGTTTCTGAGTTCTCCCAGTGAATCATCAAACCTAGGGTGATCTTGGGGATCCTCCAACACAGGTGATTATCTGGGATGGGGGCAGATCATTCAGCAAAGGGGAGGGGGTACAGAGAAAGCCTTTGTGGAGCTGGGGATGCCTGCTGTCTTTATTTGGGTAGTAGATATGGTGTCATGGGTCATGTATGTCCCTGCAGTTCATGTGTTGGAAACTTAATCTCCAGTGCAACAGTGCTGGAAGGTGAGGCCTCATGGGAAGCTTTTCCATCCTGAGGGATCTATCTCCCTGACGTTTTAGTGCTGATTATAAAACAGCTTGAGCCTGCAGGTTTGATCTCTTGCCCTAACCCGTTGTGCCCTATGTTCTCTCATCCTTCCACTTTCTACTGTGGAATGATTCCACCATGGAATGACGAAGGAGGTCCTTGTCAGAAGCTGGCACCTTGGTACTGAACTTCTTAGACTCCAGAACTACCAGAAATAAAATTATTTTCTTTACAAACTAACCTGTTTATTCTGTGGGAGTGATACACACACACAAAAATAAGACATATAGCGGGTGCTCATTGAATACTGGCCGCTTTTATCTGATGGACAGGTATTGGGCTTTGGCCCTGGGGTGTACCCCAAAAACCTCATGTACGTGTAGATACTGTGTAGTGGTGGGAGGTGGGGCTTGGCTAGAGGGTAGATGCTTGGGGCCTAACCTGGAGGGACTTGTGCTGGTTCCTCCCTTCCTCCCAGATTGGTCACAGTTAGTGATGCTAATTCTTAATAAGCATAAATGGGCCATTTCTTGGGACAAGTAAGATTTATGTGATACATTGACTAAAACCTTTAGAGAGAGATTTTACATCATGTCCTTCAGTCTTTGTGTGTACTGTTCTCTGCAGTAGTTATCAAATCATGTTTTTTCTGCCATTTATCAACAAATTCACAAGTATTTCATACATGCTGCTCTGCTTAGTTTTAGAAGATGTAGGTATACTTTGTTTTCCTATTAAATATCACCATTAAACAGACATATTTGAGCAAGAACACTAATAAAATTATTTCTGATTTTTAAGCATAGTTCTTATTTATTCCCTAAGACATCCATTACAGTTCTGTGGCCACATTTGCACAGCTTGGGGAGAGAGTAGCGTGCCTTCTATCGCATTTTTGGATTCATAAGTAACATAATTTTAGCAGCATGCTATGCCATTTGATTGCAAATCAAGTAATAAGAGATTTCATTTTCATCCTGTTTTATCTCTATAAAATTAATTATATCAAATCCCCATCAATGTAAACTTGATTGCTTCTTAATAATCTCTTTCATATGATGCATTGCATAATTTATTCCTCAGTGATTTTCACAAAATTCTCCAATGTGAATGTTAAGACACTTATTTAAGTTGAAAAATAATGTTACTCTTCTAATGACAAGAAATATACATAATTTGGCTGATTGGTTTGCGAATCACATTGTGTAATAGAACATATTTCATCAGTCAAACCAGCCAAATCTATACCTCCAAGATCAAGATTAGTATAGCTCATCTAAAATATGGACAGAAATGAAAATTTTGCTTTTTTTCCATTGGTTCTGAGACAGATTTAATAAGGAGCCCATAGGTAAAAAGATAGCATTAAAATAACAGTTATTAAAAAATCTTGGCCTTCTTTCTATACTTCATAGAATGAAACATTCACGACTGAGCAATAAATCCTTTCACCAGTTGAATGCTTTCCAAGTATTTGCTTTTAACAAAATTGGAGAAAGACTTGATCAAAGAATTGGACACTTAGGAATGAGTGTATGTTTGGATCTACAATTCAGGAGTGAAAAGAACTGATTTCCAGGGTGTTTAGTAAATTCCTTCTCTTCCTACCTACTTATTTATGTGAATGAGAGTTCACAGTGTTCACATAGGTGAAAAACAGGGAATAGAAATGATTCTGAACCTCATCTCTTTCTGGTAGTATACAAGTCAATTGTGAATATATGTACTAGGTTGGAAGATATACCCATCTATCTCATGGAGATGTGTTAAAATTTCTTTTAATATCATAATATAGTCATGTACTGGACACTGATATTTCAATCAATGATGGACTGTATCACAGGGGTCCCTACTACCCAACCATGGGCTGGTACTCTTCCATGGTCTTAGAAGGACCAGAGTGGCCAAAGCAGATGATCAGCTGGAGGTGAGCAGTGAGTAAAGCTCCGCCTCCTGCTGCATGCTCCTGTTAGGTTCTAATGCCGCTGCTGATTGACGGGAGGTGGAACTTCCCTCCCTGCCCTCCTCCTGCTAATACTGCCATTTGAAAACTATCCTCCAACAACCTGTTGCGTAACAAGTTACCACCTTCTTTTTTGGGAGAATAGTGCAACCAGAGATACTGGGGTGGTAAGCAGTGAGGAATACAGGGGAGGGTTTCCTAGAAAGCAGGATTAGCAGAAACGACTTGTGACAGCTTGTAGCTAACCACTCCCCAGAACTACCTAATGGCTAAATGTTAAGTAGCTGAAAGACAACAGAATGAAAGATCTTAAGGAAAGAACATTTCCAAAGCTGCTTAAAGGTGGGCTTCAGCAAGGACCTAGCAAGCAGTCCAGCAACCGAGCTGCTTAGCATGGGACAGCTCCTCACACAACTAGAAAAGTCCTCAGACAGCAAGCCACACTGATTTCCAGGACCCCCTTGCTTTACCCTCCTTCCTTCCCCTTCTGTATTTTTCCCAATAAGAGTTCTCTTCACAAGGACACAAGCTCTGCACAGAGGCTCAACGCAATTGGGACCTGACAGCACAGCTACTCACAATAATAGCCTTCAACTAAACTGGTCTCTGGTGTCAAAAAGTTGGGGACCACTGCTGTATATTTACAATGGTGGTTTTATCATCTTCTAATGGATCTGAAAACTTCCTGTCACTTAGTTTTTTCCTGTACCTTTCCTCTGCTTGTGTATGTTTAGATACACAGATTCCGTTGAGTCACGTTTGCCTACAGTACTTGGCAGGGTTCCATGCTGTTTGGGTGAACAGCCTAGAAGTGATGCTGCCTCTGTCTAGGTTTGAGCAAGTACGTTTTGTGCCCACGATGACCCACTAGACCAAGGACGCATTTCTCAGAAGGCAATTCATCCTTACATGATATGTAACTGTGTTCCAAAAGTTAAAAAATACATTCCTGCTGGTTTTCACCTGTATACTATTAACACTGGGTAATACTTAAACCCTGAATTACTGTTATCATTATAGTGATATTTATATTGAAAGCCAAGAGATCAAAGGAAAAAGTTTTAGACTTGTATGTGTCTTGCAGAGCACACCAGGATGATCAATAAAAGACTCTAATGTGTAACGGTTAGGATAGAATCTATTCAGAAGAAAAACAGACCCAGTAGTACAAAGAGACACCAGAACAGTGTAGAATTTCTGGCTGTTGAACGTTAAGGTTGTTTGTGTATTTTTAAAAGTTCAGGTGGGTGGCAAATTCCTAGGGTGTTGCAGGGGTAGTAAATGTATGGGATTTATTTATTTATTTACTTATAAAGGTAGGGTCTTGCTCTATAATCCAGGCTGGTCCTGAACTCACTATGTAACCCAAGCTGGGCTCCAACTCATGATAATCTTCCTGCCTCAGCCTTCCAAGTGCTGAGGTTACAGGCACACACCACCACACCAGGCTTATGTGGTGTTGGAGAATCGAACACCTAGACGAGTACTCTAGGCAAGTACTGTAACCTTTGTAGTGTTCCTTGAACCCTGCCATGGGGGTTAGATGCAGCTGTTGTATGTTCAAGTGTCAATTGTTAAAACATATTGTGTATATTCTACAGTTATTTAACCTTAAACAAAACGGTAAGTTAAAGTTTAGATAAATCAGGAATGTGAAGGGAAGTACAGTTTTCCAATTTCTCTTTTTAGAGCAAAAATATTTGAGTTTTGCTTAGTTTCCAAGAATGTGAATTAGCAGGTGTGTGAAAACAATGACCTTGACCTATGCACTTGACCTTAGGGTGTTGTGCTCAGGCTCCCTCCACAAGAAGAATGGTCATATCTCCAGGGCACAGTCAGCTAACATTGCCCTTCAGACCACTTTGTTTGATCCTGTTAAACATAAGTCTTCTCAAAGTATCTATCAAACACAGCTACAGCATTCACTGCACAGCAGGAATGTTCTAATTCTGTTACAAATATTAACCTACGTAAGCCTTATAGAAATGCTATGAGGTAGGTATTGACGTTACTCCCACCAGACTGACAGGAAAACTAAGGAATAGAGAGATTAGGTAACTTCCTAAAATTTATACAGCTAATAGAATATAGAACCGGGACTTCCTATATGGTCATCTCCATTAAAAGAAAAAAAAAGAGGAAAAATACCAGACTTGGTGGTACATCCCTGTAATCTCAGCACTCTGGGAGGCTGAGGCAGGAGGATTACAAATTCAAGCCCAGCATGAGGCAATTTATCAATTTAGCAAAACCCAGTCTCAAAATAAAAAATAGAAAGACCTTGGAATATAGCTCAGTGCAAAGGCCCTGGGTTCAGTCCTCACAACTGGGGAGAGAGAGAGACCAGGAAAGAGAAAGACAGAGAGAGAGAGAGAGAGAGAGAGAGAGAGAGAGAGAGAGAGAGAGAGAGAGAGAGAGTTCTCTGCTCAGCCTGGCTCAATCTCATAGTCCCTATTCCTGCTTCTGTATCCAGCTTACCTGGCTTACAGGCAGATTGGATTTACCTGTGGGGATCTTAAGACTCTGGTATCGAGCTGAAGATGAAATCAGATTTTGGTAATCTGTTTATTGACATTGGTTTTTACGGCCCCTGAGTCGCACAAATGCCTTATTCAGAAGCCAAGGTGGTGGAGACGGAGGAAGGCTGGATAATTAGTATTTCAGGTCACTAGAGAAAGGTCTTAAACCAGAAAGCAACAAACCACCCCAAGAAATTATTTTTCCTGGCCTCCTTCACACAGCCTCATAATTCCAACTTCAGATGCTTGGAGCGGGCACTGTGCTCTTACGGTTTCCTTTATAGCAATGAGGAAAACAAATTAGACGGACCGCGTGCAGCTGAGAAGGGAAACTGCTGTCTCCGGCCGCTGCCTTGCAGACGACTTCATGGAGTTTGCCGTCTGACACAGGCAGGGAGAGTCAAGAGAGGTAGCATTGGCCATGAGGATGAAAAACACCTTAAGAAATTTGCTATCTTGTAAAAGGAAACCCACTTAAAAAAAAAAAAAAGCCCTCAGTCAAGGCCCCATGCACAGGTGACATAATCTCAGTATTTCAGGGGCCTGTGGCAGGAGTATCACAGATTCAAGCCCAGTGTGACTTAGCAAAACCCTGTCTCAAAATAAAAAATAAAAATAGGCTGGGGAATGTAGCTCCATGTGAGTCCCTGGGTGTGGTCCTCAATAATATAAAAGTTACATATTTATATGTATGTATGTATGTATATCCCTCTTCCCTAAAACAACATAATTATCTAAAAACATGTCTTGCATTTTTAGGTAGCTTAGTATCTCTTACTGTGCTTTTGGGCAAGTGACTACTTTTGAGTACCACTGGAATATTTCAATATCCTTTCCTGTTTTAAAGACACTGGAGCTATAAGTCAATCCCCATACCAACCTGGTGTGGGACTGGCAGACTCTCTCCTTTAACAAACACTTTCCTCTCTTTCCTCTGGAATAGGTTTGACCTTGGGTTCCCCCTCTGTCCTTGCAGAATCTAGTTTGAGCTAGAATTCTGCTAACTCAGTTTAGCAAAAATCCCCTCCCCTTGTTATCTGACCACCCTCCACAGCTTATCACTCCAACTGCCTTCAGCAATAATCCTATCAGGTCCTTGAGGTTTCCTCTGGGGAATTTTCCATCCATTGAGCCCTACTTTCTTCTGTGGTTGTAAATCCCTAGTTTCCTTGGTAGAATTCAGAATTGAGTCCAATCTCTTTCCCCAAATCTAAGACCTCATTGCAGTGGTCTCTCTTGAATACAGTCTGCCTTGCAGTTGTCAGCGTTTGGATGGATTTTTTTTTTTTATGGAACAAATCATTGTTGGCCACAAATCCTGGCGAGAAGGGAACAGAGATCAGCCAGGCCCTGCTCCACTGCTCACTGGGCAAATCTGTTAGAGACATTTCCAAAAACCTCATTCCTTTGCACCCGATATCAAATTGCCTTCTGGTTGTCTTTTTTTTGTTGGGAGCATCCAAAGCTAGAACAGGAACTATGCCAAGTGAGATGCTTGTGTGATGGCACTAGGGAGCATGGTCTCGAGTATGGATAATTAGGGAGCTTGAGCTCAGACTCTGCTCTTCTGTGCAATGCGAAGGAAATTCAACCACAAAAGGTTGGGAGAGCGGAGAGGAGAGAGGCAGGTGCTGCCTGTGGTCTTGTCCTGCCCTAATCTTGCATTGCCTGCTTGACCTTGCTGAATTCCTACCCTGCCCTAATCTTGTTTATCCTTGAGGACTGGATGCCTGTAGGTCAGAGGTCCCTCTTCAGGCAGACTGGCCCAAACTGGCCGGCTCCAAGAAGCCTGCCGAACTACCTCTAGCTTCATTATAATTCCTTCTGTGAATCGAATGACATATGCTTTGGTGCCTTGACAGTTGACAAGTGTTATGATGACTCCTAGAAAGAGCCACTAAAGGAGCAGAAAAACGTGGCACCTGAATTTCCAGAAAACTCCACCCAGTCCCACTAAAGGCATGGTCATTCTCTCCCCACCTTACCCCCTAGATATAGACCTCGTGATCTCCAAAGAGGTGGGCTAGTAGATTTGTGAATTCACTTCTTACTTCCCCCATTCTTGGCTAAGAATGTAATTCTCTTTTGCTGCCCAGTCTAATACTCAATCTTGTTATTGGCTCCATAGCTCTGTGAAGAAAAAAAGAAAAAATCCCAATTTGGAGCCAGAAGTTGGTAATAGTCTAAAGATACAAAAAGAGGGCAGAGACTTTATGAGTTACAGGGGTTACTGGGGGTGGCGGCTTACAACGTGGGTCCTCTTTTAGCTTGTTCTGAAAGATGCAAACCAGAGATTGACCCTTTTTGTAAATTTTTCATTTACTTACTTATTTTCTGTATTGGGAATTGAATTTAGGGCCTTTGCACTGAGCTACATCTCTGGCTCAGTTTTTAAATGTTTACTTTGAGACAGAGCCTCACAAAGTTGTTAAATTGCCCAGGCTATAATTGAACTTGCAGTCCTCCTGCCTCAGCCTCCTAAGGTGCTGGGATTACAGACCAGCATCATTAGGCCCAACTTCCTGTGATCATTTAGACTGTGACTCTCTGGTTGTAGTCTTGGGCTGATACTGAGCCAGCCACGTGCAACTATAGTGAGGAAGAAGGGAAACCTCAGTAGCCTTTCCCACTGATCGGATGCTTATTTAGGATCTCAGGACGCAGAGGCCATGTGCGTGCTGAAAAAAGCAAGGGGGAAACCGACGACATTGTATCAGAATCCGTGCCTTCCCATCTCCCCCTCAGTCCACACCAAGAACAGCCAATTTCCCTGCTTACGTGGCACCTGTTCCCATGTGACACTCGCATTGAAAATCAAATGAGATCTGGGGAACTCATCTATCCTGGCATGTTCCACATTATAGAAACTCAGTGAATGTTTATTAAGAATTACAGATTTAAATGTGCATGCAATTTTGTTGGAATCGAGCAACCCAAAATGTTTTAAGCTGTGTGTAATACGTTGCAAAGGCTTGCTCTACTCTGAGCTCATTTGTAACTTAATTCAAAAGCATAGAAGGAATCCGATCAGTCCTTTTTTAAGAATTAGGTTGAACAAATATGTGTTTATGAAATGCCTCTGGGTTCCAACAGGGCTAATCTCCCTCAGCTTCCCCCCTCCTTCACTGCAGTGTTCCACAAAGCTCGTTTACTCATTAAACAAGTACTGGAGGCCGGACTCCACACAAAGCAGTAGGTCCAACGTGGCAAATGCTAATTTCTAACTACTGGACAGTTTACAATGTATTTCTACATAATTTATTTCATTTTAGCAGCATGCTAAATACAAGGTTCATTCATTCTTTCTTTCTTCCTTCCTTTCTTTTTAACACAGGCTTTTGCTGTGCAGTCCAGGTGGGTCCTAAAATCACTATGTAGCTCAAGCTAGCCTTGCACTCGAGGCATTTCTCCTGCCTCAGCCTCCCAAGTGTGGAGATTACAGATACGCATCACCAAGCCCAGCTAATTCTTATGTAGCACTGTGCAGTTCAAGAACTCATGGTCTCGTGCATGCTAGGCATACACATTAAACACTGAGCTATGGCCCCAGCCCTAAGGTTCATGCTTTCTATTTTGTTTATGAACAAGGGTTCAAAGTACTTAAGTGGCTTGGCAAGTATCTCACACACAGTAAGTGTTGGAGGTGATTTGAACTTGGGGCTTCTGACTTCCCAAGTTCCACTCCTTCCGCACACCCACGTGTTGGAAGCTGAAGTGTGTCCCCCACAACTCTTTCTTCGAAGCTTTGACTTCTAGTTCCTCTGAATGTGTATTTGGACATAGGGCATTTGAGGAGCGAATTAAGGTACGTGAGGTAATAAGGGGGTGCTGCCCTACTCCAACGAGAATGGTGTCATCCCCAGAAGAGAAGAGAGGTCCCAGGGAGGTGCATGACCACAGAGGAAAGACTCTACGAGGACAGAGTAGAAGGCAGCCACCTGCAAGCCAAGGAGAAAGGTGTCAAGGGAAACCAACTGTGTCAACACCCTGACCTTGAACTTTTCCTCAACAATATGAGAAAATAAATTTCTATTAAGTCCTTGTCGAGGACACTTTGCTAGGACAGCTGATGTAGACAACACCCCATAGTGCCTATCTCTCTCTGGTACCAAAAATATCAATAACTCTCACGGACTAGTGTTAAGGTCTACTTTCTTACCATTTCATGTAATTTGACAATGGCTAACTTCAAAATTTGGAATCCAAAATGCTCCATAATCTAAAACTTTTGAGTTATTAACATAACCCTGCAAATGGAAAATTCTACCTCTGATCTCATGTAATAGGTTGCAATAAAACATCGGTGCAGTAAAAATAGTGTTTAACAGTAGCTTCAGGCGATAGGTGCAGGTGTATAGGAAACATGACTGGATTTTGGGTTTGGTCTTGGATCCCTCCCCGAAAGAACTCAGTAGGTATATGCAAATATTCCAAAGTAAATTAAAAAAAATCTGAAATCTGAAACACTACTTGCTGGTCCTACACATTTTGGAAAAGGGATGAATCACCTGTACTGCAGCTCTCATGGCTCTCTTTTCGACCCACTTATCCCACTCATCAAAACTTGTTACTCGGCTGGTACAATCTCATCTCTAGTTATATTTTGTTGTTGCTGTTGTTTGTTTGAAACAGGGTCTTGCTCTATAGTCCAGGCTGGTCCTGAACTCATTATGCAGCACAGGCTGGTCTAGAACTCATGGCAATCCTCCTGCCTTGGCCTCCTAAATACTGGGATTACAGGTGTCTTCCACATCTTAGCTATGGTTAGTTGGACTGCTATGAACATGGGCATGCGTGTATCTCTGTTACGTGTTGTCAGGCAAGCTCTTTGATGAGCTATTCCTCCAGCCCCATCTCTGGGATCTTTCAGGGCAATGATTTCTAACCTTTCTTGGTTTCAGGGACCAGTTCTGCTAATCCAACAGGTGGAGCTCGGGCAGCACTGTGAGTAGTGGGGCTGGCTGGAGCAAGATGAAGTTCCAGCTGCCCACTCACTGCTCAACCTGTGCTGTGTGGCTTAGTTTCTAACAGGTCCTGGGCCGGGAGCTGGAGACCTCTTGTTTTGAGGTGTCATCGACTCTTTAAAACCCAAGCCAAACTCCATAGTCACACAGTTCTCTATGTACTTTGTGAGGTCCGAATAATGCTTAGTCTTGGGGAGCAGGTGAGCTGGGTTTTCATCTCTAGCTGTGCTCCCATGGAGCTGTGTGACCTTGCACAAGTTAACTCAACCTTTCTAGTTATTGCTGCCTTCCCCCGGCCCCATACATGGGGATAGTAACAGCATCACAACACTAAAGTTGGGGGAAAGATGGGAAAATGCCCTGAAAGCCAGTCAATGTCCCTCAGTCCTGGTCTTGCAAGGAAGTATTCAACGTGCAGCTTATTTTTCTATTATTCCAATTTTGTATTCTTATCATTCTCAATAGTTTTTATTTATTTTCATATAGCTGTCTTCCTTCTTAAAATTCTCATGTTTTTTTTCACCTATCTAAGAGTGCTTAGATTTTTTAAAAATAGAAATACCATTAAAAATCTAATTATAGAAATTGTTAATTATATAAAAACAGAAGTATATAAGGAAGAGAAAATCATTCGTAATTCTCCCACTTGGGATATTCACTGTTAACCTTTTGGTAGATTTCCTTCTATCTTTTTATACGTGATGAAATATGATTTTGAAGCTAAAATAATGACACCAAGCATACTTACTTATGTAAAATACATTTTTTGATGAGGAAGGATACCTGTTCACATCAATATGTATGGTCTGTCTAAGAAGTTCATGCTCATGGCTTGCTCTGACCCAGCCTATGGTTATGTTCTGTTTAGTTTGTACAGTATTTTAAAAATTTCAGCCAACTTTACAAAAATCAGGCTATTTTACAGAAAAATTATATTCTCCTGTTTTGGGAAATTCTCCAGGTTGTCTAGCCACAACTGCTCTGTGTCAGGGAGGCTGCTCCTGCCTAGTACCAAGGAGTGCTTTTATTAGCCTTCATAGCCCATGGAAATCTATTCTAGTTTTTGATGAACATAGGGCATTTTCTAATTTTGATGGCTATTCGGAAGCACAATTGCCCTCACCCTGAATAAGCAATTTGGACCTATGAAGCTATATGTAGTCTGACAGTGTGCCCCTAATCCCCAAGGTGTGGGTGATTTGTTCATGAGTTCCCCCATGACCAGGCTTACAGTATGAGAAAGTTCCTGTGGTGCTTCTACTTGTAGGACATGGCCAGAAGACATTATCTATAAACTAGGTCCTCACCAGTCATCAAGTCTATTGAAATCTTGATTCTGGCTTTCTGGCCTTCGAAACTGTGAGAAATATATTTTTGGTGTATATAAAACACCAAGTTTATAGTGTTCTGTCACAGTTGCCTGTGTTAGCTTTTGGTTGCTGTGATAAAATACCTGAGAACATCAACTTAAAAAGAAGAAAAGTTTACTTTGATTCACAATATCAGGATTTTAACTCATGGTCAGTTGACCTCACTGCTTTGGGCCTGTGCTGTGACCATGTGTGGCGGTAGAGAGGATGTAGCAGAGCAACGTTGTCAGGAAGCGAGGTGTGCCCAGGACACACCTCCCTTCCTCACTTCCTTCCCCTCGACCCACCTCCTAACTGACCCACCACTTCTAATATCGCCCCAGGCTGCTAGCCAAGCCTTTATCACAGAGCCTTTAAGGGACCCTCTAGTCCGTACTGTAGCATTGCCCAAAGAGCTATGACGGGCCCTCGGTACCTCTCCTTCCGAAGATTGTCACAATCACATTACATAAGTCCTGGAGTAAATGGGATCCCTATAACTCCACGAATCCACGTGACTCCAGAAGCGCTGGGGGAAGTCTGGACCCACCAGATCAAGAGCGGTGGCTCTGACAGCTGGGTCCACGCTGGGCCTCTGTCCATGCTGGGGACTTTGCAGAATCTCATATATTTCTTCCAGGCAGTGTTTGGAAAGTGTTCAAAGGCAATACACAAACAAACACACACAAACACAAACAACAACAAACCCTAAAGGCAATACCACAGAAATCACCTCATTCCTGCCACAGCGCAGCCAGCCCTCAAGGGGAAGATGATCACTCTTGAACAATGTCACCAACCCTTTGGAAACATCCAGCTTTGGAAGGGGGAAAGGGAAAGAGCGCAGAGGTCACCTGTCATGGTGGTCCCACTAGCTTGGTTGCCTCGCCTGCTGTCTACGCTGCCTCTGAGGCGCCTACTGGGCTCCAGCAGCCACGCTCCCCACAGTCCCTGGTGGGTGCTGGCCCTGGCAGGCCAGACGGCAGGGACAGATGGAATGCCCCAAGCGCACTCCACCCTGCTGGTGGCACGTGAGGCCCGACCACAAGATGGGCAGCTAGCCCTTTAATCTTGCGCTGAGCCTCCAAATTTTGGGCTTATATAACTTATTTGTTTATTTTTAAGCCAGTCCTGTCCAAGTGGAGAACATTTAAGACTCCCTTTTAGAGAAAATTTGGAATGCAACATTATCATTAACTAAATCAGCAAGCCATGGTCCTGTAAAAAATACCAGCCGCACATTTGTGAGGGCTGGTATCGTCAGATTCCCGGTGGAATCAAGTTACCGGGCCGGTCCTGGGCAAATTCTTCCTGGCCTGTCACTTCTCTGTCTCTTTTAAACTAACCCTGGAGCTTAACAGCCCCAGCCTGTTGAACCTGCTGTGTGGAAGACCTGCCCTGTGAGAAGTCCTGGCATCCTACTCTGTAATTGGCAAGGTTAAGAAGTGACTTCCTAACTACAGAATGTCCTGAAAGCTCGCCAATTTCCCCCATGTATGCTGATATCTGGGATACCCTTACACTGAATTTAATGATTGTATTTTTTTCCTCTTAGCATTTATTTTATTTCAAATATTTTGACAAATCCTGAGCAAACAATTTTTTATATTTTATTTATTTATGTATGTATTTATGGTGCTGGAGATTGAGCCCAGGTTCTTCACACTGAACTATTCCTCTAGCCCATTTTTGATTTTTAAGACAGAATCTCAATCAGTAAGTTGCCCAGGCTGATCTTAAACTTGAGATCCTCCTGCCTCCATGTCCCAAAGTGCTAAGATTATATTTTATATTTTCAGTATTTTTTATATGTATGTCAGCCTTTGGGACACGCTATAGGCCCTGCAAGCCAGTTGCCAGGGCTATGGAGACACACACAGTGCTTTTCACAGGGCACGGTCAAACAGAAATCATGAATAGACATTTAATCTTCTGGTTAGACTAGTGGCCCTTTCATAATAGAATCTAGACCTGGGCCACGGGTGTCAAAGGTCTGATAAAAAAAACTTACATGAGCTCATAGAGAAAACCATCACTTCTGCCAGGGAAAAACCCCAGAAATAATCTGAACCTTCAGCCACAGAATTGTTAAACTGGCCATTTTCCGTGTATCCAATTAAAGATGCATCGAAGTCACAAAGCGTCTTTGAAGAGTCTTTCATGACTTGAGGGAGGTGTTTATGATGTGTTTTGTTTGGTGAAACAGGAAGACTAGAACCCAAAATCATATATGATGTATGAGGCCAATGACGTTTGTTATGCATACTTAGCAAACACACTGCCATTTCAGGACAGGTTCTAGTTCAGCAGATGGGATTACGGGTAGGTTTTATTGTGTGCTTATACTTCTCTGCATTGGCAGACCTTTCTACAATGGGCACTTGCTACTTAGATTGTAGAAAATGAAACAATTACACTGCAGCTGACTTTCCCAACCGTGCTGAGTTTGGATTCTATTTTCCTTAGTCTTTCTTCATCCCACCACCCCCAGGGCTCCTGCAGTGAGGGCTTGGAGAGAAACGATGGGGTCTAACATGAGGGCAATAAGCTGTTACCCGGTGCACAGTCTCAAGCCCCCCCCCCCCACACACACACACCCAGGACACGCGGCTGCTGGTAGCCAGATTCCTAGGTGCCAGCTCTCCTCAGGGACCTTCTTTCTCCTCTACTAATTTCATCTCGTATTCCACAAGAAAAGAGTTCTTCTGGTGGGATGCCCCTTCTCTCCTTCTCCCCCAAAACAACCTTGACCAGCGCAGAAAGACGTTTTCAAGGTCTGGCGAGGCAGCCTGGTTCAAGCAAGGCGACGGGGCTGCGCACACTGAGCCCTGAACGCTGTCCAGCCAGTGAGGTCTGGCCGGTTCCTTGGGCCAGCCAATTCCCTCGTCCTTGTGGGTTTCCTCCATGTGTTAAATGGATGTAATCCGACTCGGAGCTGCGTTTAGAGCCGGGCGCCTGCCTGACCTCGTCCGCCCCTGCCTGTGCACGTGGGGGCAGTGTCCCCCTCCCCCCTGGAGCCTGAAGGGTGGTGCTGGGGAGCTGGGAGGGAGGGGGCAGAACCGAGCCTTTCGGGACAGGGTTCATGGCATACAATGGAGTGCTCTGGTACCTACCCTGCACCATGATCATTCAATTCAATTACACCCACCAGGTTTTTCTTGAGTGATTAACATTACAAGAAAGAAATCCTGAGGCTCTTTGCAGATGTGTCCAACCTGGGGCCTGCTGTTCGGTTCTCTGGTTGCCCTTGTTTTACAGAATAAAGAGGAACTGTCTTGGGCCAAATGATAAATATATAATATAATATAATATAATATAATATAATATAATCAATGCATTGAGTATAAGGACTAAAACTTCCATTACATTTTAAAAATCAGGGCAATATCCTGGCTGGCCATTGGTTTGACACCCCCAAAAATACATGCATTTTCTCCATGAGCTCCCCTCTGGCCCTTTGCCTCAAGGCTTGGGTTCTCATGGGGTGTTGTAGGTCAGTGGATGTACCTGGAGAACACATTAAGCTCAGTGAAATGAATCAAACCCAGAAAGTTAAATATTATATGGTTTCTCTAATATGAGAAAAACAAACCAGGAAAATATACAGTGGAAAGGGGAAAGGGAACAGGAGGTGAGTGGGTGGGAAGGGGAAAGGGAGGTGACATGTAAGTAAAAATTTAAGAATTTTAGAAAACAGTTGTTTCTCTGACATCCCAAGTTAGTCAAGTCTGGTGGCATAGTCCTGTAATCTCATGTAACTCTGGGAGGCCAAGGCAGGGGAATCACGAGTTCAACCCCAGGCTAGGTAACTTAGTGACTAAGTGAGACACTTCGACATGAAAAATACACATGACCTGGGGATGTAACTCAGTGCCAAGGCCCGGGGCTCCATCCCCAGTTTGACTTAATTGGCCTGGTGCTGTTCTTAAGGCTAACATAAAGAGTTTTGTCTGGAAGCTCAGCCCAGGGTTCAACAACTGTACTTTTGCTTTCTGAGTGAGACCTCAAGGTGACCCACACCTTCCCCTTCCGTGCTGGTGGGTGGAAGGACTCTGAGCAGGCAGGTGGAGGGAAGGGAACAGCAAGAAAACAGGAGACATCTAGTGCACCGCTGCTAAAACTCTGCTGAGGGGACGTCTTCAGAGACCTTAGCAAACTGTGTCCTCGGGTGACGTGATCACATGTTTGCTTTCCCCAAGACTGTTGGTGGAGGTGTCGCCTTGGAGCCAGCAGACGCCCAGATGGGGACACTGACCCCAGGAAACCCCCTGTCTAGTCACTACTGTCTAGCTGGCTTCAAGAGGCACCAGCTTGAGAGCAGCAGACACAGGGAATTTCCTGAATGTGATTTTTACACACTTTTTTTTTTTTTTAAGTAGGGCGGGAAGGTGACTGGGTGACCCAGAGGCCTTATTCCAAAGTAGGGGGAATCAGTGTGGGGACAATGGAGGCCCGTTTCTGGGCTCATTTCTTTTTGTCCCCTCGTTGTGGCCTCCCAGAGCTCAGATTCCTCCCAGTTAAGCTCTCCAGCCTGTGGGCTGGAGGTGGACAGATGGCAGCCCCTATCTGCCCTCTGTGGCCATCAGAGCTGCTCAGGCGCCCTCCAAACCTCCTGGTGTACTTTCTGCCCCTGAACAGGTGAATTCCGGGCAAGGAGCTCAGCTGTCGCCAGCTTCGGGGAGTTTTCCCACCAGAATTGAAACTGGGGCCAAAGGAAGCAGGAGCCCGCAGTGGCATTCCCACGGCCATTCCGAGACCTTCACCTTAGTTCTGCCCAGAAGGTGCCATGTCACCCGGGGCCGCAGAGGAGAGCGAGGAATGCCATTCCCGGGAGGAAACCCATGGAGCAGGGATACTGCTTGCTACACGTGCTGATCTTTACCATGGCGTCCACGTATCCCCCTCCCAGCCAACTTAGTGTTCACTAAATAACCTTCAAGTAGATTCACGTTCTAAAGTCTTTTGTCATAAATTATAATATTTATAAAAGAGAACATTTGATGTGCTCTAATACACATTTCCTCCCTCATATATGAAGAGAAACACGTGCAACTAAAATTTTAAAGTGCTAATCCATATATCCCTCACAATTATCTGTCACGCTACCGAACTGCCGCATGAGATTTTCTGAGGGCAGAAATTCCCAGTTTATCACTAGTTACCAGTAGCCAGATGTGGGTGAGCAGTTTACTGAGTCACCTTGGAGTTTGCCCACGGTCACTCGTCAGGCCTGCCTCCTCCGTAAGGAATGCATTTCCTTAGTCCAGCTGTAGAGGTAAGGAACTGGACTTCCGGAGTGGTAAAGGTCAGACCAAGTGTATGGGAGAGCAGGTCCCCACCCATCCAGATGGGCGCAGAGTCCCTGCGACCTTCCCTCATGAACCTTTTGGAAAAAAACACAGGTTTGATACACTTCTTGCTGGGAAGAAAGAGAAGAAAGAAAGAAAGAAAGAAAGAAAGAAAGAAAGAAAGAAAGAAAGAAAGAAAGAAAGAAAGAAAGAAGGAAGGAAGGAAGGAAGGAAGGAAGGCAGGCAGGCCGAGTAATGTCCCAAGCCTGTCTGTCCCCAGGCTTCCTCCAATGAGTGCTGCGCAGCTCCGGGCTTGCAGAGGGCAACATTCCCCAAGTTCCGGGCTCCTTCCCCAGCACTTCCGGCTGCCCTTTGCACACCTCTCCTCGCCCCCCTCGCATGGCATCTCGGGGACCTGCACATCTCCTTCCCAGGGTTGCGGGCTGCTGCCTGATTGGCTGTGGTGTCCCCAGCACCTAGCGCGGTGCCCCCCCCCCCCCCGCCCAGACCCAGACCACGCCCTCTTCGGATTCGATTGTGAGTGAGTGATTTGCTTGGAACTCGGTTCCCTAAGAAATGCGTTACAAATGGGAGTGGAAGCGTCCAGTTCCCGCCCAACTCACACGTGTCTATTTGACACTCTCTCAGCCCACTGAGGGGACCAGGTGGCGTCTGGAGCTCTGTGTAGGACCAAGGCGAGGTGGGGACAAAGGACTCGTGGCCTCCTTTCCTGGGTGGGGTTAGATCTAGATAAAGTTACCCCTCGGTCACAGTTCACCCTCCCACGTGGCTCTTTGTCTTACAGTTCCTATCTCTGAGCCCTGCTGTCTCCCAACTTCTGTAGCGCTTGTCTGGATGACAGCGTCGAGTTGGAAGAATTTATTCATTGATAAACAGCTCCATGAGGTAAATCTTCTTAAGGATTATGTTATAAAGAAGGATGATCTTTCAAGGGAGATTTTCTAGTGGTAAATCGAAATTGTTTATTCCATGCCTTCCTCTCTCCGGCAGTGCTTTGAGGCGAGGAAGCTACCTCTTGGCCGTGTGCGTGGGAGAGGACAGTCACTCCTGTAGCGACAGGGTCCCCGCGGCTCCCAGGGTCCATTCCGTGACTCTGTCTCCACAGCTTCTTCTCGCCCTTGCTGCTGAATGCACGGAATCTGCCAGGGGCCCAAGGGGTTTCTCAACCCCTTTCTTCTTTTAAAATTTCTTTCACACAGCATATGGCGGCTGCCGTGCGGCATGCCGGTGACTGTGGCAGCTGCTTGTGTGGCGTGGGACCTCTGTGGTCTTTCCTCGGGAGTTGGGGCTGTCTGTGTGGAGCGCAAGCTGACACCTGCCAAGCCATATAGCTCCATCTATGTGTTTTTAAGCATTTCCTGAATAATTTCATAAATGCAAGGGGCAGAAGGACACCGAGAGGTTGTTCTTCAGATCCTCTCCGCCCGTTGCTTCCACACTGAAACTCACTGGACTGATTGTGACCTCCCGTCCCCAGATAGCTACAAACGCGAGCTTGGGGCTTCCCACTTACTGGACACAGAGATCTTAAAGCCAGTGGAGGACATCGTGGGACAGACGTCACCACCACTGTGTAGCAGCAGGAATGTGGAGGCATCCATGACAGAGGTCAGGTGGGCTGGCCCGCGCCCTCTCATTGAGGGTGTTGTGGTGATCGTGTCTCCTCGCTTCTCTGGGCCTCAGTCTCCACCTTTGTCGAGTTTGGAGCAGGAGCATGCTCTGCTTCTCCTCAGCTCTACGGCTCTCATCCTCTGAAAACTTCCTGCGTCAGGTAGATGGCTGCTCATGCTTTCTGAGGCCATGGACAGTCCACGGTGACTATTGGAAGCTTGTTCTAATGTTTTCCTCTTAAATAATAAGAAGAATTTCTACCCTTTGCTAATTATGTATTTCTTAGTTTAAGATTTTACAGTCATCTTACGACTTCTGAAAATATGGGTGGAGTTCTACCCCATGTACACAGCACAGTGGCAACTTACATCCAGTGACATGTAGGTTTTCACCTCAGTGACTGGTTTTCAAAAGTTTAGTAGCAATTATTTTTCTTTTAGTGCTGGGGATCAAACCCTTGCACATGGTAGGAAAGGGATTTACCACTAAGCTTCATTTGCCAGCCCAATAGCAATAATATCTTAGGGTTTTTTTTTCATTATTAAGTATTGAACTTAGGGCCTTCCCATGCTAGGCAAGTTCTCTACCACTGAGCTAACCTCCCAACTTCCCCATTTATTATTATTATTATTATTATTACTATTATTATTTAGAGAGAGTCTCGCTAAGTTGGTCAGGTTAATCTGAAACTTGGGATCTTCCTGCCTCAGCCTCCTGAGTAGCTGGATTACATGCATGAATCACCAAGTTGGCTGATATTCTATTTTTGTGCAACATCTGTATTTAAGAGATATTTCATGCCAGTCCAGTGGTGCAAGTCTGTAATTCCAGCGCTCTGGGAGGCAGCCAGATGGATCATAAATCTGAGCTCATCCTCAGCAAATTAGCGAGACCCTGTTTCAAAATCAAAAACAAAAAATGGCCTGGGGAGATAGCTCAGTGTGGAGGCCCTGAGCTTGATCTCCAGTAGTACACAAAGGACAGAGAGAGAGAGAGAGAGAGAGAGAGAGAGAGAGAGAGAGAGAGATCAGATGAGTTGGAAGAAAATGATGCTCAGTTTTACATGTGAGGAGACTCGGGAAGGATGAGCCTAAATGCTTTTAATGGCTCCTCACATTACTAAGGTGAAGAGTGTGGCTCAAACCTGGATCCTATGCACCACGGCCTAGTGCTCAGGCGGCAGGATCCCACGTTCGCATAAACCAGCCCACTGTCCCTGAAGCAAGAGCTGCCCCCGAGTTCCCACAGTATGTGGAGCGCCTACCCGGCTCTTCAGAGACCCATGAGGCGGCCGTCTGAGGGAAGTGTTGCCATCTTGAATTAGGAGATGAGGAACGCTACGGTTCAGACATAAAGCAGCACAGTCTGCCTGTTGGCGCATGGGCGCCGAAGGCAAAATTCAATCCCAAGCTGTTCTAGCCTGTTCTTTTGACAGTACTGCCTCTTGCTTAAGCACGAATCACCAAACACGAGGGTTGATATGGTTTAACCATCGGAAGTGCCTGGGGTCTCATGAATTCTTCCTTCATGAAAGCATAGTTAACAAAAAATCACTGGCTGATGGAGCTGCACTTAACCAACTTATACCTCATGAAACGGCCCTTGGGTTTTCAGGTCATGCATAGCATGCTTCTTAGGCTTTCCTTTTGAGATTTTATTTTGCATTAATTAATGTATTAATTTCTGGGCTGCATTTAATTTTAAAACGTGGGCCTCCAAAGTGAGCGTGCCACTCTTAGGGTGTAAATGGTGACTAAGAATACAGGGTTCTATCTCACCTCCTCCTCCTCCCCTCCTCCAGGTTGCATCTCTTGGGATCATTTCACATTTACCCACAATCCACTTCTCCTTTCACCTTACCTAGCTTGAACACATGCCCCTTTTGGATCTGCATGATTCATTTTTTTTTAGCCTTAAGCATTCCAGCTCCATTCCTTATTCCTTGCTGTAGAGGCTAGACCTCAGACCTTGGAAACTACCTATATCATTTCCCAAATGCCTGGTATGCAGTTGGTGTTCAATACTTGCGTAGCAGAGGTTTATATGTATGAATGAATGAGTGCATGAGTGAATACTTCTAATCTTCCAACTAGGTTGGAGAATAGCAGGTATGTTGCGGGCGCATCTGTGATCCCCACAGGGGGCACGCTGTGCTTTCAAGTAAGCCACCATTTTGATCAATGCCGGCTACCAACAGATGCATTTTTACTTAGAAATAACCATTTACAACCTAAAATACACGGAGCAACCAAGGATACCAGAAAACTCCTGTGTTAAGAAAGCAGGAAGCTTAAGGAGCGCAGGTGAGCCAAGGGCCAAGAGAAAGAGGGATGCAGGGCAGTTGGTGACAGGAGCCCAGCGGAGCGTCATGCTCGTGGGACAGCCAGCTCACCCCTTGGAGCCTGGCCACCCTCTTCCACTGAGTCAGCCATGGCCACATTGGACAGCAGGCGACGTGACCACAACGCTCCCGTGCAGAGATTAAAACGGAGACACTTACTCATTTCGACTTGAGGTGGTGCAGCCAAAAGAATATACTTACTCATGGTCCAGAACTGAAGCACAGGGAATGAATGTTTTTATGGGCTCCGCGACACAGGTCATCAGAGAAGCCACTCACCTAAACAGTGCTGGGTAGAACAGGCCAGTCATCTCGAAGGGAAACTCGGCACAGTCGCCTGGAGGGCTCTGTCCCCAACTGCTGTAGGAGGAAGCGGCCTCTTCCCCAGGGCCGCTGGCCACCTCGCCTGGCAATGTGGGAAGTGAAAGCATCAAAATGAGAAGGAAGAAATTCAACCTTCTATCTGGGCAAAAATGCAGCCAAAAGC
The DNA here is from genome assembly GCA_004027205.1 of Ctenodactylus gundi. Taxonomy (NCBI): domain Eukaryota; kingdom Metazoa; phylum Chordata; class Mammalia; order Rodentia; family Ctenodactylidae; genus Ctenodactylus; species Ctenodactylus gundi. The sequence goes on from PVKB01001121.1 coordinate 332,564, forward strand.
CTTTTCTCCCCTTGTGGCTACAGGGTTCGGAAGTGCTCTGATTGTAGTGGGTTATTGGTAAGCACAGACAAAAATGAATTTTCCCTGCTTCTCATTTTTCCTTAGTCTACCATGAAATGTGAGGCTTTTTTTTTTTCCTTCATTAAATCAGCCTAGAGAAAAGGTCACTGTGAGGAAAAGAAAGATAGAAGATGTTATCACTGCTTTAGGTTAATCCACTTTCCTTTCACTATAAAATTTAATTTTATTGGGCTTCCTTGTGGCATTTTTATATGTTCATGAAACACAGTTCAATCATACCCACTCGGTGGCCTGCCTCACCCAGCACCCCCACAGCAGAGGCCCTTCCTCCTGTCTACCACCCTCGTTTCTCTTCTCTTACCCTTTTACCCCCACGTAGCACATATCAGGGAAACATGAGATACTTTCTTCCTGAGTCTGGTTGATTTTGTTTGACTTGAGCTCTGGTTCCACTCATTTTCCCACAAGTGACAGATTTTGGTCTTCTTTATGGCTGGATAATATTCTACTGCATATACATACCACATTTTCTTTGTTCATCTGCTGATGGGCACCTGGGATGTCCATCATGGTGAATTGTGCAGTAATAAACACCAGAATGCAGGAACACATGATCAACTGAAAAGAGGGATGAATGGAGTAGCAGCATGACCTTAGGCATGACCTCTTTGGATATTTCTAGCTTATCAAGAGTAATGTCATGCAAAATATGGACTCAGTGGCCTTGTTGTAGAGTGACCAATTTATCCTGATTTTTCTAGTGTGTCATTGATTTTAGCTGAAAATGCCACATCCCTGGATACTGGAGGGTTGGTTACCCTAGGCCTGTGATGACTCTTATTTCCAGGTTATACTAATGATCAATCCCTGAAGCATTGAAATACGTGGTACTGTGTCCCCTTTTCTGTGACACCATGAGACAGTGGATTGGGGTGTGTATCAGAGTTGATTGTTCATGCCAGTTCATCTTCCTTGGTTCCCCCTTCCTTGTTAGGATGGTCCTGATTTTATTTGATTGCTCACTCAGTGAAAGGCAGGGTGCCCAGAGAACATGACCCAAAACCCAGTCCTCTGTGGTGGGGGTGAATCTTGTTTAGTCAGAACTGAGCATATAACTTTCTTTGTCTGTTTACAATAGAATACTGAAGATTGGGTAGTTCATAAAAACTAGAGGTTTGTTTTGGCTCATGGTCCTGGAGGTTGAGAAGTCGAGAGAAAGAGAGAGAGAGAGAGAGAGAGAAAGAGAGAGAGAGAGAGAGAGAGAGCACTGTAATTGCCTCTTTGTTGAGAGCCTCAGGTTACTTCAACTCTTGGTACAAAGAGAAGGACAAGGGGGAGGGCCCAGAAGTGGTGTAGCACAAGGGAAGGCCTCACAATTTGACAAGCATATCATTAGTCACCTACTGTCACGATAACGAATCTAGTCCCCAGAGAAAGGCATTGATATCTCTTAATGGCCTGATCACCTATTCAAGACAATATCTCCCTCCACCATTGTAATGGCAATCAAATTTCAACATGAATTTCAGAGGGAAATAGACCATATTCAAACCATAGCATATTCTTGCCAGGCATTGAGTTGCCGGGGAAAAATGATATGGACTGGGACTCTCTCATCAGCTGATTAAGCACTGACGTGCTCAGGGAGGGCTGGGGAAGCAAGGCTGCACATGGACCTCTCTTCCCTGCCGCAGGATTGCTTATGGTAAACCTTCTCGTGAGCCAGCTATTTTATTGGAGAGGAATGTCTGGCGTTCTTTCTTCAGGCTTCAACTCTGTTGATTCAGGGCTCTTCTCTTGTGTCTTACATTTTTTAGGACATCTTACCTGAATGCCATCTATTTCTGGGGATATGTGGCAGCAGCAAGAGTTCAACCCAGTTTCCAGGGGACAGTGGCCCCCAGGGTAGCGGCAGGGCCCAGGCTAGGATATAGCCACAGTGCTGGTGACTACTGTGGAAGACTCAGTGGTGTGATTGCCAGGGCTGCTCCCCTGGTGTGATACTGGGCTAAGGCTCGAAGCCTCCTAATGCCTTATTCTTTCAAAAAACGTAACATTTAAGTACATCCTTCTTCTGTTTAAGTAATGATGCCAGGTAGCTTTTACATGTATTATGACAGCCTAAACTTCATAGCATAAAGCAATATCATTTATCTAAATGTGAGTCATCAGTCTGGGCTTGGCTCACCTGGGCTCATTTTATACCTGCTGGCAGCGGCCAGGTCAGCGGGGGCGGGCTGATCTGGGGTGAGCTTGGCTGGGCTGGTTTGTTTCTGTTCCATGTATCTATCACCCTTCAGCAGAAGGAGCCAAGCTTGATTGCATGGTGACCAACATGGTGGCATTGCTCTGAGGAAAGGAGAAAGAAGTACTAATATATACAGTCTCGTGAGACCCAGGTTTAAAACAGGTGCAATGTTCTTTCTTCTTTCTTTCTTTCTTTCTTTCTTTTTTTCTTTCTCTCTTTTTTTCTTTTGTTTTCATGCTACTGAGGATCCAACCCAGGGCCTTCACACTGAGCTACACCTTCAGTCCATTTTTTTTTTTTGATTTTGAGTCAGAATCTTGCTAAGTTGCCTGAGCTGTATTTGTGATCTTTTTCCTTCAGCTTCCCACGGTGCTGGGGTCACAGATCTGTGTCACCAGTGCTTCTGCTTGTATTGTTGGTCATAGCAAGTCATAGACGCACCCTGCATTCAACAGATAGAGAAATAGACTCTGCCTCTTGAGAGTCTGAGTATTGACTCAGGAGGAGTACTGTCGGGAAACATTCCACCAAGTCCACAGTCAGCTGGAGCTCATGTGGGCACCTGACACCATGAGGAGGGAGAGAGGGAAGGAGCCCCTCCCCCTCAGAGCCTGGCTCTCCCTGCAAGGGAAAGGTGGGGGGCTGTGAGATGGGTGGCCTAAATTCTGAGCACAAAGCCCTTTCTGCGGGAAGATACCTGAGAAGAGGAATAAGAAACGCCTGTTGGCTCTCCTCAGCTTTCCTGGAAGCTGCAGGTGGGGCACATGATTCGCTGTTCCTTCTATTCCAGAGATCAGCCTGTTCTAGATGGTAACTTTTGCATGACCCTCCTTCCTCGAGAGAAGAGCCAACCATTCCCCACTCTCCACCATGGACACGGGCAAGAGGTAAACTTAGATTCTGTCACGGATCTGGAATTTTGATGTTGTTTGCTAACTGTGTGATTAACTTCCTATCCTGACAGAGTATTTAATGAGAGACTAGTCCTTTGAGACACTACATAAAAAGCAGTTTTGTGGGTAAATACATTTGGATACAATGAGAAACTTTTTTTTGGTGTTTGTTCTCCTTTTGTGCATTTTGATAACAGAACCCTGCATTCCAGCTGGAAATACAGACATCTAACTGGAGATTGCCTTTCCTGGATTTCCTTGCATCTGATTATATCCATGTGTTAATCAAATTCTGTTACTATAACAAGTACAGCTTCTAAAGAGAAAAGGGTTATTTTGGCTCACAGTTTTGGGAATTTTAGTCCATGATCATGTGGACACTTTGCTTTTTGGCTCCTACTTGGGAGTACCAGGTGGCCATAGCAGAGCAAAATCATTTTCCTCATGGCTGGAATATGAAAAAGAAAGGACCAGGTTCCCACAATTCCCTTGGAGGGCACACCCTCAGTGACTCAAGACCTTCTATGATGCTCTACTTCTTGATGATGTCCCACTCCAATAGTGCCACTTTGGAAAACAAGCTTTCACTACATAAACTTTTGGGGAACATTTTGGATCCAAACTCCAGTGGCCCATGTGGTTGTGGTCAATTGTAAGGAATGAAGCACAGAGATCCATGTGGCTTCTATGTTGTTTCCTTCAAAGGAAAGCTTCTTCTCCCAGACTCTCCATTCTGGTGTTCCCTGTCCGGCACATGGTAACGACTGGTGCTTTTTGGGAGCCCTGGGAAGGGTGGGAAGAGCTGTTTGGCCAGTCTTGGGTCACTGATGTAGGAAGGAGAAGTTAATTCCTGTCCTAGTTTAGTCACTGTATTTTGGTGTCTCTTTGTCATAGCAGCCTAGAGAATACCCTAAGTAATATCACCCTGTAGTTTTCTATGCGCTTTCATGAGTCACTGCGAACACATCAAAGTTTTTAAGATGAACTGAAGGAAAGAAAATAGTGCAAATCTTATTTTCTGAGGGAATCCCTCTTTTTCCTTTGCAGAATATATGTTACACACTCACACACATTTTGGAAACTGCTAGAACAGACTCATCGTAGTAGTTGAGGAGATGGTAGGAATACCATTTCTAATGGCTGCTGGTAAAGGACATGACACTATTTATTCTTCTATCCCAGCGCAGCTCTCATTGCCTTCTTTGTGGAAAGCAGCCACATAGTAGAGAAGGCAGGAGCTGGGGGTCACAATAAGCCTGAGCATAGATAAAGACTCTTATGACCTTAGATATTATTCTGCATGATTCCAGGCCTTCATTTTCCAATTTGTAAAATGAGAACATTTCCCAAGGCAGTTGGATTATGTGTGTGTGTGTGTGTGTAACTCCTTCTGCCCTCTGGTCCTTTTTTATTCTCCATGCAATTCGTGTAAAAAAGTCTTCTATCGAGATGTAACCCCCATCTCCTTGAAGCCCACTGATTCCAAGCAAAGACACAAATCACTTGGTGTGCTTTCCTTTGCATTACCTGCTACATTTTGAAAATGTTTCAACTAAGAGAGAGACAGAGAGATTAAGAAATTCTTCTTAAAAGTTGCAAAGAAAAATCATTAGATCCTTTTTGTGCTGTGCAATACTCAGGAAGAGCAGCAACTTTCGGTTCCCTATCTTTCAAGGACCTGAATGGCTTTAGGCAAGTCGTGAAGGATCAAATCCGCCTGTGGCTTTTCCTGGTAGAGCCCAAAATGACACATCACTTTAGAATTCAAGTGAATTAGAAGTGTACTGTGTTGGCAGAACTTACTGTAGTTGCCACGTCTTCAAACCAAGGGAAAGAGCCTGCAGAAAATTGAGTCAGGAAGACTCTTCCTAGCAGACCCGTGAGAGGAAGGCTGATATTCTCTTCACTTTTGCCTTCTCTGTGGTGGCCTGTGGGGTGCTGTGTGCATACCCAAGGCTGGGGCTGACTTATTATCTGCGTTTTCCTCATTCTGTGGGCATAGCTCTGTTGGGAGACATTTACTTATCAAAGATTAGAGGGAATACAAGTAGTAGAAACCAATCCTAGTCCAGGACACAAGGATTTTACTTGAAAGATACAAGGGAAGCTTATCATTTCTGGGAAACTGTAGAATGATCCTACACAGAGCAAAACTAGCATTGCCTTAGGGCTCAGTAGCTAGAGGCCACAGTCTGTCCATCCAGGACCCTGCCGTGATGGGAGAGGAAGCGTGGTATCCAAGTAAAGCAAGAGAGTGCAGCCAGCTACCTGACACTTGTGATTGTCCTACCATAAGTGAATCACACACCAAACCAAGAAGTTGACAGAGAGAAGTCTCTGTCTCTCTCAGCAGACGAAGAACAGTCATATCACAATAAGGAATAGAGCGATTCTAGAAATGTATTGCCAATTTTTGCAATCCAATGCACTGCTTCCAACTAGAGGAGGAGTTGGATATTTGAAAGATGCTTTTCACTCTGTCTGCCCTTTAATGAAGAGCTTGGTGACCCAGATGATAGGGGCCTGTGACCAAGCTCTGGGTCCCCCAAGTCCACACTTCAGTCATGGTGAGCTTGAGGGCCAAGAGGCCATTGGAAGATGGGAATGTTGTCCTGTTGGTTGCTTAAAACTGTTTTCATATGTGAAATACTTAGATGGGAATGGCCAAAATATTTAATTTTTGTTTCATAGTTACAGCAAATGCGTATATGATTGGAATGAATACATACCTGTATATGAAATTACCTCACTCTTCCTAAAGAGCAGGATTCACATGTTCATTAGGAGCAGGTGTTTAAAGATGTCTGCCTTTTCCCCTGTAAATGATATTTCAAGAGATGGTTTGTAAGACCAATCTTTGGTTTTTTAAATTCTTAATATTCTTCAAACCTACTCCTGTTTTCAAACCACCCAATCTCTATTTTCAAGCTGTATTGCAGGGGAAAGATGTGTTTTTAGATTTAAATCTGATTAGAAAATGCATCCACAGAAGGGATTGAGCAGTTAGGAGCACAGGACAAGAGTGAGCAGGACAGCAGTCAGGTCCACACAGTGCCTTTCTGGTAAGTTCCCATGGGGACTAACATTCATCTACTACACAGAATACATAAGGCCCTGTACAAGACACTTGTCAGAATGGTCACATTTTCTCCCTCGAATAACCTGGTGAGCTAGGTGTTGTTACCTTGTGTATCCCATTTCACAGATGCCAACAGAGAAGCAACTTCCCCAAGGTGCCATATCTGGTTAACACTGACTCGTGAACTTGAACTCAAAAATCTGTCCTTCAAAGGTTTTGAATCTTTCTCTTTCCCAAGGCTATCCACAGAAAGGAAGGAAGCTTTGTGTCTTCATTTGTCCGTAATAAGAGAGAGTGTAGAAGAAAAACCCAAGCTGGCAGTCTTTCTCCGTCCCACCATGTGACACCCTCTACCACCATGTCACAAAGTGTCAAGGAAGCCCTGACCAGATGCCAAGCAGATGCTGGCACTCTGCTCCCATGCTTCCCACCTTCATGAGTCAAATAAACCTCTAGTTTTTATAAATTCTCTGGTTGCAGGTTTTTTGTTTTGTTTTGTTTTGATAGGCTCTTGCTCTGTCATCCAGGTGGGTCCTCAACTCACTATGGAGCCTAGGCTGACCTTGAATTCATAGCAATCCTCCTGTCTCAGCCTCCCAAGTGCTGGGATTACAGGTGTGTGCCACCATGCCCAGCTTATCGTTTTGGGTATTTTGTTAAAGCAAGGGAAACAGGTGAAGAGAACTGGGGTAAGAGCTATGCATACGAATTACAGACCCACCAGGAGACTTACTTACGACAATACATACAAAGCACAGTCTAGTTCATGTACTAGTGAAGTGTTTATAAAATATGAGTGGTGAACTATTCTGGCTCTACCACATGTGAGCTACAGTACCACGTGCCAGCGTATCAGCCAGGAGAGACTCTGGCACACTGATGTAGCAACCGTGGAGGAATAGCAGCAGCTTACAACACAACAGGTGCATTAGGGTTGGCTTCTCCAGCTCTCCCTGAGATCCAGCCTTTACCTGGAAAGTTGCCCATCTATGGTGACAGATGAGGAATACAGGTGGGAAACCGAGGCTGGAAGGAATACGTCCACTATGTCTACATCTCATTGTCCAATACAGGCTGCAAAGCCAAGGCTGGGTTCAATAGTGCCGGAGTAGGTAATATTCCATGGCTGAGGCATCGAAAAAAGAAAAATGAGAATTTTTTTTTATCACTTGCTTTACCACCTCTCTCTGAATCCTACCTATCTGTGAATTTTCGGACATGTAGTAGGCATTCTTAAAGAACATTTTTATTCTCTCAGGTGGCCTTGGGCACCTTTTGCTTCCAGTTTGACTTCGAGAGGTGTCAAATCCAAGATTCCAGTTGTGCTTTATTTAGCTCAACATCTGGAGAGATTTAGCTGAACTACGTATTTGTTCCTAAATCACTGAGTTGCTCACTGAATTGGCCGCCAAGCCACCTTTTCCAGACAGGAGGAGAGGAAAAACTTATTTGCAAAGCAAAGGAGAAGGTTCCTTTGGGCCAGGCTGAGGCCTCCTTTGGGGATCGGCCATTCCCCAAATGGAGAATAAAATTGAATTGCAGTGGGCCGCTGGGGTGGAGCGGAAGGAGCAGGAACGTCGTAGGTCTGCGGTGGGATCCCAGGCAAGTCCCTGTAGCTCGGTCTCCCTCAGTTTCTTCTTCTGTAAGGGGTGGTGATGGTCGTAGAGATGCCAATGAAACTAGATGAGAGATATGATCAGTTTTACAAGTTGCAAAAAAAAATTTTTCTCTAAAATTTAACAGTTACATTAACAGAGAAGTTTGCCCTTCCCATTTTTATTGATATTTTACCAGTACATGAACAATAAGGGCCTTACATATTATTATCTTAATTAAGTCTCCAAATGAGCCCATAGCTTAATAACCATAGCTAGAATTTAACAGTTGTTTGGCAGCCCATCATCTATAGAATATATACGATTTTAGCATTAATTTGGTAATAAGTCTGGAAGAGATTGTCGAGTCCCAAGAATACATTTGTTTTTAGTTCTTAGAGATCTTCATTCAGAGTCATAAAGAAGAAAAAGGTATGTGACCTCAGTGTTCACTCTGTCTGCATGGTAAGTAACAAGTTGGTATTTCTTTTGGCTGACTAAATTTTTTTTCTCCAGGAAATAGATGGAGTGCCCTCCCACCAGGACGCAGTGTGGCCTCCTGGAATGAAATCCTCCTGTGTGTTCAAGCTCGGGGCTAGGCTGAGGGATCAAAACCAGGTGGGCTGCTTGCTTTGTTGCCTGGGTGCCTTTCGGTATCACTTCTGTATTTTACTCAATATTGCTCAATTTCCACTCTTTCCATCATCAAAAAGTATTTTTAGTCCCTTTCGTTACAGGAAACCTTTGGCTGGTCAGACAAGAGAACGTGAGTTTTCCATTGTCGGTACGTTTATAAATAATGGTTCACGAGCACATCTTTAAGCTTTAAGAGTACACGGTGTTTACTCTCATCTGTCACTGTGCTTCAGATGGAACTTTTGGATGGACGAAAGCAAAACTGTGGCAAGCCTTCTGATGGGAAAGTGGCTCAGCTACTCACCAAGTGAGTAGCTTCCTAGAAACTGTATTCTCGGTGTCTAAGATTGGGGTACAGGCCCTCTTATGTGTTCTTAAGTCCAGCACAGTCCTTAACCCTATTGTTTGCATCACAAACACTTCTTCATGTAGTATGTGCTCTTTGCGAGGCCCTGGTCAAGTGCTTTAAACCCTTGAGATTGTCACATTAACCCATGATGGTAGGTGTTTTGAGCCTCTTTTCTCTCATATCGGGACACTGAGACACAGAGAGGTTGAGTACCCTCCCTAAGTCTGCAGACTAGGCCTATTATCAGAATTAAATGAGTTAATGTCTTTGAAGGACTTCGCATCAATGGTAAGTGGTCCACAAGTGTTTGCTAAGTGAATGTGTAGGATCTAGGACAGGCTCTTGGCACTAATGGGCAGAACTTGTTGACCCTGGTTTGAAGTGAGAAGGTGTGACTTTCGCCTGTGGTAGGCTGTTGGCCAGGCTGTTTGACCTTTCTGGACCTCTGTAGAATACATCTAATGAGTGGGTAGACCTTTCCCAGGTGCTCACAGTGCTGGCTGTATAACATGTGATGGGAAGTGCAGTCTCAGGGATATGGCTAGAGAACTTACCAGGGGAACCCAAGTTTTGGGAAGAACCTCTGGGGTGGAGGTGCTTCTGAGTGTGCCATGCAAAAGGGTTTCCTGTTGCATTCAGGGATCCACCTAAGAAAAGAAGGCTCATTTCACAGAATTGAGATTTCCTAGGATCTCATGACTACAGTCAGTAATAACATCGAAGAATAGTTCAGTAACTTTGGAGAATAGACAGAGAAGAGCTAGAGTGAGGAATAGTTTTCAAATTCTAACTGCATTCCACTTGAGAGATGGGAATATAAATTCTGTTTCCTGGGGTCTTGGTGCAGAGCTAGAAGAGGACAGAGAGAGGTTGGCAAATCTGGCAGAAAAGTGGGTAGGAAAAAGAGCCATTAGAATAGCAAAAGCGTGGGTTCCTGAATCACCAAGCTCTTGCCTCATGATAATAACTTTCATCAAATCTACCTACCTGTTCTACCAAGATCTCATTTGACAGAGACACAACAAAGAGTTATTCCTCCCTTCCTCCATTTTATGGACAGCCTGAGAAGCTTTTAAGATGGTAAGTGACTTGATCGCCATCACTCATCATCAAAGTTGGGAAGTTATTTGATTTCTGAGTCTTGCTAAAAAAAAAAACAGCATTATACCAAGTCTAATTCTGCAGACCTCAGTTGGCTTTATTTGCAATTCTAGAATCAGGCAACAGTAGTGATAAAGATGGTTCAAAATGCCTTGGCCCCCACTTGGGCAGGTTACCACATAAGCCAGAGGAAAAGAGGTGACTTATGGGAAATGAAAATGAGGTACACAGTCCAACTGCTTACAATTGGTCTGTCTTAGTTGACCATAGTTTGAAGAGTTGGCTGCCTGTGACTGACTGAGAAGCAGCTACTTACTGCAAGGGTAGGACAGTCTGTGTGTACCTCCAAGTAGATTATAGTTTGTTATGTGTGGAGAAACATTTAGACCAAACTTTAAAAGTACATGGAGACAGTTTTAGGTCAAGCTTAATTTGATTTAATGGTCTGTAATCCAGGTTCTTTCTCAGTCTCCCCAGATTCACACTGTGTGAGTTTCCTTGTTTCCCTTTTAACTCTGTAAAAATTGCTTCTCACTTCTTTCTGAAACCTGATATGAGTAATATGGGCTCTTCCCGAAGCACTTTCATGGTGCCGCCAGGGTGGGGGTAATGCATCCCTCACCCTTTGTGTGTCCATGGAGAGGTGACCTCTGCTCTGCGCTCTTGGGAGAGCAATAAACAGGAGAAGCATTTCTGCCGATTACTTCTTGCTTCCTAGAGAGCTGACTTCTCCTCAACAGAAGTGTCTTCTCATGTGGCCATAGTGCTCTTCCATTGCTCTGCCTCAGAGCAGCCTGTTCAGAGGAAGCAGACATCCTTTGCCTCCCTGTGGAGTCAAATCTGGGGCCCAGGGCTCCAGCTCAGTTTTGGGGAGGCAACTGATCACTAAGTCTTCAGTCACGGGAAGGTATTCAAAAACTCAGGAGGGCCTTAAAGACTTCTACAGTCTTAAGCCTTCCAGGACAATGCTACTTTTTTTTTTTCATTTCCGGGTCCTTTGCCCATTTCTTATTAAATCAGAGTGGGCATGGCCTTTTCCTGAAAACAGTTTCTTGCTTCTGATACCTCAGTCTACTGGGTTCTCTGCCACACTTGCTTGAAAACGGAAGCTCAGTCTCTGGGGCAGAATCCTCCTGCCTCTATTTTCTCTCCTTTATGTACTACCTCCCCTGCTCTGTTTTTAGGACTATCTAAGCAGCAATTTCCCTCTGTTCCTCCCCAACATTGACTCGTCCCCACAGCACCATACTCACAGCCAGCCTCTGGATACAGATGATCACTATGTATATCTATAAGGGAATTCTCAAATTTTCATTCCCTCAGATTCTCCTCTCATGGTCTATCTTGGTAAAAATTATTTCCATCTAACCAGTTGATCAAGTAAAAATCAAGGTCTCTTTGATTCTATGCTTTCTCCCTTAAGTTACACATCAAATCCGTCAAGAAGTTCTGTAGATTACTTCCAAATATTCCTTCTCTCTGTGATCTATGTCAATGGGTCTCAAAGATTAGCATGTATCAGAATCACCGGTGGCCACAGCCTCTCCCTCAGACTTTCAGATTTAGTAAGTTCAGGGTGGAGTCTGATATTTGCAATTCTAATAAAGTTCCCAGGAGGTGTTGATGCTCCCAACCTTATTCTGAGAACCACTGTTCCATAATATATTAAGGCGGTCAAATCTCCCATTACTTCTCTCTTGAATTACTTCAATAACTTAATCGGAGTGTGTGGTTTTGTTCTCACCTCATCTCATGGATTTTTATTGGACTTCCTCCTGACTTCCTAGCTCTTAAAAAAAAAAAAGCTCTTCGGGAAAGTAGTTTTATTCTCAGAAATTAGAATCTAGAAAACTCAAATTTCCAGTTTTGCAAATTGAATGAGTTAGTGATTCAAGTTCTGCCACGTGGCATGTAGGAAGAAGACTTGGAATCTGCGGTGAGCAATTTGAGGAAGGAAGGTCTGTACAAAATTCTTTCTTGGGGCAGCAGCAGAGGCGATGAGCTTAGGGAAGGCCAAAGTAGATCCCATGAACACAAGGGTTGCCAATGGGCATTGGGATTGAAGGCTTCCCCCTTTGGGGTTTAGGAATTATTCTTGAACCCTACACCTTGAGTTTTGTGTTTTAGAATCCTCAAAAGGTATTTATAAGCTATCCAGTATCCTTTTAAGGTAAATCTCTTCCGGCTAAACCAGCCAGTCAGTCTCATCATTCGCAACCAAGAACTCGGAAGGGTTAACATGACTTGGGAATCCACTCTCTGTACAGTGGAACTCACACTCTTGCAGGATTTGTATCAATTACCACCTCGCCTTAGCTCACAATGCCTCCCAGGACCAGACTTCCTCTTATCTCCCCTTCACCAAGTAACCCATTGTTCATTTTCTTAAACATACCAAGCTTGTGCCCACCTCAGGACATTTCCGTTTGCTGTGGTTTCTGCCTGGGGGGTGGTCCTTTTGAATCTTGACATGACTGAACTTGGGTTTGTCACTCTAGTCTTAGATTGCTCAATTTAAATGACATCACTCTAGAAAATGCCTTCCCGACAACACAATGCACTATGGCCAACGTATCAAAGGAGTCTGATCTTCTCCACACCACTAATCAGCATTTTACAAATTTCTTATGTATTAATTTGTTTATTGTGTGCCCCTCAAACCTCATAAAGAAGATAAGCTATGATAGCATGAATTGTGTTTGCAAATTTTTTGTGCTAGTCTGTTGCCTATCTTGTCATATTTATAATGTTACAATTTTTTTACATTTGAAGAGATCCAACTGATAATTTTGTCCCTTTATAAATTGTACTTCTGGTGTCAAAACTGAAATTTCTGCCCAATGTCGTAGAGATTTTCTCCTGTGTAGTTTTCTATGTTTTTATTTTTTTCTGTCCTCACATTTAAGTCTATAATCCAATTTAAATTAGATTTGTGCATAATGTGAGGTAAGTACCTAAGCTCATCCCTTTTGCATGTGGGTATCAGGGGCGGTGGCACTATTTGTTTAAAAGTTTGTCCTTTTCCCAATGAACTGTGTTAGTGACTTTGTTAAAAATCATTTGACCTTAAATATGAGAATAAATGTAACAATTTGTTTCTGACGCTCAATTCTTTTGCACTGATCTTAGATCTATTTAATAATTTGATCCTGGATCACTTTTCAATCTTTCTGGAATTTATTTTGGTTCATGGTATGAATACAGGGCACACATGGAGAATTTTCTCTCAAAATGTCTAATGAATATTCCAGCATCATTAATTCAATACTCCTTTTTCTTTTCCATCGATTTGTTACACTTATAAATTTTAAAAGCATTTTAATAAAAAAAAAGACTTTATGTTGTTCTGACTCAGGTCATCTCTCTGCCATCTATCCTCTGCCAGCTATTTTAGATAGCTCCAGTTGTATTGTTTGACAAAAGGACCGAAAAAAAAGAGGGTTTCTGCTTCAAAGAGCTTGTACTGGCAACTATGAGGAGGACATTGACATGTCAGAACAATAAATAGAGAGAAGATATTTACAAAAAGAGCGCAGTTGTGGTACAGTAACTAAAATGAAGGGATTCTCAAAGGATTTTTCATGTTTACTTTGGGTGGGGCCACGGGCACTTAATCTTAGAGTCATTCAGCCCCTTCTCAGAGGACTCCTTGGGTTTGTCTGACCCTATTTTAATCTGGTGGTGGTTGTGGGGTTTTTCAACACCAAGCAACTGTAAAATCCTGTGAAAGATTCCACCTACTCCAAGGGTGTTTAGAAAGTTCAGCATTTTCCTTGACCGCAGCACTGCTGTTGTGAAATTTCCAGAAGACCCAAGGCTGGGAGGAACAGGTGGTCCTGCTCAGGTTCCTTGGGTCTTGACACAGAATGTTTCTTGAGAAGCACTGCAACCAGATGAAATGAAACTTAGAAAATTGTAAACTGTGGCGTTTTGTCTCAAAGGGGAGAGGATAAGGGAGGGAGGGAACATACGCATCCATTTTCTGTTGGTGATAACATCACAGGCTGGATACATATGCATGAAAAGTGGTTTATTTTGGCTCATAATTCTGGAGGTACAAGGTCAAGGAGCTGCATCTGGTGATGGCTTTCTTGCTGGCAGAGCCCCAAGGAGGTACAAGGAATCACCTAACAGGAGACAGGGAATATGCCCATGCCTGTACCAGCTATGATCAAAATATACAATGAATATCAAAATTTTAAAAATTGTAACAGTAAAAGACGCATCGCCATTAATTCTCCTCAAAATGCTCCTCACTTCAGACACACCTCGACATTCTTGCCGCTTTCTGAAGCAATTCCTGAATGTTCTTTTGTGAGTGTCTTTGGGAGATGTGACCTCAAATAGCAATCATACTGCTGTGAGTGCCATCCAACACAAAGGCCAGCTTAGGAAAACACGATGGTGTTTTTGCTGTAGATCTGGCATCATGTGACTTCTGGCTCTCCCCCAAAGACAAGAGGACCATGAAAGATAAAATTTTGAATAATTCAGGACACTGAGGTAGCCATAATAGCACAAATGAAAACATTTACAGAAACATATGTTTAGCACACCTGCTGGAAGTGGGAGATTAATGACAATGTTTGTCTTTACTATAATAATTTTTTTTAATTTGCATTTACTGTATTTTTTTATTTCAGGGGACCACTTCTGAGGTGACATCACAAGTCACATGGCTCCCTAAAAGTCGGTCATTGTAAGAACTTTCTCCTTTATCTTTTGTCACATGGGAAGCCGCTGGAAGGCTCTGAACACAGGAGTGCCATGGCATTTCCTCTGTGCTAGAAAGATAGGCTGCTGCGTGGAAAACACATTGGAAGGAAGGTGAGATTTTCAAGATGGCGGCAGGGAGGCAAGTTAATCCAGGCGAGAAGCCGTGGTGGACTCCTGAGGCTTAGGGCAGTGCTAAGTATCATTGCCTTTAGATTAATATTCACCTATACTTTCTTGTGCTCATGTATGGCATTAATGCAATTTATTTTGGTGTAAGGTTTGGGATTGTCATCAAATAGAAAAACATTTCTTTATCCTGTGCGTTCCCAAGGCAGAAAAACCTTTGAAAATGCAAGAATATCTGTAGGCTTGACCCGAACGGGAAGCTTAAGTAACACCTGATTGCCGACCAGTGAAAGGCCTGGCCTGGCACTGCGGCTCTTGTGGCCGCTTCTCAATGTTGATCCATTCCTTCGTGGTCAAGCCCCACCCCAGGAGCCTCCTGCCCTGTCCCAGCCTTTTAGCGAGCTCTCCCACTGGGCAGAACTGGATCTTAATGGTCCTTCTGAGCCACCGCAAGGCTCAGCAAGTGTGGGGTGCAGTCAGCTGCACCTATCCGATTCCAGGCGACTTCTGCACGCTGGTGTATCATCTCAGGCTGCATTTGGCTTTTCCCGCCCCCTCTCTTGTTCTCCCCCCGAGCCCCAGTGTTCTATCAGCTAGCTAAACAGAAAAAGCAACTTGGTGACTCTTCACATCTGTAGGGCTCAAAAGCAAACAGAGCAGATGCCCTTAGCAACGGGGGCTCCCCACAGAGGGCAGGGGAAATGCACCCTGGAGGGGGAAGTTTCCCTTCTAAGAGCTGACAGAGCCACTTAGCGAAGGCAAGGAACATCCTGAAGCAGAACATTAAACTTTGATGAACTGCAAAGCCTCGGAGGGTTAAGCTGCCTACCAGTCAACGGAGATGTTCCAGTCTGTACAGATTTCGGCAGCTCTTGGGGCTGATTTGGATGGTGGTTTTGACTACTTCTCTCAGAACACAGTGCTTGAGGCAAGAGGAGACGCAGGGTTTTCTTGTTAGCTGGGCACAGGAGGGATCCTGGGTACTCCCTGGCATTAGGCAGTCCTCTTTCAGGAAATCTTTGAGCGCCTTCTGGCTCCTGGCCTGTTACTGGCTTTTTCTTCTGGAAGCTTTTAAGCCCAGAGCTCAGAGCTGGGTTAAACAGACCAGAGCTGGAGTAGAAACATCCACCCATGAACAGCAAATTTAAGCACAAACTGGCATTTCCTGTGGTTGGATGGTCTCTTCTAGCCCTTAGCCTTTTGTTAATTCTCACCTCACCCACCTCACCCCCATGAGGTAGGGAGGGCTCTTGTCCTGGATCTGCAGGCAAGGTGACCTATGGCCAGGACATGAGCAGGTGGCCCCAGCTCTTCTTACAAAGGCGGGATCTGCCCCAGGCAGTCTGATCCAAGCGTCTGGACTTTTCTCCAGCTTAACAACCTTTCCCAGCTCTATTTCTGGAACAGAAAGATGAAGTGAGCTGTTTAGAGATGTTGATGATAAAGAACGAGAACTTTTCTTCCTGCATGGGAATTCTCTTCTCCTCGAATCTTGCTTTTTAATTTTATTATTATTATTATTATTATTATTATTATTATTATTATTTTGTGGTGGAAGGGATGTTGGGAAAGTAGCAACCCAACTTCTATTTGGGGATCTGTTTCTCCCTGTAGCTCTATTTCTGCCTCTGGAGGTGCCGTTTGATCCAGACCTACCTAACAGACCTAGCCAGGAGAGGCCGTCAGGTTGGTTTGGGAGCTTTTGTCCGGGCTCTAGGGAAGCAGTGTTGCTCTTTTACCTGGCAGGATGCAGCTCCCATGTCGGTGGGCAATCACTTTGTGACTAAATGAAGATGACCCTGAGAATGACACTTACACTCGAAGGACATGGATCTAGAGACAGTGATTCCAGATCTTGACCTCAACCTTTGAGCATCTGGCCCAAGGCACGGCCTCTTTCAGTCATACATACTTAGAAAAATCTCATTTTTTGCCCATGTCAGTTGGGAGCAGGTTCATTATTGTTCGAAACCAAAAGAATCTAAGTGGATATGTTCAGCCTTGGGTAAATTTGTGGCTCATGTCACAGTCTGGGCTGTCACCAAACAGTTGAGGAAGTATCTGTGTCTGTGGTGCGACAAGCTACAGAAGTGTGGGCACCGTGCATCACGCTTGTGGGGACAGCATTGGCAAATGCTCGTGTGACATTCACCAAGTGCCACCCAGGCACTTGTATCCATATTAGCTCACATCAGTTGCATTGGTTCCATTGACTTTTATAGATGGAAGCAAAGGACAGAGAGATCGGAGGACATAAATGAGTCACCTAGCTCCGAGGCTGGTTGTAGCCTTTAGGCCCTGGACACTCCTATAGCATCTTCTGAGTTGCCTCTCACAACCTACAAGGTGGCATCAGAGGGCTCAGGTGGAGCCAGGGAACACAGGATTTGCAGAAGACAGAGTTTTTAGTGTATGTATTTGGATGTTGGATGGTACGGGGGATTGAGCCCAATATCTTCACACCGAGCTGCATCCCCAGCCCCTTTTTATTTTTTATTTTCAATTTTCGACTTTGGTGCAGGGTCTTGCTAAGTCACCAAGTTGCCCAGGCTGGGCTTTGACTTGCAATCCTCCTACCACAACCTCCCAGAATGGTGGGATGATAGGCCTATACCACTGAGAATGGCTAGAAAATATGTTTTTTAATTTTAAAAAATTAAATGATAACTCAAGGGCTGTGGAGACAAAGACTTCCTTCTTTCTGGCTTTTCTTCTGACTCACTGGTGGGCCCATGTCCCTGAGAGACACAGAACGTAGAAGCCCCTGTTGTCCCACTCTGTGTGAGGCCAGAATGCATCTGCCTGTCCCATCTTGCTTCTGCCCAGCAGGGCCAGCCTACCCCATGCTCAGCAGACACCTCATGCGCTGGAGGGCCTGGTCCTGCCCCCGGGGACTCAGCTTCTCCAAGCGGGAGGCCCAGACTGGCTGTCTTTCCCTTCTGCGTGTCCAGCTGCTGGCTAGACACCCTGTCGCTGCTGCCGCCGCTGTGCTGACGATAGAGTGATGGAACTCTGGGCCTCTGCTTCACTCCTGACTTTCTCCTGCTCCTGTTCCTCATGGACTCCCAGCTCCTTTTGTCCCCAGTTCCCGAGGGGCAGCTTCACATTGAGCTTCGCCATGTGCCAGGTCTAGGCACTTGGGCGAAGCACTTTCCACACCCTTATGCATCAGAGCAACCTTCTCAGGGAGGAGTTATGATGACTCTCATTTCCCAGATGAGGAAGCTGAGTCTCCAGGAGGTTCTCAGGGAACAATATCTGCGAAGGATTTGGAGGTGGAGCTTGCGTGTCGGGGCTTCATGCCTCATGGACGTAAGTGCAGCTGAGGACAGTCTCTGGCTTCCTGCTCCTGTGACCACTCTGGGTCCTCTTCTCTTAGGATCCCAGATGCCGGCAGTTGCCAGAGTTTTCCTGGAGCTGGCCCAGGCCAGTGATGTTCTGGCTTGTTGATGGTCACTCATTCATCCCCCAGGCCTACCTTTCTTCCTCCTCTGGGGTTCTGAGCCGTCTTGGGTGGGGTATAATTCTCTCTAGAGTCTTACCTGGAGCTGCAGGGACCCATTCAGCCTCAGTCTCCCCAAATCCAGCGGCCAGAAGGCTGAGCTCCTGCATTCTGTCCTCCAGGCCTCCCCCATCTGGGACAAGGCTGGGGTGAAGAAGAGCAGGCACATGAGGCACGATGTGTAAGCCACTCGCACAGTGCCTGCGAACCAGCTCCTGACTGTGGATGGGTCACTGAGGCGAGGCAGCCTCTGCTTCCAGCCCTGGCTCAATCTGAACACGCGCTGTGCAGAGGCTCCAGATTCCAGAGCCATGATCTGTCCTTGGCTGAGTTCAGTGGGGCTTAACACGCCAGCCAACTCCTGATTATCCGTGGGAGAAGGGAAAGGGGAGGCCATTGACATCTCCAAATAACCTTGCAACTTATTTTGGCCGACAGCTCCCAGCCTCCCCTGCTGGCCCTCTTTCCAGGGCAGCTACTAACAAGTCAGCTCTGTGGGCTTGGCTTTCACATTCTTCTCCCCTCCTCTGCCCTTGTCTGGTGTATGAGAGGCCCTCGGCCGTGGGCTGGGAGAGAGAGGAGCAGCAGGGAGATGGGGGCAGGATGGTGCTCTCTTGTGCGTACCGAAGCCCAACTCAAACTGGCTAAAATCGAGGGAGACAGTTATTTGCTCATAGAACCCAAATTCTGGTGACAGGAATGAGGTCAGGTGAGGACTGCTGCAGCAACTGACCTAGTTCACTGAGACCCCATTCCTCTCCGTCTGCCTCCTACAATGAAGGCTTCATCCTGAGATGCACATGGTGGTCCCCTGGCAGTTGCAGGCTCTTGCTTCATGTAAACAGGTGGCTTTGACAGTGTCAGATCCCATACTGACTGAGGGAAGGTGTCTTCTGGAACATTCTGCCTGTATTTGAGGAATCACACTCCTTCATTGGCTCAAACCAAGTTATATGTTCTTGCCTAAACTCTTCTCTGTGGACAGGAAGAGGGTTTATACTTGCTGACCTAAGCTAGCTGGGCCTCATCCTCAGAGGTAGAGGAGAACCCCCATGGACTTGGTATTGATGGCTGAGACCGGAGAGAACTGAATCTCGTGAAGCAAAATTAGGGCTGTTGGAAAAAGGGGCCCTATCATGGCCTTGCCGATAGCACCGAAAGGTACTTATGCCTGGCAGCAGATAAAGATCACATCCACCTCAGGCATTCTGCTTTCCTATCTTAGATCTTCAGGAAACCCTGTGTATCAAATCCAATGTCCATGTATTATTCACTGGCTTAAAAATAAAGCAGAGAGGCTTGGAGAGGTGAAGTGACTTGCTCAGAGCCACTAGTCATGCTTGGCAGGCCTTAAACTTGAGCTCAGGCTCCTTAGCTCTATCATGTTCTAGTGGGCTATGGGTGGCAAGCAGCTGGAAGTTAGCTCTCCAAAATGTGGCCACAAATGCACTCTGATGGATGGATTTACTTAGAGCACAGGAAGAAGTTCAAAGTCTACAGACTCACAGTTCAGACACAGGTCACTAGAGGGCAAGGAGACGGATCAGCAAGTCTAGAATGGAGGAGAGTGGATCAGGGTACACGCAAGAGTCAGGGGATAAAATTAACCCCAAATTCTATAAGGTGCAGAAGGTAAATCTTGGGGTGACAAATCCTGGGGTGTGTGAAAGTCTGTGTCTTCTCTGGATGAGCAGGTGCTGCCAAATGGCTCTTCAGAACCTCACCTCCTCCGGCACTCCCTTCCAGACTGCACGCAGCCCTCCTTACCCACAGGCTTTGCATCTGTGAATTCAACCCACTGCAGATGGAAAATATTCAGGAAAAAATTGTATTTGTATTGAACACGTACAAACATTTTTCTTGCTGTTATTCCCCAAACAATACAGCATAACAAACATTTACATATCATTTGCATTGTATGAAGTGTGGTAAGTAATCTGGAGCTGATTTAAAGCATACAGGAGGATTGCATAGGATCTATGCAAATAATATGCCTTGGTATATAAAGACCTGGAGCATCTGTGGATTTGGTATCCGCAGGGGGATCCTGGAAAAGGTTCTCCGGTAGAGACTGAGGGGCACAACTGTGTGTGCTTTGCCCTTCCCCCACCCCATAGAGAAGTCGTATTGAGCAACCTCATGGGGGAGTCAGTGCAGGCAAGGGCCCATCTCCCACTTCTCCCCTACCCTCCATGTGTAGGGCTCCCGCTGCACAGACATGCTTGTTTATTTCAACGGTTCTTTCCCGTCCTAGAAGGAACCCTTGAAGATGTTTCTTTGGTGCCAAGGGAAGTTTTAGGGTCAGAAGAAATTGAGCTTGAGTCCCAGGCTCACCGTGAGTTGGCTGTGTGATCTTGAGTAAATGATTTCAGCTTTCTAGTCTGCACCTTCTCATCGATAAAGTGGAAAAATCATATCCCAGGCCCCAGCCGAGGGTGATTGAAAATAAACTAAACATAGATGTTAGATGAGTTAACTCCTCAAATATAACTTGGTATGTGGAAATGCTTGCAGTGATGACTGCCACAGTGGTTACTTAGTTAAGAAAAGGGGGAAGAGAGCTGGAGGAACAGCATAGCAGAGGCTGTCCTTGGAAGACAACTGTACTCTCCAAAGTCTCCTGCTCTATGGTCTGGTAGGTCCTCAGAATCACTTGCTTCTGTTGGCTGGAGGAGAAGCTGCCCCTGAGTCCTTCGCACTGCTGAAGGTAGGGGTGAGGAGGTCAACATGGAAGGGCTTTTGGGAAGGTCTGGACTGCACCTCATGGTTCAGTGTTGGAGGGAGCTGGTTTTGGAAGTGGGTGGAGCCCACCTCATCCCAGACAGACAGGCCTTGGAATGTCTGGGGTTTTCTCTCTGTTCCCTGGAATGTGAGGCTAAGCCTACATCGGAGCTTTTTCCTTGAGCAGAGCCAGCACGTATGGCTCTGGAAGGGCCACCCAACACATGCGTGTTGAGCACACAGGTCCCACTGCTGAGCAGCGGTGTGCCCACACTAAAGCTGCAGCAGCCTTTGCAATGATCAACCTGCGATGACCCAGCACTTAGCGGGTAGTTAAGGCCTCTTCACGAGTGAACTGAGCTCCTATTCCAAACTTCTGCCAAAATGGGCAAAGGGAAGATTGAGGATGTGGGCTGGACAGAGCCTCAGGCCTGAGGTCATGTTCCTGGGGACCATTTCTCAGTCTCTTTGTTTACTGCGCTTATGACCTAACCCAGCTGAACCTCAGCTTCCTCAGCTGTGAAGACTGCTGGTGTTTAGATCATAATGCCTGGGGGAGTGGTTGTGCTTAAATCTCATGCCCACCAGAAAAAGCCTGTTATCCTCAGCCTTCTCATCTGTAAAACAGCATAAGATGCCTTCTTTGAAGGGTGTGGTGAGGATTAAATAAAGTGTGCAAGGTAACTTTTAGGATTTGCAAACCCCAAGTTGTGCTTATACAGAGGATTAAGGGCAAGGCCTCATTTTCCTTCAGTAATTGAGAAAGAGACTTGGACTTGCATCAAACTCTTCCTGTAAGGCTCACTGGAGGCTTCCAAGGAGAGCAAGTGGTTTCATTAGGCCAACAGAGCCTGAGGGGCCAGGTCTTAAAGGGCAGATGAGATGCTGAGGAGGTCCAGTAGAAATACAGCAAGGAATAATGTAGACAAAGGTCCATTGTAGCCACCTGAGGAAGGGTGGTGACAGAAAGCCCTGATTTATATAGCAAGGGCTAAGGCCTGTCACCACTCTTGCTCAGGTTACTGTCCCTTAGGGATAGTTTTGTGTAGCTGGGGTCCTTCATGCTAAAATAGACCCACGATTCAAAGGCTAAACCTCCTGGACACCAGCTCTTTTGGTTCACACACCTGGGGGCACTTTCTCAGGACACCAAAGCCACTGGGTTTGTTGAGTGCTCAGGTTTGCAAAACCATCAATTTCAAGGAATTAACTTTTTGTTGAAGGAACTAAGTTCTTAAGAGTATGATTGCCATTTCTGTCCAAATCCCTTGGGGACCCCTACTGACTGGAGACTTGTGGGCTTCAGCTCAGTCTTCAACCGACAAGGGAGCACAGTAGACCTGAATTTGCAGGGACTGCTCCGGGAGGTCTTTGCGTTTGAGAACCATTGTCCAAGAGAGAAAAACGGGCCTTTCCTTAGCCAATGAATTTTTTTTTATGCTTTCCCAGAAGAAAATCATCCAGTGTTAACAGTTTGAAACCTAAGCGATCACATTCAGTTGAGCTGGCCCTATATTTCCTTTAAGGCTCTGCTGCCACCGTGTTGGAATTCTTACTTTTGAATAGGGATCCTCGAAGATTGTACATCACACCCTGTCCTCAGAAAGAACAGACTTGCTTAAGACTATGCAAGTAAATTGCAGACATGGGCCTGATATCCCAATGTGTCTGATTCCAGAGTTATGCCAGCTCATGACTTTAAGCTTCAAAAGGTATGAATTCTAGAAGATGGTGTTTCATATCTCAGCCACTTTGTCAAGACCTGAGATCTTGGGCGGGGTCCCCAGTCTCCTGGCCGCAGAGTTGCACCAGCCGGTAGCCTTGAAAGGACCAGGTCACTGGGACAGATAAGCAGTAAGCAAGAGGGGAGCTGTGCATGAAGCTCCACCCCCTGTCAGCACGCTCCTGTCAGTTCTAAGGCTCCTAGTGATCTGACAGGAGGCAGGGCTTCATTCTCTACTCCCCATGTGCTTCTGCTCCCCATTTCAAAGCTTTCCTCCAACAACTGCGTAATTAACATGTATGTAACTTGGTTTAATTTATATGCATAATGTGATTACATTCCTACATAACATCCTTCCACTTCCCCCCTCCTTGGGAGAATGGTCTGTAACTAATCAGGTCTCTGATGTCAAAAATGTTGGGTTCCCCAGAAAATCTCATAGTATATGAGACAGGGGGACTTTCACTTATGCTGTCTACTCACAAGAATAGGTGTAATTTGGAAACATGGTCAGCTTTGAGGCAGAGAGCTCTTATGTAACTCCAGCTGACACTCTCTGTTAAAAGGATAAGGACTCACCCCTTTTCTTTTCCTTTATTTTAGTTGGGCTCTATAGAGGGGATAAGCCCAAGAAGGGAAATGGAAGGTAGATAGGATGATAAGATTTAGAGTCAGAAGGTGGGACCCAAATCCAGCTCTGATTCTTACTTAGATGAGCAGCATAATAAATCTCTTATTCTAGTTGTCTTGATCTGCAAAATGGGGTGATGCAAATACAAACAACTCCTGAGGTTATGGTAAGGATCAGGTGATCAGGGGTACGTGAGAACAGTATGTGAAAGGCTGTATAAACTCGGGTAATGTTCACCATTGGGGTTGGCAAGTGTGTGTGGAAGGACAGGGTGTGGCCAGAGAGGACACTTGGGTCACAAACAGGCTTCATTTTATGGCTGCTTGGCCTGAGGTGGGGCTGGAGCTCAGTGTGACCTGGGGTGGGAAATATGTGGGAAGCTTTGGGATGTTACACAGATCAAAACCCCAGAGGCTGGTTACTCAAGGCATTTCAGCCACAGAGGAAGTCAGAGCTACCAATAACAATAATAAAACCTACCTACAGTTGGGTAGTCTTGGGATATCAACGCATGCTTCTTGGTTGAGATATGGATGTTTGGGGTAGAAGTATGACACGGTTATTAGATAAGGATGACCTCCCTGTCTTGAATGAGATAGGGATAGGGTGGGGGTTAAAAATGAAGAGGAACAGAAAATGAGACATGGGTCTAATAGTGGGGCTTTTGCTTGTAATATTTAAGATTAAATCCAGGGCCTTCACATTGAACTACATCCCTAACTTTTATTTATTTATTTATTTTTGAGACAGGAGCTCATCTAATTGCCAAAGTTGGACTCAAACTTTTGTCCTCCTGCCTCAGCCTCCCAAAGTGATGGGATGACAGGAATGCACCACCACACCCAGGTTAGTTGGATTTCTAACGCAGTATTTTGCTCAAAACATTTGTGAAAGCCAGTGGGGCTAAAATAAGTGAGTCTTCTAAGACCATGGCCAATAAAGAGCAAAGGGTTTGCTAGAACACGAGGCTAAGAGGCCCTGAGGCAGAGACAAGGAGGGGAGGGTGAGGAAAAATGATCAGGGTGCTCCCTGCCTTCACAGCCAAGAGTAGGGGCTCCTAAGAGCCTCAAACCTTCCTTCTTGGGCAGGTGGCACCATGTTGACACCAAGTGCCAAGAACAACTTAGGAGGGAGGCAGGTGGGCACAGCCCTGAAGAAGGTGAGGCCACACCAACTGGGCTTAGGTGGAGCTGGACCAAAGGTGAACACTTGGCTGATGCTGGAGGAAAGTTGCTGCTACTGAGTTTCTCAAACTGAGTGCAAGAGTCTTGGGAGTCCACAGGGTCTCCATGAAAATGCATACCTCCGTGATTTCACGCTGACAGAAACCTAAGAAGAATTAATCAGTCCAAACATATTCTAGCTTATCTGAGTTAGTTACCTTGGAACATTTTTTTTGAGGTGAGAGCACACAAAAGAAGGAATCTTACCAGTTGACCCAGTTTGCATACACTGATATTTGCACACAAATTGAAGGAAAAAGTAGCCAGTTTCGACAAACAAATTGTTTCCAAATGTGAAAATGTGGACATCTTCAAGCCAAGTGGTGACTTGCTCTGAACTTGCTAAGAACTGTCACCCCACTCTCGATGCCTCCTCTGGGATTTCCCACAACCACTCCACAATCTCCAGAGGAAGTGAAAGGAAGAGGGTGTATTAGTTTCCTGTAGCTACTGTAACAAATTACCATGAAATATGTGGCTTACAACAGAAATGTACTCTTACAGTTTTGGAGGCCACAACAGGAAAGTCAGCTTCACTAGCTCAAACCAAGGTATCAATGGGTCGCGCTCTGTCTGGTTCTAATTTTTCTGTTCCTTTCTCTTTTTAGGGCACTTGTATGCTGGGTGTGGTAGCACAACCTTCTCACCTTAGCTACTCAGGTGGCTGAAGCTGGAAGATCACAAGTTCAATGCCAGCCTAGCAACTTAACAAAATTCTGTCTTGAAAAAAGAATCAGAGCTGTAACTCAACACTCTTGGGATTCAATTACCTGAACTTGGAACACGCACACGCACGCACACACACACACACACACACACACACACACACACACACACTTGTATTTAATTTGTAGCCTCAAAGATAAACCAGGATAATCTACCCATTATACAATCTGGAATTTAGTCATATCTGCAAAGACCCATTTTCCTGGTAAAATAATGGATAGGAAGTAGGACCTGGTGTTCTTATGAGCCATTCAGCCTCATAAAACAGCCTTTCCAGAGTCTGCCCCAAAATTAATGCCAGCATGTCTTTGAGTTGGTCACCTAGGCATGTATGAGTATATGTGTGTGTATGTGCCACCATATAATCTGTGGTAGTCACTCTTCTGTATCATTCTGTTAAAAAGTGCTTGTCAATAATGTACTAAATTGACCTCATGATGCAACATTGAGGTGTGAGCAGATTTGGAAGATGCTATAAGAACCTTATGACCTAGTGACCTGGCAGTGCCACAAGCCCCTCCAGCCAGTGCTGTGTTTTTATCACAGTGACACAAAGTCTACATTATTGCAGGCTGACAAGAAACCAGCAGGAGGTGGATTTATATGTAAGGTACATGTTTATGATAAGCAAGGACCAGCTGGTGTGTGGAGCAAACGAAGACATGACCATCTCTTATCTGGTGGAAGGAAGGGATGAGGGAGTGGAGTCTCCCCATGGCACGTGATGGCACTGACATGCTAACCTCAAAGGACATGGTCTCCTGGTGGCTCACGCCACAGTTATCTTCCCAGCGGGTATTTAATTTTAGCAATCCACAATGGCACTGTCTTCCACGTTGATACTGATAAAATCTTTTTGTGCTGTTTGCACTCCATTTGTGGGATGCCTCTGGTTCCATAAACCACAGAAGAGTTTTAAATCTAAGAATGTTTAACACCTGGTTTTATATTTACCTGCTTTCAGGTGATGAGATTAAAAAGAAATATGATTTACATCGACCCTAGAAGAGTGGTGGTTATGAGGAATCCACAAACATTTTTCTTTCTTTCAATCAAAGCAAGAGTACACCACTTAAAGGACCACGGGTCTCTTTCCAGTAGTGCAACAGATTCGTGAGTGTGAAAATACAGACAGAGAATGAGGGGAAAGCCCAGGAACAGTGGCTGGATCCTCATTGTTGCTGCTATGAACATCTCTGTCTGTAGAAGTTGATAGACTCAAGGGGACGAGTTTGGAGTCTGAGTAGGAGAAGAATGCAGCAGTGGTCCAAGGTAGGAACTTCATTTCTAATTATTCCCAGCTAGATAATTTGACTTCACAATCTCTGGCTTGTATTCATTGAGGCGCGATAGATGGGTCTGATTCACTTGTTGAAGAAGTGTAGGTGTATCTTTCTAGGTCTGTGCAAACTGCAGATTTGCTTTGATTTTTAAAAGATAATTCATTTGCCTCTGGTGTTAAGGAAACAAGAAAAATGTTTAAGTAACTCCCAACTCCATCCCAGAGAGTCCATCCTGTGGCCCCTGTCTTAAGGCTAGGCAGGTGGGTGCCAGACTGTAGACATCACAGCACAGGTGCAGGTTCCTGAGGGCTCCCCACAGAGGCTACCCCTTTTTGGGTGTTGCTTGGCAGCCCAGTCCAACAAGTCCATCATCACATCTACAATTTATATATCAGAAAGGGCAATCCATTCGCAGAAATTCAGCCTCTTGATTGTTCAGGTATATAAAATGAGGTCCCTGAAAGTAAGCTCCTCAGATAAGGTCATCTGGAAGGCACGGGGGAGCCATGTCAACTCCTCTCCCATTGAACTTCACATTTGCACTTTAGACAATGTCCACATTAGCAATCGGAAGTGCAACCCCAAGGTGTGGCCCCTGTAAGTACTTTCAGGATACATATGAGGTCTGATTGAAAAATACAGTCAATATTTAAATTTAATAAATTTACTTCAGTAAAAGAAACTCACCAGTGAGAATTCGGAGAGGAATTAATGGCAATGTGTCTTTTGCCATAATAAATTTGGTGGAATTTAAACATTCACTGAATATTCTACGTCGATCACCCATTTTATATTCAAGTGTGTCATTGGATGCAAAGGTTCCTAGGCTTTTTTTAAACAATCGACAGGGTAGAGTAGAACAGTCACTGAGCTGAGAAGCAGGGCACCTAGAGTCCCAACCTGCCTTTCACCCACTAGTAGTTCCTCTATCTTCCCCGAGCCACCATTTATCTGGAAATGGGAGTGACCATGCCTTGACTCCCTCATGGGACTAATACGAAGAGGAACTGAGGTGATTTTCATGAAAGAACTCTGTGTTAATAAATTGCAGACCATTTTTAGACATCCCCTTGTAAGATGCCGGTTAGATCATAAAAACACAGATGGAGGCGGAGGGGATTACCTGAGCTCCAATCCCCTTAAGCAGTGTGTGATGTCAGGTAGGGCTACTTAACCTCTTCTGTAGTGTCCTACAAGGATTTTGTGTGACTTCAAGACTTAATTCCTAGAAACGAGTGCTTGACATGTTCTAAGTGCTTAGCTATTATTACCTTGCAAACGCTCTGATGGTGATGCCCTTTGATTACTGTAGGTATCTTATTCATTGACGCATTTGTGGGATGCTTTAAAAGTCAGCACCTCTGGAAACTGCAGTGGAAACTCCACAGCTCTCCCGGGAATCCTTCCACTCTTAGCTCTGAAATTGGAATGACGGAACTGCCTTTCACAGCCAAACCGGCAGCTAACCCTACCGGCTGCCCCTTCCCCAGGCTTTGTTGGCCTGGGCGGGAGCCTCACCTGTTTGCACAGGGACCAGTTTCTGCATTGATCTGGCTGCTGCCTAGAAGGCAGCGGGGGCCCTAGGCAGTGCCACCCTTTGCAGAGGTCCTGGCAGAACACACAAGTCAAACAGGACCAGGTGGGGCATGATTTGGCCCAGAGGACCCACTGGCCACACTCATGAAAGGTAGAAACAGGGAGTGCCCCACTGACTCAATGAGTGGTGTGTTTCCCTCTGAGCAGCTGCCAAAAATGCCTCCCAG
The DNA here is from genome assembly GCA_004027205.1 of Ctenodactylus gundi. Lineage (NCBI taxonomy): Eukaryota > Metazoa > Chordata > Mammalia > Rodentia > Ctenodactylidae > Ctenodactylus > Ctenodactylus gundi. The sequence continues at coordinate 360,900 of PVKB01001121.1, forward strand.
ACTTCTGGTTAAGAGGCAATGAGTACACGTGCGTGGGGAGGCGGGAGGCCAGCCTCCTCTGGGCTGCTAAGGCTTCCCTCATGCCTTGTGCCTTTGCTTGGTGGTTCGCTTGTCTTGGAATGTCTTCCCGGATCTACCTGCTGGGCCAAACCCTAGCTCAATCCTGATTTCCATTTATGGAAAACCTTTCTGGGCCCTTTTAGGAACACTTAGGTGTTTGCTACTGTCTATAATCTAAACTTATACAGGCATTCCATCCACCAAGGCCTGTATATTTTGTCTTCTGTTTGTCTTCCATCCACATCGCACATTACAATTGGTACAGGTGGGTGTGTAGGACACACCGTTTAGAACATCCACCCCTAGCCTTTCTCCCTGCTCTGTCATGGACCCTGTCAAATGGGTGCGTACAGGAGGCCGTGTTTCTACACCATGATTTTGCTTTCTAACCACTGCAGAGGAGATCAAGGTGAGTCAGTTACTACAAGGTCAGTGACCTGTGGTACAGACCAGGGGATTTGAACTGAGAGAGGGTCTACCCCTGAACAGTAGGATTAGAAGCTGAAGGTTGTAGGACACAGAAAGACACGGTGCAGGGGCCCTGGGCTACACTGGCCAAACCGCTCTTTCAGTAAGGAGGGATTTATTCTCCCCTTGTTGGGGAGACAGCCTCCACTGGCAGGGTGTTGGAAGTTGTCTCCATTGAAGAAAGGCCCCCCACCAGAGGTCACAGACCTTTCCCAGACATCACATAGCCAGGGACTGGAAAATGCTGAAGTGCCATCGCAATTTTACAGTGACCTGTGTAGTTGGCTAAAGCCTTCATTAAAGCTGAGGAGACCACCCTGCCGGTCTGACTGGGATAAATTCTCTCTTCAAGACAGTTCTGTGCTTTAAGCTCAGCCCAGGATGATGCCCTGTAATGACATCTGGTCTTGAATTTCTAGGCCTCTCTGTTGCGCATAATGTTGTTGAGTTTTTTTTTGTTGTTGTTGATGTTTTTGTGTGTGTGTGTGTGTTCCTAGCTTCTGTGTCCCTGGCTTCTCCTTATTAGAGATGGCTTCAGTGGGGCTTTTAGTCATTGCACTCAGAAGCACTGAAATAGATCATCAGTTTTGCATGAATAGGAAATTTGATTGTTGATCACAGAACCCAACTCTGGCCATCATAAGGGAAATCAATACACTTATTAGATGTGAGAAATCTTTAAAATTCAATGTAGATTATAGAACAGGGTTGGAAAACGAGCCGGAAATCAGTTTGGCCTACCACCAACGTCATGATGACTATATCCTCCAGCCAGAGCCAAGTTTCATACAACCCTTTTGGAAGTCCATGTCCTGGGAGGGCATCTGATTGGCTCAGCCTAATCATGGGCTCACCTTGTAGCTGTTCCTGGAATGGCAAAGGGAAAGGGAAGGACTATTTGGTTCTTTTGGCTGCTGTAGTGACAGACTGCCCAACCCAAATGCACACTTCGAGGATTTTCCCAAGAAGACAATGATGTTCTAGGTGGAAGTTGGATTTGGGGCCAAAAATCAACTGACATCCATTGCAACAAGTCTCCCTCCTAGTCTAAGGCATTTACTATTGACACCTTCATAGAAAAATTTGTAAGCCTTTGCCATGCCCTATTAATTCATATATGTGCACCAAAACTATTAATGATGTTAACTCCAGGTATTTTATTCACTCTTAATTTTTCTCTGTTTTCTAAATTTACTGTGGTAAATGTGTTTTACATTTATCTTCTTCCAAATCTCAACAAGTGTATATTTAAAATAGTTGCATTCTACTTCTAATCCATTAATTTAATCATTCTCTCCTTCTCTAAATATCTTTGTATCAATTGGTATAAATTTGGTCCAGATTTTACCAGATTTGAGTATAAAATATGTACTCTTTTATTGCCATTTTTTGCTTGCTGGAAATATATTAGCCACTCATCATCTCCCCTGAATAGTGTGTTTGGTATTCTGTTTGGTAGGGTGCTTTTGTTGCCTGTAAACAGAATTCAACAAGGACTCATATTGTCTTGTTACTGGGCAGTCCAAAGATAGCAACAATGTCAGTTATGCCTTGATTTAGGATTAAAAACAATGTTACCAAGACAATTTTTCTTCAGGTTCCTTGGCTATGCTCATCTCTAATAATTTTTAAGCAGGTTCTACGTGTGCTGGAAATGTTTGTGCTGGAAGACCGGAGCTGGAGCCTCCTAGCTATCCATCCCTAAGTGTGTCCACATGTCAAATTTCAGAGGTGCTTCTGAATGGGCAAAGCTTATGGCCGAACTAGTCATTAAGTCCAGGAGAATGGAATAATTTGGCCAGCTGTGTAAGGATGCTCAAGGCTAGCAGTGGAATGTATTTTTCTCATGGAAGAGTGGTTGTATTACATAAAGAGGAAAAAGGGGGTCACAAGAGATGAAAATAAAACCCAGTGGCTTTCTGACTTCATCCATGTCTTGGGGTTCTTGTGCACAGTTTTGATTGTTTCCGGGTGTGAGATATAACATTTATTTGAAGGTTCAATACACATCTCTAAACAGAGAGTGTCACATTTAAGTTGTAGGTGGCAATTTAATCTAACAAATATTATCATCATATAAAATTAATTAAAGAGTTGGGCCTGGTGGTTTAGCAATCCAGGAGGCTAATGCATGAGGATAGCAAGCCCAAGTCCAATGGCAACTTGGTGACTTACCGAAACCCTGTCTTAAAATCAAAACTGAAAAATAATCTGAAACTGTAACTCAGTGTTGCACCCCCCAACACACACATGATTATTTTAGTTTTGTAGTTTTCTTTATAATTACAAAAACATATTTTGTTTATTAATTATATAAAAGAGAAAACCAAAAAGTTGCTGTATCTCCTGAAACATTTGTATTTATTTAAGAAATAAAATAAAAGTCACTTAATTAAAAGAAGCACATTTCTATTTAGTGATTTGGATGCTACTCAATTATTTTTTAAATTACTATCTTGTGCTCAGAATATCTTTTTAAAAATTTTAGTCAAGATTTTGATTTATAGAGTTTAACCAGCTATTTCAAAACTGAAATTTAGTCAGCAAACAACTTTCTCCAAATAGCTAGGTACATCAAGATTGAGTCCATAGTTCACTGGCAGAGCACTTACCTAGCATAAGCAAGGGCCTGGTTCAATCCCAACTAACCAACCAACCAAACAAACAAACAAACAACAAAAACACCACCACACTGTCACACGGCAGTGGACAAAGAGAATTTGAGGCTCTGCTTTTCTACTTCTTAAATGTTACACATAAATCAGGATGTGTCTGCTACTATTTTGCTATTTCTAAAATGGAGATCACCAGATTGAGTTCTCTTGATCTTTTTGAGGATTGAATTTCTCTCGCCACCTGAATTCTGTCCTAGACTTCCCGTTATTTGGGTGCAGACTTGCCTCCGTCATTTTGGCTCTCAAGTTATTGACAGCCAGCAGAGAAGCTTTGGAAAGAGAAAATTTGCCGATGAAATAAAATGCACAGGTGAAAAATTCGGGCAGCCAACTGACTTCAGATCCATTACACTATCTGAGTACATCTTTGCTTTTGCCCACAGAGCTCGAGTCCTGGGTAAGTGCTTAGAATCTGTCATTCGTCACGGGTTCTTAAAGGGCTCCCAGGAGGAAATCAGTCATTGTGGTAAGCTGCTGCTTCCGGAATTGCGTCTTTTCTAGATGGTAGGTGGTTTCTTTCCCTTTTCTTCCTTTTTAAAAAAATTATTCTCATTTATTTCAATCCAATCATATAAAGACTAAAGAAGAAGAGCTGGAGCAGCTCAGGACAGCTCGGGAGGTGAGAAGAGTGGGCTTCTTCCTCAGCCACAGCATTCTCGCTAGCCGGAATCCATCCACGCCTTAGTTGCCTCATCTGCGGAGCTGGGACTGGTCTGGAGGAATCTCCAGACCACTGGGTTAAGTAGCTGACGTAAGCCACCAGGAGACAATAGGATGAACCAGGACTCTTACCCAACATAGTATTAAGCAATAAGATGATAAGGATGAAGCCGAACAGGTCCCAGAAACGTCGCAGGATGCTGACTGTTTGGACAGCGTGAAAGACCAGAGGCGTTTTAGCGTCTCACTAAGTGCAGTGGGCAGTGTTACCCAGAGAACTAAACCTTTCTCTGAAGGGAAAACTGAGACAGAGAACTGTTTCATGCCTGGGTGGACTGTGGGAGGCTCTTCTAGGCTGTGAGCAACAGAGAAGAGCTTGCTTGGGGTGGTGAAGATTATTGTAAAGATTCTTGGCTACTGAAAAAGCCCAGAAAGTCAGTAGCAGCTGAAAATTGGCCCAGAGGAGACCCCAAAGGCCACCTGGGACATCATACTGCTCCAGGTCCCAGCCACGACTCAGCGGTCATCTCTCTGGTGGTTCCAGCTTTCCACTTGCTGTGTCTACTGGACTGAGTCTGCACCTATTACTCCTACTAACTCCTTTTTCTCCACTTTTATTTTTCTCTATTTATTTATTTATTAGTTTGTTTGTTTTGAAATAGGGTCTTGCTCTGTCGTCCAGGCTAGCCTTGAACTCTCTAGGTAGCCCAAGCTGGCCTCAAACTCATGGCAGTTCTGCCTTGCCCTCCTAAGTGCTGGAATTCCAGGAATTCCAGGGGTGTGCCACCACACCCAGACATAGGGTGCTGAGGGATCCAAACTGGGGCCTTGTGTTTCCTCAGTCTAGTCACTGAGCTACACTCCCATCCCCCCAATTTATTTTTTAATGGATAAATAAAAGCATAAAATTGTACATATTTATAGGTATGATGGGTGCTTTGTACATCGATACATTGTAGAATGTTTGAGTCAGGTTCAATTTTTCTACCACCTCAAATAGTTATGTCTTTATGGTAAAATCTTCCAAAAATTTTTTTCTTCTAGCTTTGTGAAATGCACAGTGCACCATTATCATCTACAGCCCTGAGTACGTGGCAGCACACTGGGACGTCTTGCTCCTATGTAACTACACTTCATACCTACCGATGAGCCTTTCCCCAGCCCCACCCATAATCTCTGATAACCACCATTCTCCTTCTAACATCCACTCTTCAACTTCTAGGAGATCAGTTTTAAGAGGCAAGTCACACAGTACTTGTCTTTCTGCATCTGGCTTATTTTACTTAACCTACAGTCAGTTTTGCGAATGACGGATTCCATTCCTTTTATGGTAGGAGAGAATTCCACTGTGGAGACTGTCCCATTCTCTTTACCCAGCCATCAGTCGGAGATACTTAGGTTGTTTCCCTGACACTGGGAACAGTGTGTTGCCCTGGACATGGGTTCCTTTCATTTGGATGTGTGCACAGCAGCGAGATGGCAGGATTACACGGTAGTCCTGTTGTACATTTTTTGAGGAATACCCACACTGCCCTTCATAATGGTTGCACTAATTTACATTCTGCTAACAGGCTAAAGGGTTTGCCAGTGCTGATATCTTTTGCTTTTGCTCTCTTTGTTTTGTGTTCGGCTTTGGGATTCTTCCTCCCTCGCAACACCTGTCCTCCTCATAGTGTCTGCCCGTTGGCCTCTCTCAGGGCTTCTCAGCTTCTCTCCAGTCAGTTATTATGACTGCTCTTGTTCCATGTGGCTCTAATTCAAACCTTCCTGGACGAATCTTCCTATAAAATTGGCTTTTTGGTCGGAGGTGCAAAGTCTGATTCCATTGTTGGTAGCCAAGACCATGAGGTCTCGAGATCCAAACGTGATATTTGATGTGAATGTTGTGAAGAACAGGCTCCACGTAACAGTCAGGCATTTGAAGCCCTTGTATTTATTTAATATCTACTTTGCATCACAAAAAAATTGAGGCTGTTACAATGACGACACCACTGTACCACAGAAGGTGACCTTGTACCGTGAAAGACATGCTTCCTTTTCTGAAAATTCAGAAAGCTGCTGATTTCAACTGGTCATTAAGAAAGGTATTATGTGCGAGGGGAAAATAAAATTGAGCACAGAGGATGATAGGATGTTGACAGGACAGAGCAGGTTGGGCATTGCAAGCAGGGAGTGTAGTGTAATAAAATGCATGGGCATGGAAAGTTTTGGGGGCAATCAGAGACTCATCTAGTTTGTGTATGTCAGAGACATTCAGGGGGAGAAAGAAGTAGGCGCTGAATCTGAAAAATTTGAGTGCCAAGCTGGAGGGCCTCAACTTTATTCATCATGTTGGCATCGGAGGAATCTTCGAAGAGTTCCCTCCTGGGCAGGGCACGGTGGGAATGGTTCTTATGAAGAGTGTTCTGACAGCTGGAGATAGGGTTGGGAAAGGACATGAAGGAGACAAGGAAGTTATTATTGTCATTCAAGGGTGTGTCCGAGCAAACAAGATGAGACAATGGATGTGAAATCATTTCAGAGGTAGAAGAGAAAAGCTGATGGTTCCCAAGGGTCCACAGTCTTGTGTAAGGGGCATTCTTCACAGTGTTTTATTTGATCCACTATGGTCATGTAAGGTGCCTATGATTAGTCTTATTTTACAGGTTGTGAAACACAGACTCAGATCATCAGCAACTGGTAAAACATCACGCTGTTGGGAAACAGAGCTGGGCTTAGACCTGGGTCTTGAGAACTCGCAGAGCCAGGCGCTCTTGACCATTCTAGACTCCCTCAAACCCCCAAAGAGGCTGGCAACTGACTTAATGAAAGGGATAAGAAAGAGAGTGTGGGATAAGCCAAAAAAGAAAAAAGAAAGAAAGGGAAAAAAAGGAAGATAAATAAAGGAATATATTTTCTTGGCAGCTGGGAGTTTAAAAGGAAATTTGGGGAGATGAATAAGTTTATGTGCCTATTCTGGCCTTCCCTCGAGGCAAACACATGAATGAACCTAATCAGCAGTGGAAATTAGAGGCCGTGAAGAGGTCAGAAGAGTGAGTGTTACAAAAGTGAACCAATTACTCCGTGCCCTGTCTTGGATCTGGACTGGTGTGAATGACCACACTGTTCCCTGGGCCTCTGCCGAATTGCCCTACAGCCCTGACTGGATTTCCACACCTGCCTGCCCACTGGTATTGGACAATGTCAACATGTAGGCCCAGTCAACCCAGTCTGCTAGAGGTGAGCCCTGATTAGAACCCAGGGAGGGGGCGGCAGTTATATTTTGTAACACGTAATCGCACCCACTGAACTGGAAGGAGAGTAACCAAACCACGAGGTGACCTGTACTCTATGCCCCACCTCGTGGATGATCAATGCTAAACAAGGAATTTTTTTTCCCAAAGAAATTCCTTAGTTCTTCATAGAAATACACATCTGGTAAGCCTGTGTCTCCAGCTGAGTGGGTGATCACTGTTAAGCTATCCATGTTTCAAGGACAGAGCTGTGCCCTTATGAGCCCTTCTTGGCACCTCATCTATACAATACAGAATTACAGGAAGCAAGAAAACCTATATGGATGAAAATGTATTTACCTCTTAGCAATGAACATAGCTTTGGTTAAAAAAGGTATTTGTCTCTATGTAATTGTTTGTATTCCTATGATACTTTTAAATAATTTATTTTATTATACTAGAGGCAGTTATGTTCACTGGTCAATATTGCAAATGTTATTAGCATTATTACCAAACCTTCTTAACTTTACTTGAGGAAGATTAAACACATACAGAGAAGTTACTTAGTTAATTAACACCAAAGCTAATTGACCAACTAATAGCAAGGTTATACTCTGATTTCTCTTCACATCATATAAATCTTTCACCTTTTAGCAACAAGGTTAATTAAATAGATGTGTTGGCTAACTTTTCATTGCTGTGACAAAATGTCTGGAGAAGACAAACTTTAAAAAGGAAATATTTATTTATTTATTTATTTATTTTTAGGGATTTTAGTCCATGGTAAGCTGGCTCTTTTGTTTTAGGCCTGTGGTAAGGCAGAAGCATCATGCTGGAAGGATGTGGCAGGGGAAAGTTGTCTGTTTTATGGAAAACAGAAAAGAAAGAGGTCACAGAGTGGAGAGAGAGAGGAGAGAGCGGGGCTTACTTCTGAGCACATGAGATTTTTGAGGGACAGCTTTTCCCCAGCGCTGTGCCCTTTATGCTACACTTTTGAGATGATTGGAAAACTCCATGAGATCTGACTGATTCGTCTCATTATCGTAATGCTATGCTTTTTGTCAAGTAGGTAGTCACACACGTGTACAGTGTTGAATTGAATTGTCTTTTCCGACTTGGCTAACATGCATGTAATAGAAAATATTATATATTACATAACATTGTGGAGGGTCCAGATTTTATAAAGCATGGCGTAGTTCAGATATAAAGGGGGAATTGCTAGAATTTGGGTCCCAGGAGAAGGTAAAATGAGATATCTGAACCCAGAGAGATTAGGGCAGGATGGCCGGACTACAGGAGACTAGGGACCCTGTCCTGCAGTCATGACATGTTGCCTCAACAGCTGAAGCAGCCACATGGGGCAGCGGCGCCTACACAGTGTCCTTGAAGGCTCTCTCCGTTTTGGAAGAGTACTGTGTTTTGTAAGAAAATGCTGGCAGTCCCTTATGTAAAGAGATCAGCTCTACTTCCTCAGCAGACTGTTATTGGTGTTGCAAGTTAAGCTGTCAGTGTTGTGGGACAGCCTGTACGACTTCTCCCCTGAAAACGACTGTGGCTTTCGATCTATGGGAAGCCAGGCTTCCCAGAGCCTATTTTCACTGTAGGATTTACTTCAGCTTGGGATTATGCAACTGTATATATGCAGTACATTCTCCTGGGGCAGAACTCACCCTTGAGGAGAAGAACCCAGGCCACACACATCAGGCACAGTCCTTGTGTTGGGGTTGGAGTCTAACAGCCTGTGTGCTGGACCTGTCTCTCCGATTTTCCTCTGATCGCCATGGACAGGCCAGCAAGTCTTAATAAAGTGGTTTCTATGGAATCTATGGCAGATCCAAGGTGTTAGTCACAGTAGCAGAGAAATCCACATGGCAGGAAGCCAATCCCAGAGACCCAGAGGATTCTGCCTAGTGAAAGTGAACCGGTTTGGTGCTGCTTTGGGCTGGTTTGGACAACTCTGGCAGCTTGTAAGGCGGATGGTAGCCACCACGCATAGGCCATAGTGCTGCTCCCATGACAAAGATCTTTCAGTAGCTTTTGGAGCTCCATTTGGATTGACAGAACTTACTGTCAAGTGCATCTTTATGGGCAAGAGGAATTTCTATTGTGAGACTTTCTCCAGGGCTATTGAGAGGGAAAAAATGGTATACATCGCAGGTAGCCTAAAGAACAGTCCAATGACACACACTCAACACCTCCAGGGAGAACGTGGATGGTGAGGAAGGCTACGACTTCTGCAATAACAGACCAAAAAAAAAAAAAAAGTTGGAAATAACATGTGAACTCCCCTTCCAATAACATGTGAGCCTTGCCTTCCAAACAAGTTAAGATCAAGCTGGATGTTCTGTTTCTGGTTTTCCACAGCACATCTGGCATTCCACATGATTAGGCAAACTGTAGGCAGCCATTGGTAGCTAGGTCTTTGGACATCATCCCACCTAGCAACCGTTAGACAGTCTGGCTGCTCAAGGAAGCCTGTTGATATATATAGAGAGAGTTTACTACAACATGAGTGAATTGGCTTTTTAAGCACTGACACCTTAGACTAGGAGATCTTAGACTAGTTAATTTTACTAAATGAGAACTCAACACAAATTTGGAATCTCAGATGAAACTTTCATTTTGGTATGATTTCCTTTTTAAAAATTTAATTTCTGATACTTGCTTATTTTAGACAGGAAGTTGAAAAGGGTCTCTGTCTGTTTTAGAGTTTTGTTTGTTTGTTTGTTTGTTTTTATCAGAAACCCGAAAGGCTGAGACGAATACAATGGATCCTAATATCGCCTCACCTGAAGCTAAGGCCAGACTACCTGTGCACAAGGTGCTATGTAATTATAAAACTTGTTCTGCCAATTTAGCCTATTAGTCAGGCCTGGACTCTAAAAGAAGAGAAGGCAGAGGTGAGGAGAGGTGGACAGTAAGAACTCCTTGGGGTACATCGTGGGGTACTGGGCATTTCTGTGCCCTCTACAGGGAAGGGGAAGCAGCGTTGCAGGGCTGGATGAAGGTCTCCGAGAGCTTAGTGGTAGAGGCCCAGGGTGTGACCCTTGTAAGGGCAGTCTGAGATCCTGACATGGAGCCTGAATCTTGCCCAGTTACCTTCTCTCTGGGGGCAAAGTGATGGCACATGGTGACATTTAAGCAAGCTGCATTGCTGGTAAGGTGAAGCTCTTAGATGTGGCCACTGGGAGGAAGCTGGCCTGGGGTCCCTACCAAAGAGAACTGGCCCAGTAACCTTGTAGTGGAGCAGTGGTGAGTGTTCATAGTAACCAGACGACAGAACCCCCCAACCATCAGTCTAAGTAGGATGTGATCCTCAGAACATCCCCTCAGCGAGTAACCGGAGAAGGGAGCCGATGATGGCACCTGGCTGACTTACCACTTCCCTTGGGGCCACAGGGAAGCCAGGCCCACCTGTCTCCTCATGCAACTAATGTCAGCATAAAAGCCTCCTGCAGTGTCTCTGATTAGCAGAATCTTTGTGTCCTATCCATGCCCAGCACAGAAAGATCTAGAAAATGGTGTACTGTGGATTCTTCTTAGAAGTCTGGATTCATTCTAAAGGGAAATTCAGAAGGATGAGAGTGAGGTTATTTGGTATTCGCTTATCCTGATGGAAGCTTGGAGTGACAGAGCCAAAGACGTGGATTTGAGGGCACCCAGCAGAAGGTTTTTCTAAGTACACAGAACCAAACTCCAGGGGACCACCCACTGTCAGCTGTGTATACCCACCCCATCTCTGGCTCCAATGGCTTGACAACTGCTCCCTCAAGGAAGTCACACACACACACACACACACACACACACACACACACACACACACACACGGCTGCTGTGCTGGATCTCCTGGGTCTGTAATTAGCACTAGGGATTGGCACTGAAGATGGACTAAGAAAGAGAAACAAAGAAAGAGAGAGACCCTCTCTTGCTCACCGCAGGCCCAAGGTGGAGAATGGGCAGTCTTACCCAGAAGAGAGTCTGTGGTTTGGACGATTTGATTATTCCCTCAGGCTGGTCCCTTTGATGATGGAACACCACCTGAAAAGCTCTTATCATTGATCTTGTCTGCAGCTGGTAAAGTGCACAGTGGGGCTTCACATTCAGATGATGGAGACAGCAGCAAGAAGCCCTGAGATTTCTTCTGAGGGGGGGTGTAAGAGGGCCAAAGAGCCAGTGAGGGAGAAACTGGGAGTAAGAGGACAAGGACTCCGCTTGCCCTCTAGTGAGTCCAGTTCATTCTGTCAGTTGCTTGTTTGGTTGGTAAAATAAATGGGAAACATAGGAGAAAATACAGAAGAAATGAAAAGAATGACACTGCTAGTTATTCCTAGTGTGCTTAAGACCCGATGACAAGTTATGGAAGAGAGAAAATGAATGTGATCAGCTGGGAGTGGAGGCCACTTCTTGGGTAACAAGGGAGTTAACAGTGTCACCATGCTAGCCTCTTCATACATGCCGTCCTTTCTTTTTTTAATTCTCCGAAGATCCTCATAAGGTAGGTAAAATCACTCCTGCTTTATGGATGAGGGAATGGAGACGAATGGAGCAAGAGCTTGGGCACCGTCACGCAAGTTGGAATGGCCCAGTGGGAGCCTGTTCTTTAATCTTGCTCTACTGTCCAACCGATTTGTGTCCAATCTTAAACCAGCCTGGTTCCTTTAAGAGGGCACTTCTGTCACCACAACAATAGTCTGATTTTGTTAAGCATTTAAGACATTTTGGTCACTGTTCTATGTCTTTTATCCACTTCTTTATTTAATATTCCCATAAAGCCTAGAGGATAGGTAGCCGTATTGTCTTCATTTTGTAAGTTCAGAGACCCAAGCGAATGTGCCCACAAGCCCACAGCTAGTCAGAAGTGCCGCCAGGTCTGTGTTCAGACAGCCTGACTCAGTGCAGAGTTGTAACATCATGCTCTGTGCCATGGCTGCAGCAAGGCTAAGTGGAAAGGCAGAGGGACCTGCCTGCTGCTCACCAGCCTTCCAGGGATGTGAGCAGGGCCTTTCTGATCCATCTGCCCCCTTTCCAGTGACTTACTTCTGCTGCTTCCTAACTACCTCAGTGGCGGAGGATCAAAGAAAATCACTGTTATGTTTTGGTTCTTAAACGCCTCCCCCAACAGCTCATAGAGGGCTTTGTCACCAGCCTGCGGTTCTATTGGGAAGTGGTGGAACCTTCAGGAGGTGGGGTCTGGGGGAAGCACGTTTAGGTGGCCCTAAAGGGGGCATTGGGGTCTCAATCCCTTTTTTGTTCTGTCTTTGCTTCCTGACCACTCACAAGCAGAGCAGCTTTACTCCACCCCACCCTCCCCACCATGATGCCCTGCCTCACTACAGGTCCCAAGAATGGGGCCAGTGACTGTGGACTCTGAAACTGTGAGCCAAAACAAGTCGTGTCTCTTAATGAGCCAACTAGCTTATGCATTTTGGTGCAGCAACAAAAAGCTGCCTAACACAATTCCCTTCCATCTGAGCTTTCAATGCTACTCCTCATTCCTCCTTTGCTGTATAGAAATTCTCTCTACTGTGCCTCCAAAACAGACCTCCACCCTGATTTAAGAGCTCATGGTGGAGAATGGCTTACTTATCATCTCTATGGGCTATTTTGCAGGAGATAGGGCTATCTGAGAACATAGAATTGGAGCAGGAGGGAGATATAAACAGCTCCTGAAAAAAAAATGATTTGCTGATGATATCCTGGTGGCAGAGGATGAGGAATGTCCTGACTATGTGGGAAGATAAGGCAAGAGTTCAAACGGAAAAAAAAAAAAAAAAGTAACAGGAGGTTTGTTTTTGTTTTGGCTTTTGGAATGTATGTGTGTGTATATGTGTGTGCGTGTGTGTGTTTTGAAACTGTCTTGCTATAAAGTTCAGACTGGTCCTGAATTTACCACATAACCCAGGCTGGCCTTGAACTTCATGGTAATCTTCCCACCATGCCTGGCTTGTGTCATGCTGGGGAAATTGAACCTAGGGCTTTGTGCTTGCTAGGCAAGCACTTTAAGAACTGAGCTATGCCCTTAGCCACCCAAGAAGAATTCTTTGGGAGTCACATTGGCCAAGGGACTTTAATGTAAAAAATTCATATTCAACTTCATAGCTTTTTTCCATAAGCTGTGTGTACGTCCATTCTGTTCCCAGTCCTTGTACGGAGTCTTCTCTGCAGTGTCTTGAACTTTGGAAGGAATGGTGCTTTTGGAACATTGGGAAGGTTGGAAGTAGTGTCCTGAAGGGACGCACCTGGGAGAACGATAAAGTTTTCCTGGAGGATGGACAATGAAGCAGAGAAAGGGCATGCAGTGAACCCAGGGCCCAGGGGGACCCATGAACCAGTCTCCTTTCCAAGGTGGTTTGACATGTTGGGAGCTCTTCTGGTTTATTTCGGCAGGTGGGGTAGCTATACGAACCTATTTTTACCTAATGTGTAAGGGCCCATTGACTGTCACAATGCAAAGAACTGGAGTTGGCCAGAACTGCATCTTTCTCCTCACTCCACACTCTGAATTCCCCTTACTACAGACCTTTCAACTCAATTTCTTTACTACAGACTTCAGTCTCTGCCTTCATCTAAGCTTCTTCCTTTTAACATAGAATTTAACTTCTCCTCTGATCTGACCTTGGCTCCATTTCCTGGCTTCTGATATTCTCTCTCCTTCACAACTCATCAGTTTAGAAATAGGCTCTGCAATAAAACTTTCCCCTAGGTCAATCAGCTCCTGGAGACACTTCTGTTATTTCCTACCCCGCCCTCGCTCCTCATTCAGGCTGCCCAGGTCCATCTGCAAAAACTGGGAAGAGGCTGGAATTTCTGGAGATGGAGGGAGATCGACCAGGGTTCAGCCGCAGGAAGCAGAATACACTCAAACTGGCTTAAAGCAGAAACAGATTGAGTAGAGGGCCTTCAATGGGAAGGTTGAGTTAATTAATAGAAAGAACTCTCAATGCTGTATCACACAATAGGCCTAGAGGGGGCTACTAAATTTTTGCCATCCTAAACGTATTCATCCAATTTGCAAGCTTCTGCTGTAGTTGTTGTCTCTAGAAACACCACATGGATGCCACAAAGTCGGGAAGGCAGGATGATTACAACACACAATGTATCAGGACGGGGAGGAAGATGCCTTGGTCAGGAAGCCCCTGATTGCCACTTGCCAGTTCCAGAGCTTTGCCTCCTTTGCTACAGTTTGCACTTGCAATATGGATGGCTTGCACCCTGCCACTCTCCCACCCCAACACACCCCAGGAATCTGGTGACAAGGGACCACGCTCGTGCTAATTCTCCTGTGGTGGCATTTGCCTCCCAAATAACAGAAAAAGTATGGCCTTCATCTTACTGTGTACCTCAACTCTCCCTGGCAGTTCCAATGTGTGGAATCCAAAGGTAATCCAGATCTCCAGCTGCCAGGAAGCCAATGAAATACTGCCCAGCTGTATCACCTAGGCTATGTAAGTACCTACACAGGAGGAGATTGGAAGAGATGTGTTCTGACCAACTGCCCTTACCACAGAGGGTTAACCTTGTTCTTCAGTGGCTCTTCAGAATTCCTTTCTCTAAACAGATTTATTGAGTACTTCTTTGGAATGGCTGGGGATAGTCCTATTTGGCACAGGGAAGAATGACTCATAATCAGACTATTATTTATCATAGCTCACACAGCAGACTCTTCCAAGTTGTTGACACATAGTAACTTATTAATGGTTAATGGTAGATAAACTGTCCTCCCCGGCTCTAAGCCTTCACATATGTTTGTTTGTAGTTCCCTCTGCAGATGGCATGAGACCCACTGTGGAGATCTCTTTCCAGGGGTAATGACAAAAGCAAAAGGGACAAAACCCTTCAGGTGTTGCCCCCGGAAAAGTAAAAGAAGTAAGGAGTCAACTTATTTTTCAGCACAATGCTATAATTATCACCACAACCACTTCTCTTACAGCTCCAAACAGTACATACTCTCTTTTCTCATTTGTTTATGAGGTTTTTTTTTCAATCTTTGAGTATTCTCCAATTATGTCCAGCCGGTTCCAGTCATTAGTAGACTCTTCCCAAGATAGTTCAGTCCTACTGGATACAGGAAACACTAGAAACAGCTCTAGAAGATACAGCCCATTTCTGGCTTAGTTTTACCAGAGTTTTGATAAACATCCAAATTTTTAGTTGTTTATTGAGAATGAGCTTCTGAGTCTCCTGAGATTTACTCCTTGAATTGGCAAGCTAATAGACTACAGAAAAGAAAAAAAAAATCACACATTTTCTGACCCATTCTTAGAAAAATGTGTGCCTTTTCTCTGCCAGGTTTACTAATTTACATGTGTTCCAAAGCTGAGGCCAACTAGTTGAAACTGGATTTTTTTAAAAACAACTTATCTATCCAAAAGTAAAAATTATTTAGACCCTTCCAATAATAATTAAATTAAGGTTTATTCTTTATGGCTAGGAGGAATATACACATAATGAAATATTATGGGAATTATGCTTTAAAAACATTGCTTAAAATTTACAGTGAAAATCAAAAATTGTATCATAGAGTCACAGCATTTATAATCAGAAGGGAACTTCTGCGTAAAAGCATTACTGACAGGTTATCTCCAGTTATCATGGATATGTGGGTGTTACTATAAATATAGTTTATTTCTTATCCAATGTTGGAAAAATTATTGGCAAAACCAAGGGTGCATTTGTTTAGAGGAAGGGTATAACGTTTATTAGGGGAAAATCCCTGTGACATTAAAACATCCTTTTGTGAAGAATTAGTGTTGATTCCAATTGTGTGACTGGTTATGTGAACTTGCGCAGGTCGTGTCTTCTTCCTGAACTTGGTTCCTCATCTACATGAAATTCAACATTATTCTTACCAGCCTCTTGCTTGAAAACAATGCCTGCATTAACCCTATCCCACACAGTCAACGAAGCATGCTCATCAGATATTTCTGGGAGTCTCATGGGTGTCTGATGTCTACTCCCACTGTCACATTGACTGTCATGTGGAGACTCTCGCTCTCTCTCTCTCTCTTTCCCCCATTACTTTTTTGTAACCAAGGACAAAACCCATGACACTCACAACTTAAGGGAGAAAAGGTTTATTTTAGTTCACAGTTTCAGAAGCTCTCAGTCCACTCTTGGGCGGCAGGTGATGGTGGAAAGGGACTGGTGAAGAACAGTTGCTGACGACATCCCAGGAGGAAAGAGGAGGGGTTTGGGAGAAGCCATGGAAGGGGTATATTGTTCCAGCCCACACCCTCAGGGATCCGCCATACTTTCAGTAGTCAGCCCCTCCTTCTGATCAGGCCCCACCTCCTAATAACACACGGCATCCACAGATCATGCACAACATCCAAATGCATGAGACTTTTGGGGAACATTCCAGATCGAAGCCCTAACACTGGGGATTAACCTGGAACTTTTACACTGAGCTTATACTTCCCCTCCTCCTTTTTATAGACAGGGTGTTGCTAAGTCACTAAGTTGTCCAGGCTGGGCCTGAGCTTACAATCCTCCTGCCTCAACCTGGCGTAACACCATGATTACAAGCAGACCCATCACGCCTGGCTGCACTTCTCTGTAGTTACAGATGGACAGCTTCATCTCTGTGGTATTTTCGGGCAGTGCTGTCCCCTAACGGGCATACTTCTCTGTGCTTGCCTGCCATGGCCATCAGCATGCTGCCTGGCTTCAGGAGCCAAGGCTAGAAAATGGTCTGTACCCATGGGGAGGGGACACCTCACTCCCCGTATGATTAGGATGAATTTTATCATTGCTTAATAGAAAATTCAAACAATAAAGGTGTACTGTCTATTGCACAATAAAGTAGAAATCCAAAGTAAAAAGTCACAGGTACTGCTGCTGATTTATTGAGGATGCAAGAAACAGGGGCCTAAAGGAGCCAAGGAGCTGTGTTTCCCTTTCAGATACGCAAGGCCAGAGATGGAAAGGCCAGGGCTTCCAAAGTAACAGTGCTCAATAAAACAAAAGGAAGTATTCGTCTTTCCCCAAGCTTCTTCTGCCTTTGCAGTCTGCCACTACCTAAAGGAGTGAGGTATCGTCCCTATGGACTAAGATTACGGCTACAGCTTCTGTCACCATATTCCTGCTCCCTGCATCAAGAAAAAGAAAAGATGAAGATCTCCAAGAATCAGATGTCTTATGAGGAAGTTCCTAGAAGTTGTCACATGGCATTTCACATGTCATCAGACAGATCTTAGTCATGTGACTATACCAAGCTTCGAGAGAAGATGTCTTCATTTTGACTGACAAGGTCACCAGCTATGAAATAGTCTCAGATACCTGGAAGCTGGGGACAATCATCTTGGGAAGGTTACTCTCTGCCAAAGCCCCAGTAGGTTGGTGAGCTCCAAGGGGCTTCTTTGCTGGTTTCTTTTAATTCTCCTAGCGTTATCAGTTTTTTGTTCTAATTTGGTAACAGAACAACTTGAGCAGACTCAGGACACTCCCACAGTGACAATATCCAGACAGAGGCGACTGCTGCTGGATATTCTTAGAAAAATGGGAGAGTCTTTTCCCATGAGACCCTGGAGCAGCTGGATTGAGTCTCCTCCTCACTTTTGATCCAATCAATAGCAAGGGGGAAAGGATTGCCCTTTGGCTGGCCACGTTCACCTTGAGACTGGGATGGATCTGTTGATCCAGAGTCAGGTTTTCCTTGTCAAAAATAAGAGACGATGCTAGGAAAGAAGAAAGGAAGGCAGCAGATGCCGGATGGGGCCCTCACATGGGAGCAAGGGGAGGTGACACTAACGGGGCACTGTTTATGGCCTCTGGGCCTATGAGAGATGGCCTAAGAATACTATCAAAGCTTAAACAGTTATGACAGTGAAAAAAACACAACGCCCTTACTCTTCCTCAAAATTCCCCCCTCACATCCAGCACACATCACCTGTCATTCTTGTCAGTTTCTAAATCAGTATTCTCTTACGCTTTTGTGGCCACTTTGGTTTCCTAAGTTGATTCAAAATGGCCACAGCAATTTCTATCAAACAAAAGCATAAGATGTCCTCACCCGCCTTATTCGGCA